>VZRE01001736.1:198432-301203 GCA_013396775.1 Cephalopterus ornatus
CCGTCAGGACCGGCCGCCCCGCGCCGCTCCTCAGGGCGCGGAGGGGCTCCTGGAAAACACACGCGGGGTTCGTGGTTCGCTCGGAAAGCTTGGGCTGTTTCCCTTGAAAACCATCTGCGCTGTCTCGCAAGCTGAGTTTAAGCCGAAGGCGGCGGTGACACTGTGTTGCAAGGGGCTTTACAGGCAGCGGTGTGCTGCTTCTTTTCCTCTTTCAACAGGCAGTGGAAAGGGGACGTAGGAAAAGAAGGACAAAACCTAGCTGAACTGTAAACCAGGATGTCGCCTTGCGTGTTTTTAATCCTCCTTCTTCTGTCACCTCACCACCATCACCCATCGCTTCCTCTTTTCAGGGCTTTCGGGCAGAAAGGGGTCATAAACTGCTAAAACCGAGCTGGAAAAAGCAGTGTCGTATCTACCCTGGCACTCCCAACATTTAATCTCAAAGTGTATTTTAGCAGAGCAGCTTTAGCGGAATTTATAGAAATGTCCTGTTTGTTTTGTTTTGCCTTATCCCCTTTCGGAGCCTTAAATTTCTGTCAGCTGTAGAAATGTAAACGTTATAGGAGAGCTGGGACTCTAAGGAAGAAGATTGCCAGCTGCAAGATACAGACAGCCTTATTATCCTGCAAAGGGGACTGAGGGGTGATTAATCACAGTATCAAACCAGTGTATATAATGTCAGAGTACTTTCCACAGGGTTTACAAGACTTAAGCACATCTAGTTATAAATTATGCTGGTATTAAAGCCCAGGGACCAGCTGTCCTAAATTTCTAAATAGTCAGCTAAGTCTTTAGATTTACAATTCTGCTCCATCTGGGTGAAGCACAGCCTGCCTACACCTTTTCTTTAATCATACTGTCCATATAAAATTAAAATCTCCCATCTTATGGAAGCATAGGCTTTTATTTGGAGCATCAGTAGAGAAAAGCTTCAGGATGGGTGTTGTCGGTAGGGATCAAGGTTACAATGCCGACAATGGGAAACACAAGTTCCTATCCTTGCTGTGACACAGACAACCTGTGTGACGACTTTGCCTCACTGTGCTTCAAATCCCTGTGTAATGGGATAATAGTGATGGGAGCTGCTCAGGAATGTGTATTAGGGAACGCACTGAAAAACTTAGATGGTATGGAGATGATAACGGGTCATATAAGTATGCATGAGACAGGGTATTAAATAGGTCATTCAATTTATACAGGGATTGAATTACATCAGGGACTGAATCATTGGACCCAAATTGCAATATGAGAAACCCTGTGCAAAAAAGAGTTTAGGTATTTGGACTATTTGTTCAAGGTACTACAACTGAAGTTGAATCCATCAGATTGGATGGACTGTCATTTCAGTCTCATTGGGTGTGAACAAGGAACAACTCCACCAACCTCAGTAGAGTAACACGGAAGAAAAATGAGGTGTGTCCGGCACTCTCATTTTTTCTTTGTTGTTGTAAAAAGTTTGATATCACCAACGTCATGATACACCTGGTCTATCAACAATATCAGATCAATATCCGAGAGAAGTGGAGTTATTCCAAAACCTGACACTGGTGTAAATAAGGGAGAGTTTGGCCCCCACACAACTAGATTATAATCACAGCTCCAGCACCACCTCCCTTCGCTCTCTGGCCAAGTAACTCCTCTGAGTATGTTTCTTCATTTCGATAATAACACCTTTCCAGTGTCTTCTGAGGACTAACAAGCTAAATGCTTTGTAATAAACTTTTAAGCTGTTGGGTGCTGTGTAAATGCTGTGTGTCTATGGTACACAGATGCAGGACACATTCAGTCACCTTCTCAATTTCTGACATTACTGAAGTTCCACGGGGCCCTCCAAGGCATGGAAGTAGCTTATTTACAGTGAGGCTGCTTGTTAAAATTACACTAAGTTTGTGCTGATTGCAGGATTCACTTTTCAGATATAATCCAGGGAAGTAATATGATGAAAAGGAGTGACACAGCTTGATCCAGGGGTAGAGTACATCTGTTTGGAAGGGGTGGTGTGCAGATTGTCTGTATTGCGAGGCTTACCATTATCTTCTATATTATTCTTTGGGAGTTGATCCAGAAATTTTTGTAATGCCTATATTATTATTGCCTGGAGTAGTAGTGCCTGTATTTGGTCAGGTCTTAGCTGATTCATCTGCTTTTTTGACACTTAAATATTCTTCTTCAAAGAGATTAACTTCTCTACCATAGTAGAGATGCAGTTTTTTCAACCAGGACTGGATACTGTACAATAAGAACAAATTTTATTTTTCACCTGAAGAGTACATTTCACACACAAAAACCAGAGTGCCTTATTTTTGTAAATTACAGGTAAATAATACCCAGGAAAGCTCAGTCTGGCCAGTGGCCTGCTCAAGGCCTTTGTTAAAACATTTAACCTCCCTGTATATTCATTTTTTCACCTGTAAATAGAAATATTGTGTGTTATCCTCTGATAATATCAATTAGATATTTGATATTTGCCTCTCCCCTTTAAGACCTACCAGTAAAGTGAAGTCTGGAAGGGACAGGCAGGGATTCTGAGTGTTTATTTATATGAGAAAATATTAATAATGTTGTCAGAGTAACACAGAAAGCTGACGAAGGAACTGAAAGGAGAATTCTCTCTGAATTCCTGCTCTATTCCCTATCTGCATGGGAGAAATTGCAAAGGGGGGAAAAAAAAGTAAAATAAAAACTATCATTCTGCTCTTCTGCTCAGATAAAACTTTAAGCCTTATATGGCCATAAAAAATGTAACAGAGAAAGAAGGAGAAAATAAAGACCTTGATCTTCATATGAGAAAATTAGAGTTCACATTTGGTTAATGGCACCAAATAAAGAAATGTATGTTATACCAGTCCTCCATCAAGAAACACACTGTTGAACACAATTAAGGATCTCTCTGCTTTACTGGGCAGCCACACAACTTCATGCTGTGATCTTGTCGGATCCCACAAGATAAGCATGACTGGGCTGGGTCAATAGTTGGTGTGAAAATTCCCAGGGAAAGCCATGTCCCGCAGGTGTTATTGACTGAGCAAAGTGGCCTTCTTCCCTCCATCCTGCATGAATGTGTTCAGGCAGTGCTAGGGGGCACTGCGCTGCAAGAGATGGTTGCATCCTTCACGGGTGAAGCCAGGTTCTTTGCAATATCTAAGTAATTGATTATGTGCAAAAGGAAAAACGTTAAGCTGTGTGTCTTAGTTAAGTTTCAGGAAAGAGCACTACTTTCTGCTTCCACAGATAATCACAGCTCTTTACATCAAGAGCAGATTAATGACGTCATTTTCCTTCTACAAGTCCTGCTTGTGGCTAGAAGGAGCCATCCCAGAACTAGGGGCAGAGATTGAGATAAAAGCACTTTGGGATACTCCTTCAAGATGCGTAAGGTGTTGCTGTAAATGAACTAAAGGCATGTTCACTTGCTTTCCCAGCACATCTCATTGTGAGGGATGCCGCCTGCTTCAGTACAGAAGGGTTTCATCAAAGTACAACAACTGCTGGCCAAAAAAAAAAAGGAGGGGGGGGCGGGGGGGGGGAGAGAGAGAGACATACTCCCCACTGCCAGCAGAGAAAAATACCCTGACACATGTAGTGGCTGAAAACACTCCAGCTCGTCACCAGATCTCAGGTGGCTTAAACTGAGCTTGGCATAAATGAACACTTCAGCCTGCAGTTCCATGGTCCTGCCACCTCCTTAACGACATATATTTAAAGGCTTCTGAAGTATGGTAAATTTTCTATGTTATATTTTCAACAGTGAATTGAGTTGATTCATGAGCGTGGAGTCTTGCCATTAGCATTCTGAATTGTCCAGCTAACAAGTTGCTCAAAAGCATCCTCTTGTCTGAAAAACTTTTCTTGAAGTCAATGATCTTCATATCTTTTACACCAGCTCAGCATCACACCCTCTAGAAGGCCTCATTGTTTTTCTGCTTTTATGCAGCAAGTGGGAAAGGATAGGTGTTTTCAAAGCTATCTGATGTCCTTTTTTACAGCACACTCATGCCACCTCGTAGGACAGTACAGAATGGTCATGCATTGCATTAGCAAAAGATTCTCATATTTCTTGATTATCTGTTTCTTTTTCAGTACACTGTTTCTTTTCTAACACTGTCCTTTGAGACGATGGTTTTATTTAAAATGTTCGTATTTGCTATGATTTATAAGTGCAAAAAAGTTGGAAAAAGTCCTCCTCTATTAATTCCACCATTGTATCAGTGAACTTTATATGCTATTTAAAATGAGAAGACTCTTTCTTCAAAAATGTCTTTGATTCTATAAATACGTACAAAAAATTCATTTGATCTCTTTCTCTGAGGTTGCAAAGGAATTATGTCACCTTCCTGTCTGCAAGCCAGACATAGGTAACACTCCATCCCATTCCCAAGCTTTTCATTCGAGGTGCACCATTAAATCTTCATCAGCTCTAATGGTTCTATACTGTGTTCATTCTTCAAGGATCCTTTATAGATTGTGCCCACTGAGAGTGCTCAGCCTGGGGAGCAGACCACAGGCACCATGTGTCACCAGGAACATTACATTATAAAGAGTTGTGGAATATGAAATCACCCTGTCGGTGGTGCAGGGATCTCCAATCAGGCTGTGATGTGCCATCAGCTGCAGAAGAGTAACAAGGAAATATCTTTTAACAGCCTTATCAAGCTGAAAATGTTTCCTGCACATGACTGTGCTCTTTTGGCCCAAACCCAACAAAACACTAAGGCACATGTTCAACTTTAAGCACACAAGATGCTCTACTGAAGTCAACAGAACCATTTACATGCACAAAGTTAAATATAAGCTTAAGTGCATTTCTGGACCAGGGCCAAAGGGCTCAGTACCATGCAGGGTTCAAGCCAGGAGGCTGTGATTAGGTGGTCTGACAGAATCCGGGAGGGAAGGACGCAATGTGATTTGCTTTGTTCTACCTGCCTATGCCTATTCCAAGCAATTAATTTTCTCTCATTTTTGTTTATAATCTTTCCATTTCTCTTTTTTTGCTTTCTTGCTGCTGTAGCCACTTCCAAATTGAAGTTTTGTTTTTCTTTTTTAAACCCTTCTAAACTGCATCCATAGTTCCAAGTGACTGAACAAAGAGATTTCAAATAGATGAAGTGCTTCAAATGGTAATAAGAGCTGGTGTTCCCAGAGCTTTGGAGGCTCTGCACTAAGCACAGAAGAGAGTGAGAGCAATTGAAAATCACTTTTCTGTTGTTCCTTTGTATGAACTGGTTTCTGGCTTATGCAATGCACAGTAATTAAAATGACTGGAATGCCTCACATTTTTAAGAGAGCTTTAATGCAGCTCTGTGGCATTGTGGCCAGCAGAGTTCATGAGCAGATTCATGGCTCCAATCGTCTGACATTTCTATCCACGTAACTTGAAGAAGATAATATCTTTGTAGAGGCCATGGCGGGGGGGAGCTTGAGGAAGAAGGGGTAGACATGGAAAAGCAGTAACATCTGCTCCCTGCATCAGCTCCATGAGCAGCTATGGGGCAAGTCTTTCTCTCGGTGAGACAAGAGCCTAAAGGTTGGTATGGTCATCAGAGACCTCGTTGCTTTCTCTCACTGTAGCAGCCTTAGTGTCCTGCTCAAATTCAAGTGTGGGACAGCACTTACACATTCTCTATCTGCTTTTGTAATATCAGATACTCATAGTGTCTCCTCCTAGGTACTGTACAGGAAATGTCTCTTTCTGTGAGAGTTTGCATCTGAGTGCAGGCCACTGAAGTTGCTGTGTGTATTTGTGGGGTTCCAAAAAGCCCCCCAGTGTTTAGCAGAGAGCCTGGCAGATTGGCATGTTGCTCTGCTCACAACAGGTTGCCCTCCCTATGATGAGGTTTACTCTTCTTGGCAGTGGTAAGGAAGGATCTTGGTGCTTTTTTTGTCCCCCGTCACAGTCCAGAATTTCATTTTCTTATTTTCCAGTTTTGTCACTGAAGGTGGCTGACCACTACATCCCTGGCCTTCTCTCAAGAGCTGCCCTGGCTTCTCACAGTGATGATTGGCCACAGAGGAGCAGGAGAGCTGAATACAGCCTTACTCGGGAGGGGAGCTGACTGAGAATTCGGCCTTTTTGGCACGTTGGGCAACTAGATACTTCTCCACTCACCTCTTTGCCTCTCACCAGCCTTCTGAAGGTGTGGACTGAGCATGCTCCCTCATCTCTCAGCAAAATCTTTCTCCCCTTCTCCTACACATCAAAGGGCACTGCTAGGATACAGCAGCCTCCACAGCCTTGTGTGAGTGTAGGGAGGTAGAGAATGATCCCAGGCAGGAGGCAATCGTCCTGTATCTCTTAGACCATCCTGAGGCTAGCAGAACTGCAGTATCTCCATATGGAGTAGGACACCCAGTCCCTAGAATCTGCCACCGGTTTCAAAGCTTGTTGGAATCCTCTCTAATCACCATGTGTGGGAAAAGGAGAAAGAGCAGAACCAGGGGGCTGGACTTCCTCTTTTTGTTTCTTTAATGAGCCTGGAAATAGTGTCAGGCTGTCAGGTCTAAAGAAAGGGTCTTTTCTTTACCTGCAGAACAGGTTCAACTGCAGGAAAAGTTGCTGCCTCTTGCTTCTCCTCACACAACCTGAAAAAACTTCCTGTAAGAATAAGCCAGTGTCTTGATCTCCATAGTCCACCTGTTACTAGTTTCTCACCTGAAACTGCAAATAAAGGTGTTGGTTACAAGGGCAGTCTCTAATGACAAAGACAGTGTCCCAGCAGGGAGTGAACTCAGTGATTCCTGTTGTGTATGCCAGCGCACGGGTGTCGAAAGTGAGAAGCAGCTCCTTTGTGTGGAAACCCCAAAGGAGATTGTTGCCTTGGCACAGTATTTTTTTTATAAATCCAAATTGACTTTTTCAATGCTTTTCTTTCTGTGTTCCCAAATCAGTACTGTATTCCAAACAGTAGCTGACTGCTCGTTTATGGCGGGGCCTTCCTGCAGGCTCACAGTTCCAGCCAATAGAAGCTGGGGAATTTCTGATGTGAGATTTCAAGGACGGATCTCTTTCTTCTCTAGAGCAAAATGCAGCACTTCTGTTTCTCACTCTTTTGGAATTTTTCTCCATAAATCTTGGCATACGGTGTGAGACAAAAGATGAGGAGATGGTAGATCTGCAGTCTAGAGTGAGGGCTCTCATTTGTCTATTATCTTGCTCTTCCCAAGTGAAGAGTAATATTTTCCTCAAAGGACCTTTTCAAGTCAGCAGTGTGAGTTCCACACCTAATGTATTAATGTCAGGAGTGAAAAAATCAGTGTTTGATCTCACACAGATGTGCAAAAACAGGATTCTTTCTCCACTAAAGACAGACGTAACAATCTACAGCCCCTCTTCTCCTTTCCTTTAATCTGACGGCCCTGACTTCCTTTAATCTGACAGCCTCCGTCCCTTAGTTGTGCCTTTCCGTGTGCTTCTGAGGGGTGTTTCATTGGGGGATACAGAAGTATGGGAAAACATCACAGTGTAATTACAGAACCCTTCTGTTGATTTAGGAAAGTAGACCTGGTTTGCTTTCATTTCAAGTGGTAACAGGTATTATGCAGTAAGAGTTAATCTGTAACCAGATACAACATGGCTGGAGGCAAGGCCAAGCAAGAGGGACAGAGCAAACTTCCTCTATTATTCCTTTGCACTGAATGACAGTATCGGGGACTGTAGGGCTAGGATTATGATCACATGCATTGTTAGCAGAAGCTTCAAAAACAGTGTTTTATATTGAGAGAGTTCAACTCCTTTTGATTTTAACTTGGTTTGTGGCAAGAGCAATATGGCAGCTCAAAGTTGGTGTGCTCTTCCGATGGGGAGACACATGGCATGCGTAAATGTGCTTGCACCCCACTGGTTCTACCCAGAAAGAAGGAGCAGAGGAGTCAGGGAGAACCACACATTGCTGACAAGAAAGAGGAAGGTGTAGCATGTATGTACAGATTATGTACCAGGAGTTGAGCTATGAAGGTACCAAAGCTTGAACATGTGGTTTGAGCAAGAAAACACCCCTTTATAGTTTTGTTCTTAGTAACTCTGACGCCAAATCTCACATAGAGTATTGTCCAGGGGTTTAGCATTATCCCAAGTGCCCTTCTGTGGGATCCTGGACTGCCCCAAGGCAGTGGTTCATCTCAAGTTCTAAGAGGTTGGAGAGTTATTAAACCCTTGTAGTAGGTGTCCAACAGTAGCTTAGTACAGCACATTCTCTTCCTCTTCCTTTCCTCTCTCCATCTTCTCCGTTTGCCTATGGCTGACAGCTGTCTGAGGAGCTGCTCCACAGCAGAGCTCCCCTTCTTGCCATCTCCCAATACCTGCAGCTGGGATTTTAAGCAAATGATTAAAGGTAACTGCAAAAAGAGATTGATCTCTCACCACACAGGCCAGGGAGGTCAGGGAGGAAAGTGCTCTCAGTGTAAAAGTTATGCAATGCATGGGAGGAATCTACAGTTTTAATCACGGGATAATTAATGGAAAACAACAAACAAAGAGCTGAGCAATAGCAGTTACTACCAACAGAGACATGGTTCTCCAGCAGACTTTCCCCAGCACCTGACAGTACAAAAGACAGTAGATAGACAAGCATTGTCTATGTATTGTATTTTTATTTAAGCCATGTCTTTATGTTCCCTGGATTACAACTGAGCATTATTTAACCAAAATCTTGCTTCCTTTTCTCTCAGTTCAAGTTCAGCAAGACCACCACAAGCCCAGTGAGTGGAATGGAAAGGGAGGAGTGGAGACCTTCTCAATGCTGGCAAATCCTTGGTGCAGCTAGAATAGAAGGCACTAATCTAGTCTCCATTCTCTCACAGGACAGCTATGGGTATACCTTCCGAAAGCATTTCAATTCTCTCTCCCACTGTTGAGACTGAATGAGCTACTGCTGGAGAAAACCTTTTTCCACTGATACTTACATAAAGTCACTTTTGTTTCAAAGAATTTATTGTGCCAAAGAAGCAGGATCATGAAGAAGAGTGCTGTCTGCCTCATGGAAAGAGGAGGAGCAGGCTAGGAAGGAAATTTTTTGCTTCATTTGAATTGGTTTCCCCATCTGGAATAAACCTTCACCTCTGAACATCATATATAATGGCAATTTAGCCTAGAGAGGCTAGTATAGCTGTAGGCAAATAGCACTACAGAGAGCTGCCTGGAGGAAGCTAAAACTTATTCCCAGTGAATGCAAGATGTTTCCTTCTCCTCCTTGTGGAGACAGAACCTAGCTCCTTAGCTTAGGCAATGTCTCCAACTCCCCTAAGGTGTTTCCACAAGTATCAATGCAATTACTTTTAACAATCTTTTTTTTTTTTTTCTGGCATTATAATCTGAAGGATAAGCAGTCACAGCCATTCAATTTTATTTTGAGAAAAGGCTTTTGAGAACAGGAAGAAGAAAAGAGGAGAACCTGGTGCTGGGAAAAAAAACCCAACCATCCTTATTCCATCAGGCATTTCTGGGAAGAGAGAGGGAGGGAGGGCAGCTTTTAAAGCCATGCCTATGGCTGTATGTAAGGGATAGTTCTCAAAGGATTCCCTTAATCACATTCTGAAGAGGAGAGGCTGTCTCTTTGTAATTCACTCCATGTCTTATTCTAAGGCCATATGCTCTGGTTACATGAAGATTTGAAGTCTCAAATTTACTGGCCTCAGAGAATCTGAAAGAATTATGCAAGAAATCATGTTCCATGATAACTGAGGCCTCACACAGCCATGCTTCCTAAAGACTGCTTCTAGCTCGATATATGGCTCCTCTAGGGCTTTGTAAGCCCTTCTGGGGAAAAGAGAAGGGGAGGAAAAGGGGGAGCTGCTGATCATTGCCATATGTGAGAAGCATCCCTGTCTGCACATGGGTATGACGTCCGTGTTGTCGTGGAGGCTGAGCTCTGCATAGCCCCCCTGTTTCCTGTTTCCAGTCAGCATCTTGCTGCTGGAGCAGGAATCCCATATCACTCTATACTGTAGTTATAAAAGAGGAAAATGATGACCAACGGAGGGGGATGGGGTGGGGGAAATCCTCTTGAATCGCTACGTAGGATGTCTGGGCAGGGATGTCAGCCAAGAGTCCTCAGAGGCAGTAGAATAAGTGGGAGTTCAGCAAACAACCATTTTCTTCCTTTGACCAGTGTTCCTCAGAGACCTCAGCACTCCAGTTCTCATAGATACTTTTAGCTATTTGTGGTTGGCCTGTTCCTAATGTTCCTTTCCTATCTCTCTCACACACACTGAACCTTGGGATACTCTCTGTGGGCTGAGAGATGATGTGAAAACCTCTAATCTGCAGGTCAGATATCAAAAATGAAGTGGGATCATGAAACTGGAAGCACAATTTGCTTTTTTCCAAATAAGGGAGATATATTCATATTAGAAGTTCTTAGCATACCAACTTTGTGAGGTTTTTATAAAGTATATGAGGGGAATGACTGATTCTTGAAAATATTATGGTAACCACCAAAGATGTTATCATCCCATGGACACTGCCTTTCCTATGCAGACTATGACTGATATGCTTTCATTACTTATTGGCACTGCTCTTCGTTAGGAAAACCAAAACCACATTGTCCCAAACACTGTACTGATATATAACAGGCCGAGTGAGTCCCTGCCAAAGGGCATAGAGTACACGTTAGAGACGGTTTAAAATTAACATTGTGGCAATAAATGTGCCATGCCAGGAGTGAAGGAGCTTGCAGCATGTGGCATTCGTACTGCAGATATCACGTTCACGGAACTCTGAGTCTTACCTGCTTTATGCTCCTGTGATGAATTGATGTCTTGATATCTTCCACAAAATTTGCTATACAGTGGTGAATCTGATGTCCAGAGACACCACAGAGCACAAAAGAGAGGAAAAAGATTTAGGATGACTCCTATTTCAACCAAATTTTCCCAGAGACATGAGCGACAGGTGGCACTTCTTGTCCTAAAGTTCTCATGGATTCCCTCTCCTCATTTCCCCTCCTCTCCACATACAAACCTGTTAGAGGATGCTCTGCAGGCTCCAAGTGTATGCTGTTAGTGATGTATGTGTGGGACTGTGGACAGTAAAGGCCATATGGACCCTTAAGGAATCTAGAAGAGATGCTGGCTCTGCTCTGTAAGAAAATTTAGTCCAGGGTCTGGGAATCAGGTCAGTAACCTTATTTTCAGTCAATTGATTTAAAAAGTCTTTGAGTCAGGTGAGGGATCCTGGGAAGCTGTTTAGGAGGAGAAAAAGGTAGTTATTGTGTCTCTCAAGGACATGAGAGGACTATTCCTTGAGCTGACAGAGGCCAGATTTATGTTGTTAATTAGGCAGACACCCTTGGGCTTGTGTTGGACCAGAAATAAAAGACTGACTGGAGTATGTTGGACAAGACTGTCTGTAGCACCCTGCTCTGGCTGGCAGGAGGCAGTCAGTCTGCATATAAAACAAACCTCATGAGCTGCCCATGGTATTCGTTGTGCCCTGCGCTACTTTCCAGGTGAGGCCATGCTGCACAAGGAGCTATCGTCCACTCTACAGAGACCCAGCCAGGACACTGTAGTCAGCATCATTGTTAGCAGAAGCATAGACAGGCTGATTGCAGTAGGGAGAAGCCCAGCAATGAGCAGAGCACACTGCTGGCCCCCAGAGTATAAGGGCCATTTCATGTTGTCTCTGGCTTTCCACAAATTTCTGGGAGCTCTGCTAATTGCTGAAGGTGCCCTTAATTTTTAAGAATTTTTAAGTGTTGGAAGCTTGTTTCACTTTCAGACAGAGATAAATCCTGCCTAAAATGAAGGAATGAATGGGGAGAATCTCACACACACACACACACTATCTACAGGTTTTCCTAATAGTCCTTGGACAGATGGATGTGGTCATGTGAGTTCTTGAAACTCTATCTGTTTTGGAGGAGTAGCGGGTGTGGTGCCGTGGACATGGACAGATATATGTGTTGCCCTTTACAGAGAAGCTCACTGTCCTCCAAAGACCGAATATCAACAAAATCCTTCCTGTGGGGACTTCCAGCTCTGCCCGAGCCAGCTGTAAATTCCTTTGAGGCTAAGACTAAGAAAACTGGAATCCTGGGAGGACTTGGTACAGTCCCAAAACCATTTCCACTGAACCTTCGCAAAAATATGGTTTCTCTGACCCAGGAATGTGAGCTCTGTAACAATGCAAAGCTGAAGTCCTATACCACTGGAATTAACTAGTATTAGTTCATAACATCTGTGTGCTGAGTCTGTCTCATTTAATATGAAAATCACTGTCCCTCTGGGAGACAATTTGTTCCATTTTGTGTAGCACCTGGCAAAACGGGGATGTTAGTATTTGCGTGAAGTGCTACCTGCATCTAAACAAATAAAAAAATTAGTGGGACCCCTAGTTTCTCTGTTTACTGCTTTTGAGTTGATTATTTTGTAGTGAATAATAATAAAGCATCTGAGTAAGCACAGCAAAGCCAGCAGCTGCTTCGGCCAGGAAAAGGCTGAAAAGCAGGGAAAACAGAGACTGGCATATAAATATCCATAGCACAGTGGAACAGAAGCCATGAACTGGTATGGAGTGGCTGAAGCAGGAGGTATCAGAAGTTACATACGCAGAGCTCCTCAGCTGGTCCCAGTGAAGCTGGAACAAAACTACATTTGCTCTACAGCAGGTGAAGGTATAGTCCTTCAAACCCGGGACAGCTGGCCATCCTGACCACCAGACCTACCACTGCTTCCTCGCTTGCAGGACCTTCTGGTTTTGCATTCTGAACCTCACCATCTGTTTGTCCTTTTTCTGGGAGAGGTCCCTACCGGTTGTCACCCTCTGCATGAACCAGCTGAAAAGTTTGCCTCCCCTACTGTGACAAGTTTCCTGCACATTTTTTTTGCTTCCTTGCACGATAAAATTTCTTTTCTGAACAGAAATTTGCAGTCTTCCCCTTTTAAACACAGAGGCTCTGGAAGGACATAACACTTCTTGGAATGAATGCATTCCCTAAAAGCCTTCCTCATGATTTTGTGGCCCCGATCGTCAGCACTCTTTCCTCCAAGGATAGAGAATGCAATCCAGGCCTCCCTCCCTTGCCTGTGGTCTCTCCAGTGAGCAAACAGCCAGAATAGCCACCAGTTATTCACCAGCCACCAGGAAGGGCATGTCAAGGGTGGGAAGGAAGAGTGGCTGCACCACATTGTGTTCCAGGCATGTTTAGTTGGCAGATGATCCCTAAGGGGCTGCTGGATGCTGGAGTATATTTAGGGCAGCTTCTGGGCTACTGGTGCTCGCACTGATAGAGGTAAGGCAAAATCATGCAGCTGCAGCCAGTTCCTAAGGACTGTCTTCCTTCCCACCACTTGTGAGCAAAGTCTGAGCAGAGCAGAGAACCCAGTCCCCCATCACACTGCTTATACACACCAATTTCTCTGGCTCTTCCTGTCTGCCAAAGTAGGAGGGTGGGTGTTTCAGTGAAAACTTCCCTCCAGGGTGAGGAAAAAGGTAGATAAAGAATAGCCAAGTCATTTGCTGTGCTCACACTCTTCCTTGCATCCTAAACTAGACTCACAGACGTTGACATGAATGATCTTATTAACTTGTACTCACATGAAATACACATAAACACACATGTGGGGAAGGCTGTCAGGGCTCTTCCCAGCTCTCAAGCAGCCCTTTGACAGGACTAGACTGTTGGGTTTTTTCTCCCCAGATGAGAAGCTGGTCAACACCACCCCTAAACTCACCTCCACCCCCAAACATCTGTTTTGCCAAAGGGTGGAGAAGCAGACCTCCTGACCGAGGGTGGAGCAGTTTGAAGGCGAGAAAAGCAGTGACTTCACTTTTTATTAAGTAATAGCAGAGTGGGGTGTGCGTCACTGAAAAACAAGACTTTGGGTGGGGGCAAAGGCTCTCTGCAGCATCTGATGCATGGAACCTTCCCCTTCGTGGGAAATCAGCAAGCGCACCTTTCTGAAGAGGGAATTCAGAGAGTCAAAGATGGAGTAGGTTAAGCACCTTGTATTCTTATTTAAGGGGATCCAAGAAGAGCATCAACGTGAAAGGGCTGGTAATGGTGAAGAACATTTAGGTTAGACTTTAGGAAGCACTTTCCTCCAGAAGGGTAGGGAAGCATAGAATAGACCAAGTCCATATGAATGGAATAGCATGGGAATAGATCAAGTCCATGACAAAAAAGCGGCTTGTGGGGATCAGCTTTCATGGGGACGGACGGCACTACAGTCCATGTACAAATACCATGTGGGATGATGGCAGAATAGACAAAGGTGTCTTTGTGATCACACAGACGTAGCTGCAAAGGGACTGCTGTTCTTAGGATGGAGACAGCCTCTTCTCAGTCCAGCACTGGTGAATAAGTATCAGAAGATCTGGATCTAACTCCCCAAACAATCCTTTCCCTGCGGCTGACTCCTTCAGGGCTGTATGGGCAACCTCAAGACAGCCTGTAGCATTCTCTTCTGCCTGATTCAATTGGTTCCTGCAAGTTTTGGCTACTATCAAAAGAGTCTCTCAGGCTCGAGAGCAGTTTGGTATGTTAGAGATCATTCCAGGCTGTTCTGACCAGAGGAGTAAAAAGCAGTCTTAGACTCCAAAGGCTGCAAATGTAATAAATATTTTCATATGCTTATCCTGTTCATACTGCTCTGAAAGTGCAATCAACAGGATGGCCATCTGAACAGAAGCTGTTTCACAGATGGCTGTGGGCCAGCTGTACAAAGCCTTCCCAATGGCTCTGTGCAATGCTGATGGCATCATCACAGTGTACTTCTGGCCCCACTTATGGTGGAGACATGACCAAAGCCACTGATTTCCTCTCCTGGGCCTCCCAGGTGAAACTCAGAATACCTTGACACCTTCCTTCAGAGGCATGGCAGTGGTGTGGGGCACACCTACCTAGTGTTTCGCTACCTAGCACAGATACTGGAGTGCCGGCGTGTGCTTCACTTGTTGGATATTTACCCACGATCTTGCCTGGGCATGTTTGACTTGTGTTCAGGTTCAGGCTGTTGGGTTTAGACATGTGCTACCACTCAAATGAGTTATTTTATACCTAGTTTCTACACACATTCACATACTGCAACCACACATGGTGCAAAGAACTCAAACATAAGCAATAAGCCACTTTCCCCACTCCTGCCTCAAGTGAGAGGGTAAAGATAAAAAATTAAGGAAGCAATAAATGTTCCTTTTCTGCCAGACTGATTGACAGTGGCAAGGGCAGTTTAATTTCTAAGGATCATTAATAAAGAGAATTTTGTGTTCCAACTCCCAACTTGAGAAAATTAAATTAACTGAGTGTTCAAAGAGCTCTACTTCCTTGTTCACAAATCATAAATGGCTTAGAAGAACAGCACTGTTTTGGAGATGAAGAAGAAAGGGACAAAGGAACATAAACAAAATAACAGGCATCCACCAACTCCCCCAGTGATACTTGCCAAAGCCCTTTTTCATTTCTTGCTGACACAGCTCCTAGGGCAGACCACTGCTCCCCCCTGCTCTAGAAACACTGCACTCACAGCTGACAGTTCAGGTGGACTGCCACACACTTGCTGGGTAGCAAAGGCTCCTCAAGCTGGAGCTGAGACAGGGCAGGAATCTCTGACTTTTTGTTTCCTGCAGCCTTTCTAACCATGTTAGCAGCTCCTTGTAAGTGGTTCCAGCTAAGTATTCCCCATCACCTGCAGGTCCTGTTAGCTGCTCCTAATCCTCACTGGATCCTGACTTTTTGTTGTTCAAAGACAACTTCTTCAGTAGATTTTCTTGGTCCTCCAGTTTGCTGTATTTTTATCTCCCAAGACTGCAAACATGAAGCTAAGGGTGGTCATCTACTGTGGCACAGCTTGTCCCAGCTTTTCACACTTGCTCATCCTCATTATCCTCATTTTCATGATGATGATGGTGTTGTTTTCTTACACAAATCCTCCCATATGTAAATCAGTATTAGGCCAATCTCTAGGCTTTTTCAGCTCCTTTTCTCTCCAACTGAGGCCAGTAGAGTAGTCCTGCCCTTCTAGCTCTCCATCCCTCTGGGCCTCCTTGCTGGCAAGACAATAAAGCAGAAAGAAAAACAGTGGCCAAGTTAGTTCCTTGTATCTTGCAGTCAGCCTGAGCATCTCATCAGGATTCACCAAAAAATAGTAAGTGTCCTATATAAGCCTCAGGAAAATCCTCTGTTTATAACGATTTAAGATCCTACTGTCATATCTGTGCCACAAATGAATGAACTGAGGCTAAGAGGTGCTAGTGAGTTTGCAAGTTCAAAGCTTTTCCACCTCTTCCCTGTTTTCTTAGCGTAGGCACTATTCCCTTCTCATGCCGGGGAATTAGCAGCACTAATGACAGAATGTGTCACCCCTGCCTGCTGAGCGTGACTCACAAAGTCAATATGGCCCAAGCAGCCGAGGGGAACAATGCACTGTGTTCTCAGTTACGCTTTTTTTGGCCACGCCATCACTGGAGCCCAGAACAAGGCCAATGATGTCATGGCCATAGGCTTAATGTGTAAGTAACATATACAACACTACAAACTCTCTGTGATATATTACTTCCACATTAACATAACTCTAAGGGCATATATACACACAGTTGGTTGCCAGAGCCAAGAATAAGTCATTTGGAACAGATTATTTTATTTCAGGCTTTTAACAAGAATACTTGTCAGTCCCTATAGGCTCATTCTGGAGAAGTAGTACCTAGCCCTGCATTGAGCTATATAATTTAGTCAAGACCTCAGCTATAAAGGCAGAAGTTTGGAATGCAGAAATGGGCAGACAAGAATCCTGCTTAGAAATAGCTTACATTTTTCTTACAATTAGCCATTGTTGCAAGTATTTATATTAAAAAAAAAAAAAATACAAAAAAAGAGTAAGAAAAACCTCAGAGGCAAAGAAGTTATTCCCAGTCATTTTCAAGAAAATTTTCAAGAAAATTACTTGGAAGCCTTCTGCGCACTTGTATTTGAACAAGGCTTTTCTCCATTAGCCTTTGAGTAGGGGCAGGGGGCGGTGCTCAATCCCTTCAAAAGTGTGTTATATGTATTAAGTGGTCTGTCAAAGGAGCCAGAGCAGGAGCGGGGGTAGAAGCTGAGCATACAGCGACATCGTAACCAGAGCCCAGCCAGGGGGTCCTGCCGGCAAGCTCGTGCTGGCTTTAAACTGTCCCGAACATGTGCTGGTAACCGCAGCCATGGAGTTCATGGGACTGCTACTACCAGGCACACTCCCCCAGGGAACTGGGCAGGATTTGCAGCCCACACTGAGCTCTGAGCAGCCTGTACTGCTGCTGGCACCCAGCTCAGGTGGCCTGAACTTCGTATAGATGGGGCTATACAAGCTCCTGTCTGCTTTCTGCATGGATAGCTGTGCCAGGAGTGACAGTTCCCTGATTTAATTCTTCCTTACTGTACTGCCAGGTAGCTTGTGGGTGCTTCAGGTGACAAGTCCTGCCTGTGTCCCATTTATGGGCTCCTTTCATCATTTGCTGGGTTATGCCAGGATCCTTCTGCCCAGCGAAACAGGGGAAGCCCTGAGAATTCATAACACAAAATCTTATCTCAAGGGAAAAAACCAGAGGCATGTGTGTAGAGGCTTGTTGAACTACGCATTCCTGTAATAGTTTCCCAACGCTGAGTACCAGTGGGACAGTCACACACTTTGCTGCATGTTCCCAACAGGCTGAAACCTTTATCTGCTGGGCAGGCTGGGGCTGGAGTGCTGCCAGTCTCCCTGGAGACCAGCTGTGGCCCCCTCGGTTCCTGTGCCTCTGTGCTGGGCAGCAGATTGGTGGAAGCTGGTGCAAAGCTGCCTGTCCGATTAAATTTGTTATTTTCCAAAAGGATTTAGCTTTGTTTGTTGGTTATTGCTAAAGAAAAATCCTAAGCTGGTGCTTTAACCTGTGTTAAACCTTTCACGGGGTGAAAGAATCTGGTTCCTTTGCTTCCAACTTGTAAACAACGAGCAGAAAGCTAAGAGAGGGCAGAGAAAACAAGAAAGTTTTAAAGTACTGTTTTTCTTACTTTATTTTCCAATCAAAAAATATTTTAAAATTTTCTGTACTAAAAGGCTGCCATATCAGAAGGGTTGCTGAACTTTGCTTATGAAAAAAACCTGACAACAGGTCATCAGCCACCATCTCAGACATGCTCCAGCTCCCACACATACCTGCTGTCTCTCCAGGGATGTGCTAGTCAGTCCATCCGGAAGGGTTGGTAGAATGTAAAGATGATGAGAGATGTTCACACATTTCATAATTTTTCCTGTACAAAAAAAAAAGTCAAAGCCAAGTCAATCAAGCACTTTTTCCAAAACAATCTTTCTATATACAAGATTGGCTTAATTGAGTTTTGTGGCTGACTATTACTTAAAAAATAAAATGTTTTCAGTTGAGAAGGTTTTAGGTCAGCAGGAACTGGTAGGCTACAAAAGATGACTGTAAATGTATAGTTTGAGCACAAAAACTACATTAAATAACTATCGTAGTTGCCAAGCCAGGAAGTGCCTATGGGAAGTGCCCTTACAAGGCTTGACAGGGAAGTTTTAATTTCCTTTCTTTGAGCCATGCAATGTAGATCATTTCTGTCACAGGATTCCTGTCATGGAATTTCTGCAATTAAAAAAAAATAAACATTTCATGCTTAGCTTTGTCTTTTGTTCAGTGGATAAACCTAGGCCTTCTCTAGTACACAGGATTTAAACAATCCTCTAAGAGCAGAATGACTAAAACCCCTTTTGAGTTCGTGGCATTCAGCAAGATATCATATCTAACTGCTTCAGAAACAGCAACAAATTTGTTTTCACAGCACTAGAGTAGATATTATGTATTTTGTAAATGAGAGGCTGCCTGCTGAAAGTGCAAAGTCAAAAAATTTGTGTACTTGATACATAATGTCAAGGGCTTGGATATTCACAGTTTCTAGCATGCTGCCGCACTTTACATTCAAAGCACGAAGTCCAGATGCAGTTGCAAGTGCTCGTTCTCTTTTGCAAGTCGGCTGTGGCTCAACCATTCAGGGGCTCTGGCTGCAATGCCGACTTCAACAGCTTGCACCCCTGTCACCAGAGCCCTTGCCTTCCCACCCTGGCCCTACAGTGAATCCCACCCACAAACACATTTGTTTGTGGGCCTGTTCTGCAAATAGGATCAGGGAATCAATTCATGATACAAATAATCCTTCTGGGCTTCAGAGCACAGTCTGGGACTGGAGGGTATGTCAGGCATCCAGAAAGCAATGGATAGCCTTGTCACAATCACCCATGGGAAATCTGGCTAACTTGCCCAGCATTACAGTGGAGCTCTGTGGCAGTGACAGGAACACTGGCCAGCTCTGCAGGGCAGCAGTCCATCCCTTCAGTCCCAGGATGATTCTTGCTTCTTCTGCATTCCCCTGTTTAATCTGGTGGCCACTGCCATCTACTTTCCACAACACGAGGCAGGGGGGTACTGCAAGGAACCGTTGTGAGGCCTTCACAGCCATGAGTGGCCATCAGCACCCTTCCCTCCTGCCTGTGGAGCAAGGGAGTGTCTGGATAAACAATAATATGTGTGCTTTGAAATGAAGACAGCATCATAACTCAGATGATGCCCAAATGTTGCCCGGGTAACTTTAATCCTGGATTTCCTAGCCTTTTAAGCACTTGACTCCATAACCAGTACTAAGTTTTTATGCGGGCTTTTTGTGTGAAATATGTGGCATACGTAAATGTGGTGCCTAGGGACATCATTTGGTGGTGGCCTTGGCAGTTTTAGGTTAATGGTTGGACTTGTTCTTAGAGGTCTTTTCTGAACTAAATGATCGTATGATTCTATACGGAGTACAGGAAGAATGAGTAAGGGAGATGGGATCTGGACAATGCCAAAGACTGGAACAAATGCTTTCTCCTTGCATTTTATGGTAGATTATTTGGAGATAAAGGAATTTGAAGTGATTGCCAGCGAACGTTCCCCACTTTCTGAACCTGATTGTTGCTGTAAACTGCAGAAGTGAACTAGCTGTTGGTTACTCACAGAAAAGCTTCCCCATGCAAAGTGCTGTTTTCTATTGGAAGTAAAATGGTTGCTGTGGTGTTCAGCACAGGTTCCTTCCGAATCCATGACCACAGCAAATATGGGAATCAGGGCCTCTGTTGGACACACAGTGCATGCATGACAGGCTTTGCTCCATGTTATTGCCTAGCAAAATCTCTCTTTTTCTCTCTTGTAAGCAGAAATACATAAAAGAACTGACAGTTCCTCTTCAGTACTGCCATCACTAGGATTGTCTGGGAGATGCTATTACTGATCTCTACAGAGGTCTGTCTAGCTCGTACCAAAAGGACCCAGTCCCAGACATAAGCTGGAGAAGTCCCAAGGCCTTTCTGACATCTGCATGATACATGGGATATCCTCATGTCCCCTGTTTCCTTTCCTCCTACCATTTCATCAGAGGGTTGGACAGAAGTGTCATCCACTTTGCTTATATTCCTGTGCACTGAGATAACTCTTCACCAGCTCATTATATCAGCTTCAGTGAAGATCTGTGTAACTAGACTGGCACAGAGCCAACTACCAGAGGGGCCAAAACTTGGCACAGAAAGACCAACTGTTGTGAAGTTCACTAAAATAGCAGACTCAAACTTCAGCTGGGTCATCCTTACAATCATCTTTTCTATTTCTTTCATTGTATCTTATCCAAGCTCCTCATTCTCAGTTTTTAGGCTCAGAATATCTCTGCCTTCCTGCTCCCAGTACTACCCTGTCTACCTTTGTTTTAAGTACCTTCCTAGGCTTACACTTTTCTCTTTGTGCTTTGCTGCTTCCTTCTCTCCCATTCCAGAATCTATGGGACAGACTCAAGACACAGCCAACTAGCTATCCTAAGGGTCTTATGCAGCCAAAAGTCACTGTACTGAGGCAAAGTGACAGCAACCCACTTTCTGGAAGATTATCAGCAGTTAGCAGAGGGAGTGCACATCCAAGATACCAATCCCACAGCAACATACCAATCCCACTTATTTTGAGCTGTGCCACTCCATCGAAAAATAATCTTATTGGGTGGCAGCTGCATCATTAAAGATTGTTATCATACATGGAAGATTTTTCATGCTTTTTACCTGAAATAGGCAGCTCTTATTTCCTATACAATATACAGTCTTCTCATTCTCTTTTCAGAGGCTCCTTAAAAGCCCTGGCCAGAAGTTTTCCACAGTTCGATATGCCATGCCCTTAGCTCAGATTTTCTTGTTGTTATGTTGTCATTACAGTCTGCAAGATGCTGAAAGGCAAGCCTGATACCTGGGTTTTCTGTAATGATCTCTCCGTAGATACTTTGGTATTAATAACCATAAAGATAATAATGGAAATAGCAGGAATAATGATAACTATACGGTGAGTGGTAAAATTACTCTTGAAATCAGCCTTAGATTTGAACAAAATGTGGTAATATTCCTTCTTGAGAAGGCAGAAGCACTCTCCTCTTGCAGGATGAAAGGAGCTAAGGAATGTGCTGGCTGGCATTGAATCCCTGTCCTCTTGGGCCTTTAATGGGTTTCCTGCTCCTGAAGGTTCAAAGAGCAATTACAATCTCCGGCAAAAGTACAGCAAATGGAAAACAGATTCTCTGGCTTTCACTAAAATGCCAAGAAAATAAGTAACCAAAAGATGGAGGACTTAAAGTCACTTCATTGCAGCAGTTTACTGAGCTGAAAGGAAGTTTCACTGTGTTCATCCCCAAGGCCAGAGGAAGTCCCTATCATGGGAAGTGGGCGGTGGGAACCCAGTTCCAAAGCTGTGTGCACATCCTGGGGAGGCTTTTGTTAGAGGAGAGAGATGATACCAGACAGCTGAAAACTGCCTTTGAGCTCCAGCTCTTTCACCTCTTTGTTGGGGTGTTATTTTTTTGCCTTTGGATTGGATGACAGAGAGGAACAAAAGCAAGATCTGGGGAGATGTCAGGGCAGCAAAGGCAGGGCAGTTTCATTTGCTGCAGCAAGTCATCATATATATGGAGATACATGCCCAATACAAGCCAGCTGGATAAGCAGAGATGGGGCTAACAGAGGAAATGAGCCTTGGCTCTCACCAGCCTTGGTTATCACTAGCCTGACAGTGGCAACACTTGTTAACTCCTCCAGGCCAAACAGCCACCTGCCTGGAGCAGAGGAGGAGAGTTGTGAGGACAAGTGGTGGAATATGGAGAAAAAAGCCCTCAGACCCAGGATAATCCTTCCTGAGTGCTGCTGGATGTATGTAGCACAGGAGGTTAATACATTGAGAGAGACTAGAGACGCAAGTTCTGTGACCTGTATGGTGACCTTCACCTCCTGTGAAGACTGGCATAACCACACAAGACGGGCTCCAACAGGGCAGATCCACCCAGGCATTTCCTCAGGGGACTATGCAGCCAAGCACTGAAGGTGAAAATGAATTCTACAGGTACAGCAGGACTGGATTTAGGACCAGGAGAGCATGTTTTTTTACAGATCAGGGCTTTGATATAATAAAAAATACGTATAGTCCAGGGTTAATTAATGGAAGTTAATACAAGTACATGTTCTATATAAAAGGCAGCCTTGCACAGTTCTCTCTCACACCCTGACTCTAGGAAAAGCACTTGCATGATCAGTAACTCCTGCAGCATGAGCACACCATGGCACTGGTGTGTTGTGAGATAGGGTTCTTTTCCCTTTCTCAGGAGAGCTATTGCTTTACCAGTAGGTTTCTTATTTGGTATTCAATAACCTATGCCATACAGGGCAAAATGAATAAGCCTGTCTGAAGTGAAAAGGCCTTCGAGTTGCTTTGCATCATGTTTCACTTCCACCTCAGAATACCTGAAATTAAATCCTATCATGGATGGCAGGGAGAAATAACTAATACCTCTGAGCATCAGCAATAATACCAACTTTGTGCTCAAACAAGGATGCTCAGTGTCCAGTGACAGTACGAGTGGATCACCCAGCCAGCTTAGCAACTGGAGGAACTTCGCCCTTAGAATTTACTCCTGGCACTGTTCCGTTATACCGCACATGTCTGGGGTGTAGCTCAACCCTGCAGTTTCTCAGGTGTGGAGAGGAAACTGTATCCTCATAATTAGGCAGTTGTGAGGAAATAATTGCTAGGGATTTCTTTGGTCATCTTATATTACAAATTGATGCTTCCTCTAGTTTTCCTTACTGTCTACAGAGGAAGAAGGAATCCATTCTCTCCTAGCCATATGGATGTGTAATTCCCCTTAACCTAACAGGAACCAAAGAGAAATTGAATGCTAAAGACGACTGGTGAGGAATGGATGAATGAACAAAAGTCCCCATTATAAAAGCTCTGGATGTGTGAGGTGGTTTTAAACTCTAACCTTCCGCTAACCTTCTGGACTACAGGCAAAGAGTTCGGATGTGGAATATCCAAATCCAAATCCAGACACATTCGGACGGGGAATATTTTTTTTTGGTCCCACTTTAAAAGCAAAATTAAAGATTAATCGATTTAATTTGTTGACCTTCTGACTTAACGTGTTTGGACAACATAAGGTGAAAGTGGCCTTTTCCCATTGCAGTTTGTTTAGGTCTGTAGACATTAGCTACCAGTATCAGCTCACTATTTCTCTATCCCAGGCCTCATCCCTTCTCCTTAAACTGCACAATCAATCTAAATTTCAATTTCTGTAGGTAAGGAAAGAAGTAAAGGCCGAATGGGAAGGGCAAAGTAACAGTTTTGGAACTTCCAGTACAACAGAGCCACACTGTCTTCCATAAATGACTATTTCCTCTTTGAACTTGGTCTGTCTTTTATCAACCCCATAGTGTTGCATACAGTCTTTTTGCTGAATCCCTGTGAACAAATTTAGGAAACAATACTCCCAGTGATGCTTTAGAAATGTCTAGAAAAGGTAAAGCTCTGCGATCGTCTGGCCTCTTCAGTGTTAAGGTTGAAACAAAGGACCTCTAGGTGGGTTAAAAGTCAGCTCAACCATGAGACTGAAAAGGTAATGATCAAAGGCTTAGCATCTGCTCACAGCCACAAGAGGTTGATTCTGTAGTCCATATACTTCAGTCTTTAACAACAACCTGGAACAGAAGTGGACACTCACCGTATCGCTGGAAGATGCAAAATTATGACAACTGACTGACACAATAAATGACATGTTCAACTGAGAGGAACCTCAGACACCTCATGAAGTCCAGTAGAGAGAAATGCAAAGTTCTTCATCTGAGCTGGAATGACTCCCTGCATCCCTACATGCTGGGAGCAAGCTGGCTGGGATACTGAAAATGAGGAGGTTACAGTGGATTTCAGACTGAATGAAGTTGCTAGTGCATTGTCACCATAAGGCAGCTGTGTTCTGCACTACATTAGGAGGAGCCTGGCTGGCAGATTTAGAAAAGTTATATTCCATGGTGCCTGACACTGGTGAGGCTGCATATGACACACAGTCCAGTCTGGAACCTGTCCACGGGAAGGAAGTGTAGCATGTCCAGCAGAGGTCTACCACAATGGTCGGAGGTTCAGAGCACATGATCAGCGAGGGTATGTTGCAACATCTTGGCTTGTTTAGGCAGGTGAAGGGAAGGCTAATCTAAGAGCCTGCAACTACCTGAAGAGTAATTACAAACATAACAGATCCATATTTTTCTCAGTAGTGTCAGATGATACAATATGGAACAAGAGCCCCAGATTGTGGCCTGGCACATTGAACCGGGCATTAAGAAAAGAATTCCTGTAAAGGTGGGGCAGCAGTGGAAAGGATAGGCCACAGAAGTCACAGAATATCCAATTTAGGCAATTTTCAGGACTCGGTTATTCAGAGTTATGGCTGACCTGATGATGTGCTGGCAATTGTACTTCTGTGAATAAGTGGGTGGACTAGATGACTTCTACAGCTGTTCCAATGACAATATCTATTGTTCTGTGATTCTTTACAGTCACTAGTCAGTAAATTTGACAAGGGGATTTCCCAAAGTTCACTGCCCAGATAGATTTATTTCCTAGCACAGACTTACATCATTGCATGCCTGACAGCTACCTTTTCTCTAAAATAAGGTGAGCAGTGTTTCATGCTCATGCCCAACAACATGATTCTCATTTATTTTTCTGGCTATAAGTTAGCCACTGATCACACCTGCATAGAATTTGAGTTTGCGGTGTGTGTTCGTTGGGACTAATATTGGGATCAGCTGCACAATCAACCTCTTCTCTAATCAGTCCTTAGTCAGGGAGCACCTCACCAGGTACTAACATGGGATTTAAAAAGCTTACCCTTAAGCCAGGTCTTGAGAGCAAGATCAGACTGTTCTTGATGGTCAGAGACACCTTTTGGGTTTTTTTTTCTCGGTTCTGAGGAGCTATAAGGACATTTTCAGAGGTGTAGCCACAATAAGGAGATGCCGCCTCAAAAATTCTGAAGCAAAAAGTCAGATGGGTTCAAATAATATTTTAACATCTAAAAATACTCTGAAAGCCCTTGCCCAGATCCCAGACGTGTACATGTATATACCATACCTGTGCAACAAAAGGCACTTAGGTGGCAGCAATACAAGAATCGTTCCTTTCCTCTGACAGTTAAAATGTTAATGCTAGGTCCTCTTTTTACCAGTCTAGTCTCTTCATCACAGACTAGCATCATGTAAGAATCCTGGCTATGTACACAGAATGACAATGAATATCCAAACAGTCTCTAAATCTGGTTACAGCAGCCCACATTTCGGTCAATGACCCTTTAGCTGAGAAGGCTAATAAAGAATGCAATAGTTTTACTCCACTGTTTATGACTAATGAATCACAAGGACTCAGAGAACTGCTAGTTAATTTGTAATAGCATTTGTGAATCAGGAGAGGGATAGTCTTGTGGTTATGGCTGGACTGACACTCAGGATGTCTGAGTTCAATTCCTAATCTAGCATAGATTTTCCTTTGTAAGCTTCGGCAGGCTGCTAATATCTCATCCTCAGTTCATTGCCTACAAATTTTTTCCATTCTTTGACTTTTTGGCTGTCTGATCTGTTTTGGTTCTGAAGTATTTCTGGAGTTTCTGACATCCAGGAAAGTACAGAATAACGTGCATGATGTAATAAATTATGCTTTGAGCTACAAATATCTCTAAAACAGCCTAGAGACTGCATGCGTTCACTTCCAACAGCTAACAAACATATATTTGAAGAAACCAGCCTGGACAAGTGAGTGGGTAGCAAACACAGAAACTACATTCAAAAGTAATTGTTTATAATTAATTCAGTTAAATGACTGGTGCTACTATTACTTTTGGAACCAGTACCACCACAGACATATTTAGTACCATTTCAAGCAAATCCATTTTAAATGATGGTACAGGTTTCCATTGGTAATTTTATCACCTGGACTGTAGTAAAAAACCCAAGTATTTCAGTTCTTTCTGATCGTCAAATGTGAAGTAGGAATTTTATGTTTGACATTTTAAAATATTCCTTACAAATTGCAACATTCTAGTGCTTATCAGTAATGTCTCCCAGGGGTGATACCTCTAACTTTCAACACAGAAAATAGTTTTAAAATTGAGCCTACTGCTGATTAGGTTGTTTTTCAGCATGAGATTTTCAGAGGTTGATTGAAATGTCAAGAAGATACAAAACCAAATGTGGACATAATTATCTCTACCTTACTGCCTCATTTCAGAAAAACTCTCTCAGCACCAGTAGGTCTAGATTTAAAGAAATAAAATCAAGAATAAGCAGGTAACATTTTATTCATTTGGCTTTTTGGACCTTAACTGGAAACAAACAGATCCCAGGATATTAGAACTAAAACTTACTTTTTATTCTAGCAGTGGAGTTCTACACCCTTACAGACATGTTAAAAGCTGTCCCCCAAAAAGAGTAAAGCATAAATATAAATACACAGTGGGGATTTAACTCATCAATAATGCCGGACTCACACACGTGCCTGGAATCAAAGAGAGAAGCTGCATATCTACAGAAGTGGGGACAAAGATATTGAGAGAAAAACTGATGAAGAAAAGCTTCTGGTTTCCTGTCAGAAATGCAACAATCAGGGTAAAACCCATGATACAGGGCAAATGAGTTTTTCACACTAAGCACGAAAAGACAGTGTCCACAAAGTCCAGCAATGCAGTCAGGTGAACCCTCACTGAAAACAATCTTTGTGCATGTCAGGCACCTTTCATTCTGAACTGGGTGAAGTCGTAGTTTGGAGTTAGTGGGTCAGTGTCTGTTCTGGAAAACAGCATGAGCTGGAAAGTGCTTCAACAGTACTAAAGGACAGCAAAACCAGAGAATACAGTGGAGCTTTGCCCTCTACAGAAGATAATAGTGACTGAGTGAAAAACAGCTGTGTATGCATTAGCACTGCGTGCAACACAGAGAAGGATACTGTGCTGTGCACTTGTCCTAACAGTGGTCACTGTGCCCTGCAAATTGTGGCTCTTCATTATATACAACTCTGAATGCAGTAGTGCCTCTGTAGTCATAAACCACAAATCCTGAGGGACAAAGGAACAAGCCCCTAAGGAATTTTTTCAAAATTAGAGGTAGGAGGTGATAGACTCAATGGGTTTCCTAAAATTTGCTGTAGTAGGGTGAGGAAGGCTTACAGAGCTGTTGGTCAAGCATGCTGACCTCCAAAAAAGTCTGGGGATAACAGGGCTTCCACAATTTTCCAAAATTTACCAAAATGTCTGAGGTCATATCAGTTGGCCACTCTTCTATATCACAAAAGCTGGTGAGGACTTTTTCCCCTGAAACCTCTGAAAGCCATTAAGTAAGTAAGTATTCCCTGAAAGTACCATTCTACCATTTGTTCAGTTATATTCCAAAATGAAGTAGATTCTCACAGCAAAGAATCAGCTTGAAGAGACGCTAAGGTTGTATAATCCTCCTGCATGATAAGTACGACACAAAATGGTACAGCTCCATTTCTAAGGCTCTAACAAACATCAGCTGAATCTCCCACCTCAAAACATGGGAAAACAAGAACTGATGGACTCATCTGAGAGCTCAGCCTCCCTGCTGCCATATGTTGCATCTAATGACTTACTAAAACAGTACATTGTTGAAGAAAGGGAAGACAGTAAAATAAACAAAATAATGTGCTGTAAGAACAATGAGGTGTTAGGGCTAGATTAATCAATTAGATCTTTCCTAAGCCATAATTTCAAGCCCTCTCACTTTTTGGGGAAGCAGTTGCTAGTGCTGATTTACAGACAAACGCTTGCAGTTTCTGCTGGCCTGTGCCTGAGATTGCCACAGCTGGATAGCAAGGCCTGACCCCAGCTTCATCAGACCACACAGCATGTCCAATCCACTAATACCAGTCACTCTTAGCCCATTAACCATCTCTACAGGTTACTGCATCTGGCCACCTGCACTGACTTTGACAGCCACTGCTATTCTTCAGCAACACCTGTGTTTTAACAAGAACATGCACAGCTTAGGCACACAAACATACTCACTCCATTCTGTCCAAAGGAAGTTTTTTTTAAATGATATATTCTAACCTGTCTTTTGGACTAGATTTTCACTTCTCAAAAGTGCCAGCTATTGGCTAAAGTGAGGGTGTTCAAACTCTTTCTGTGCATATTTAGGTACCACTGGTTTGCCCAGCTTATGACACATGACTAAAACTACAATATCTCTGCCCTTTATATTATAACTTTTTTTTTTTACACTTAAATACTATCATGATAAAATCTAATGTGCCAGCAGAACAGACTCAAGCGCACCCATTAGTCCCTTTCAGTTGCTTCCCAAGATGGTGAGAGGGGACACACTCCTGGCCAGACATCCCTCTTCTCAGCAGATGGATCCCCATGCCCTTCAAACTTGAGCTATTTCACAAGTGAAAGCCTGCTTCAGGAGTTAAAAGCTGGCCAGTGTTGGCATTACTTACAATGCCTATAAAACAAAGTACATTTTTTCCTGTTAACCTCCATCATGGACAGTAATGACAGTGGTTATGCTACCTGACATCTACTTGCTGGGAAGCAGGCAGAGGACAGGCACGTACAAGCTTCTCACAAAGCTTATACACAGCTACTGTGCTTGTGCCAGCTTTCGGAAGCCACTCACCAAGGCCAGCTTCAAGCATAAGACCTTACTTCCATCACTCACCGGATGTTCCCCTCTTGATTTCTCAGATATCGGAATGTCACGGATGATAAACAGACAAAGCAGATGGCCAAGATGGGGAATAGCCTCACCCAGCTCCTGATGAGCCACCAGAAATTATCCTTTGTCAAAGAGGCATTGTTTTGATTCAGACTCTGAAATACACTGTGGCAGTCTGGTCAGGGCCAGGCCTTCATCCTGCCTTGAATGTAAACATGCATGAGGCTTCTTTTACCACATGTTTTGGGAAGTATCAACAGCTCTTGGCAAGCAATAGGAAGGAGATGACTGAGAGGCTGCTGGCATGCTCCTTAAGCTGATGTCATCTTACAGTAAGACTAGAGCTCTGGGTACCACACACTTAGTCACATACACACAGCTACCAGTCACCAAACTTTTGTTATGGCTAAAAAATTAAATTAGTTATTTTTGGCTGGAGAGTTCTCCCTTCCTCTTAGAATTGTTACATTGTTTTCTTGCTCCGATTGGCAAGCCAACTGCTCCCTCTGGAGCACCCAGTATTCAAACACCAAGATAAATCTGTCAGGGAGCAGCAAGTGCAGGGTTACTCCTTAAAGGGTGGTGAGCCAGGAGTCAAGGGGGAGCCTTGCTAGCCAGGTCTCAGTCCCACAGTGCCAGACAAAGGTGAGCAGGACAGACCCAGAGATCATGGCCAGGACCAAGCAAAAGTTCAGTTCAAAATGCAGTACAATGGTGATGAGACAGGTCTGAGGTCAAGCCAGGAAGTCAATCAGCAGGTCAGGAATAGGATTAGGTCCAGTGATCACCAGGCAGGTCCATAGTGACAAAAATCAAGCCAGGAAGCCAATCCATGTTAAGATCCAGCTCAATAGGCTTCATAATCAGACAGGAGCAGGGCCAGGGCTGTGGCTGTACAGAAGACCAGCTCTCCTCCAGTAAAGTACAAGCAAAGAATGAATTCTCAGGGCTGAGCTTAAATAGAGCTGCTGGGCCCATGGGTGTGTGCCCCAGGTGAGGTGTCTCAGGGTCATTAGGGCCATTAGTGAGCTCAGGGCTCTAACAAAACCAGAGGCTCCAGGTAGTCGGAGATCATTTTGTATTTATATGCTTCCTTCCAGCTGTTGCCTCCCTACCCACATGATAACTGACGTCTCTCCTTCAACATGATACACCCTTCTTCTAATCATACCTTCATCCCATCACATTCCTCTCTGGGATGCTTTTTCCTCTGCAAACTTGGTCTTAGAGATCCCACTGGCTTCACTCTCCACTGTTTTCCAGTCTTTCTTTGCGACTCACATTAGACTTGCAAATGGTCAGCTCAAATTGCTGATTTATGTGATTTCTCAATAGCACAGGCTCAAAGGACAGACACTTGAATTATGTCATGCTGCAGTTATATATTGTACTATATTACATTTTATTTTGTGTGTCTTGTGGAGGATGTATCAGCTAATAAACTGAGGAACGTGATCAGGCAGAAAACTTCATCAGTTTCTTAGGAAATACTGGAGTCAGGCTTGATTGTACAACTTTATTTGCTTCCCTTATGCTTATGCATCTATGTTCTAGTCTTTGATTACTGCATCACATACTGACTTTTTTTCCACAAGTTTTCTGCATCATTTAACACCCAGCTCTGACTGAACGAGCTATTACCTCCCCATAAGTTTTGGTCCACTGTTCAGACACTATTCAAATGCTGCCCTTGGGTAAGAATTATTCTTTTACCCATGGGCATTTCAGTGGTTCTCATGGCTGAAGTTTCACAAACAGTAATCAGTACACATTCAAAACATCTTTGCCAGCTAAGGGGAGATTATCAGACCCATCATATAGATGTAAATTTGAGCTAGTGAGAGGTTAAGTTCAAAAGTATGATATTTGAGTGTCTTAAGTGAGATATCTTAGATTTTAGTTTTTTCTGTCTGTTTAGCACAATTTAGAATTTTATATAATCATAGAGAAGACTTGAGCTGCAACCATGACTGCCTGGCACTTGGATTAGTAAAGATAAGTGCTGTTAAGTCATTAAGGTCACAGAGTCTGACTTTCTGTATTTTAGAGACCTATATGTACATTGCATTAAATTATCCCTATAATTAGTCAAATAATTCAAGATTATCCAAAAGATAAAGCAAGTAGCTAGGAAGGCAGCTAGTCCCAATTTGAAGACCTGAAGAGATAAAGAGCTGATGATTTCCTTGGGTTGATTTTTGAGGAGTGATTAATTACTGTTAAAGTTAAAGCTTTATGCCAAATTCCTCATCTGAATCTGCCCAGGTCAACTCACAGATAGATTTTTACTTTACTTTTCTAAACTGGATTCTTTTTACATCTGGTATTTATTCCTCAGGAACATACTTGTAACTTGTTCCCCAGTTACATTTCAAAAAGTTCAGTAGGCAACTCACTGACAAACATCTCCTAAATAATGTCAGTTGCTCTTTTCCCTGCCAATTTTTAAGACTTTCTTCTCTTTTGTATATGTAAACAAGAGTCCAAGATGTCACTCCCCAGAGTTAATTGCAGAAGAATTGAAAAATTTTCAAGTTACTTTCCAATGTCTAAAACCAAGAAGGCCAAAAATTGAGGGAGAGAACATTAATTCCTACAGAGAACTGTGGTTTAAAGGATTTTCTCAGAATTTCATTTGGAGTTCTTGGCAAAGTTAGGGACAGAATCCAATTCCCTAAGATGCCTTTCATCTGCCTTAAGCATTAGAGTGCCCTTCCTTTTTCTGCTACTCCCTGACTCATAATTTATGCATTTTCCAACTTTTGGAAGAAATGAAGCAGGGGTTCCACAAACAACCTCTTCCTTAAGTCTGTATTTAGCCTCAGAACAGGTCTACCTGGTGGACCCTTCTGAAGGGTGCCTGTGGAAAAAATAACTCACAGTCATGTAATTAAATACTGATTCATAATGCTTATGTACAAGGAAGGAAAACGAAGTTTGCGTTTCCTAAAGTTTGTGTGTTTAACTTTTTGACCTTAATAAGGTCCTTTTCACAGGATATATGGGCATGGTGATTCCTAGGCTTACCACAAATCAAATTGGAAAACAAAATTCCCTCTGGCAGCCATATATTGGCACATGCCTGACTCACCAAGGTTGGCACTTTGACCTGCACTTTGTGAAGCGCAGGCATGTGTTTGCATTCATCACCTGTGACCGTACAGGCATATTTGCAAATATTTTCTGCCAGGAGAGAACTGGTAACAATCAGGACATTCAAAATCCATTCTGGACTCTGAAGGGAAAAGGTCAAAGTAGAGACAGCTTTCCCATTCCCTTCAGTTCATCTGTATGTTCATGCTGGGTCTGTCCTGTCCTGGCTCCTTAGGCAAGTCCCATTCTCCTCTTGTAGTTGTTCTTAATATCTGTCCTATTCTTCCCTGTCATAAACATCTTGCCCGGTGAGTCCCGATGCTTGTCACCAGTGCCACTGGCCTTGGCTGACCCGTCCAATGCCTTTATCCCTGGCTCTCTGTCAGTGCTCTCTCCCCTCTGACAATACTCTGCCTACCTGCTTGTTTCTTCTCTCAGACTCCATCCCCAGACACCTGTTCAATCCCAGTGCACCCCTTTATTTCAGACTTGCCTTTCAGTCCATCCCAGTTTTCTGTTTGCACCTTGATCTCTGTGTGAGATACCTGCCTTCCATGAGATACTTGCTGACACCCTGCTCTTCCTTGGTCCATATCTCCTTGCCCAGACACTCCTTGCCTTCCTCATTGCTGCACATCAGATTACATCTCTGCTGTCTCTATGCATCGACTTTTTGTCCCACTGGTCTCCATGTACTCTGGTCTTGTCTTCCATCCTTATTCTCTACCCAGCCAGGGTTTACTTCTAGTTTCCTCTTCTATAGCAGTCTTCAATCCCAGTGTCATCAGCTGACTTTCCATTGCTCCCTGTACAAATCCAGTCCTTCCCAGGGTTGGTTCTTGTTTTTCCTGTGTTTGAACCATGGCTTTTGCAGGGAGTGCTGTAGCCCTGATGTTGGCCCAGCACAGGGATTGTGATAGGCAAAAAGAAAGGGACAGATATGCTAGAAACATCACCGTGCAGTAGCACATCCCATCAGCTTTTAGTGACCATAAACAGGTGTCTGTCTGCATGACAACTCTTGCCATGCTGTAAATGTAGGGCAATTTACTTGCTTTTTACTGAAGGCTAGACTGCTGCAAATTACCTCATTTGTGCAGAGTAAGAATGAGCAGGAATAATTGCTATGTATCAGTTCACACAAAGTAATATGCTTCCCTATATTTGTTTATTCATGTTTCCACACCTACAGACTCGCTTCAGTTCAGTACCTGTGGCACCTGAGACTTGCAATTGCAGGGGAAGATCTCAGAGAGCCTCTGTACTTCAGCAACCTGCTTAGCACAGACAGACGTTTTGATAGGCTTGGGGTAGATCTTTGGCAAGACAGTGCTTAGCAGGTGCTAACTGCTGGTACCAGAAGCGTGAAACTTGACTACATTTGGCCAAATTTTTATAATGATGAAGGAATTCAAGGACTGCTACACTTCATTGGTTTTTTTCATATCTGGAGTTATCAGTCTCCCAAAGAAGCAGTCATGGATATTCTTCACTACAGGCAAACCAACAACTCTTCCTTCGCTTGTGTGTCTGAGTTTATGTATGTAATTGTATTCAGCCTCCTGGTTTACGTGAAATTCTCTACATATTCTTCTTAAAGGAGGCACTCAGGGTGGAATATTCCTGCCTGAATTGTCACCAAAAGGCAAATTTTTAAAAGTATCTTACGATAAGTTACAGGCAGCTTGAATTTCACCCCACCTCTGACAATGCTGCAGGTGTTACAGGCCACCATTATCAGCCACAGAGACATCACGTGGATGGACATCCAGGCAGATGACATGTCTGCATGGAACCTGCTCATAGAAGACATTGTTAAACATATATATCGTTCAAAGTACATGTACTTACGTAGTTCAGTCTGCTGGAAACAAATTGTAATTGCATTCATACAAATTTCAACAGAAACACATGTGATCTAAATAATAGTAATAATAATAATATGCTGAGCATGAAACATTGAACACATATGCAAGCACAGGACTGTTTTCAAACATGCACTTAGAGAGATTAATATATATTAGTCTAGCATAAAGCTGAGTTGAGTGATAGGAAACACATGTTTCTTGGTACTTGTGTTTGCACAATGGTATAAAAAGAGTCCTGACATTCTATAGGTCTCTGGACAATTCTGTTATTGATGTGTTGTGAGTCACTGCAAACAGACCATCGTATGTTTCTGAATCACTTCCTGCACAAGGGGTTCCTCCACTTCTTCCAGAGATTGTATACTGGGGAGGAATTCAGTGGGCTAAATCCCTGGAGACACATTCTAAATACTTTCCCTTCCTTTCTGTGCAGCTGAATGACTCAGAGATGGGATGACACCTTGAACCGATGTCACTATTCCCTTGTTGAGATGGGAGAACCCTGTGGGGAGTCCAGAAGGAAATTCAGTTCCACGCATTATTTTAAGGAGATCCCTTCTATTTCACTTTTTTTTTTTGCTGTTGGCATTTTAAGGTTTATAGGGTTGGGGGGGGCAGGGGTGCGCAGTGGGTTTGGAAGTTAGAAAATGATGCTGTGATAAAATAAATGATGTTTCAGCTGTTTTCAATACAGTTGCAATCCTTTACCCCTCTGCCTCAAAAGTATTAGGGCTCAGAACACAGAAATGGTCATTAGATATATAAGTACCTCAGAGGCCCAATTAACTTTAGAGTTATTAATACTCGCTCCATTGAGATTCCTGGAACATTCATGGTAGCTTCTCTTAGATCTGTGTTGTTGATTTGTTGGTGTTCTGATAACGCAAGAAACCACAATCCTAGCAGAATATAGCAGGTAGACCATTACAGAATTACAAGTCTTGTGTGATTTGCAATGTCCCAATAGTCCTGCTTTGCATAAAAAGTAATGTCAATAAATTGTTTTAATGCATTTTCATAAGGTAAAAAATCTGCTTCTAAGGGAAATGTAATCTTCTCCTACTATTTAAAATGCTCCTGCTTTCATTTGACATTTCCACTAGAAATTCTGTCTTGATGACATTTTTTCACAAAGAGATAAGCCATTGTGAATTGCAGAAACCATGCGTTTCAAGTGCTTTTTAATTTGCTTTTCCCAAGTTATACTGGACTGATATGGGATCTTTTGGCAAGTGAGTATTGTGACGAAAGTACAATCAGTTTCTAAGTAATTGCAAAATTATTTTGACTTCAAGAGATGCTTATCCTGAATGCCAGCCTCACTTAATGGCTGTAAACAGTATTCCTGAATGAGCTGGGACTGTTGTTCAGAAATTATTTAGAGCTATCTTATCTGAAGGACGTGCATTTCACTGGGGCCTGATTTTCAGTCCATCAGTGCACAATATAGGCCTGTGCTTTTCAGCTTTTGGGAAGCTTCATGAAAGTACAATCCTCCATATGCCTCTTACAAGCAAAAACATAGAATGCCAGATACATGTATACAGCACAGTAAGTAATATTTTCTGTTTCTGAGGAACCCTGTAGAGCTGTGTGGACTTTCTCAAAATGCCCATCAGTGCACAAGCACAAGCACAGCTACTGATGAGCCCCTCCAAGTTTGTTCGTTGTTACTGTGCTATAATCTAGGACAGAGATGCCTCAGTCAGCTCCGATCATCCCCTCCCTGCCCGAGACCTTCCTGAGCAACATAACTGACCCTGTGATCTTCATCTTTCTGCCGCTTCCAAAAATTGGATGTTACCTATGTTTTTAGAGACAAAATGTCCATTTGTTATGACAACCTCAGGAATTCAAGGCTGCAATTTCAGATCTCGCTACTGCTTACGACTTCTTTGCTTTTATGTAGGAGTGGATGGTTCCAGGACCTCAGTTCTTAAAGGTTTGCTTTACCTCATCTGTTTCTTTGTAGATATGCCAGGCTTTGGTGTCATCAGCTTCTAACACTTAAGGCATTCTTACTTCTTCAGATTTTTGCTGAAGGAAATCTTTGTAGCTGACAAACCACCCATCTTCTGTACAATCCTGTAATTTAACAATGCTAAATGCAGTTCATATTAACTTCCTTACATCATTACTCTTTTCCAGTGGGTGGTTTCTCACTTTGATAATGCTTCCTACCAACCTGTTGTATTGAATGTAAATTTGGACTAGTAATAAAATGTCTCATACTGTGTTCCTCACAGACTCAGATCTACTAAAACTGCAGTGCTGTGTTAACAATTAGCTATGCCAGTGGACTAGGTCTAGCAAAAATGGCTATTATCACCTTTATGGCTATCTAGTAAGGCTGCCTGTGAAATAAATACCTCATTTCTCCAACATAAAGGAATTTATGCCAGACTGCATCAGCTGACCCACTGTTCCCATGCCATAGGAGTTCTCACTTGACTAACCTGTGCTTTCAGTGTATATGACAAGCCTTAACAGGTTCCCTTTCCCTTGGAAGATATCCTCAAACTCTTTTTCAGTTGTTTTGATCTTCTGCCTGTTTGGTGAGTTACCTCTTTAATGAAATTAAGGGAGTGGCGTGTTTTTATTCATGGCTAATTTTTTTCTCTTGGTGTGATTATAAACTGTACTTCTTCCAATTTGCTAATTGTCCATGAGTTCAGTCACAACTCTAATAGGAATTAACTCACTACACTAAGTCCCGAGTTTCACTTGTTTATGGTCAATTGCCTATAATTTTACTTTCCATGCCCATTCCTGGCAACTCTTCATCTTGCACCAGCATCATGTTCAAGGCATAGGCATTTCGTTTGCTTCCTAGATGATAATGCTTTAATCTTCCGCAGCACTGCTCACTAGTTCCACAAAGTGTCATCTAAGGAAGCGCTGCTATTGTCCTCTTTATCCATGCTGGGCAATGTCTTGGAAAGTGATAGAAATTACTGTGGTCCTTGAAGGTTTTTCCAAATACAAGCCATTGTCATGACTTGTGGTGTTTGTAGAGCTATGTGCAGGATGGCAGCTCCATGCTCAATGCACTATTCTGCTGCCAGTCCCTTGTCTTGTACTGGTCTACATCCCCTGTGGTATGATTGCACTGTCTGTCATATGTAGGCTTTAGTCTGAATTATGCAACTTCCTTTGGCTGGCAAATTTCCAAGGCATTTCCAAAAAATAGCTCTGGTTCATGCAGTAGATTTTGACTGTTTTTCTCAGGTTCCAGCCACATTTGTTGTTTTCCTAGAGACTCAGCTCCTCAAAGTCAAGGAGCTTGACTCCTCAAACTGCTGACAATGCCAAACTCTGCTGCATTTTTCCCTGGTTATCTTACTGTTTAGTTGCATATGGTTTACATGTTTCATTTTTATGTGGAAGCCAGTATTCTTTGGATTCCTGGGATACAGCATTCTGGTGAGCCTCAGATGTCAGGATTAATTCAGAACTATTAGAAGCACCCAGTACTTCAGCACCAGCTATTGTTAAAAATAAAGCAACCTCCGACTGACATAGACTTAGGGCCACATACTAGCAGGGGAGGCCAGCAGGACACAGAGTGCCCACACTTCCACACACAGTCACTGCAGACCACTGCCCAGCATCTTGGAGCAAACCAGGCTGCTCCTTTTCCATAGCCCCCAATATCTGCTACTAGACAACAAGCCCAGTTGGAATTTTCTCCAGTTATCCTCCATACTCCCAGAGACCAACAGCCCCAGTAAGATGAGGGTTTCAGTGACTCCAGTCGTCCATTCAAACAATTTTTTTAGCTTTTTTTTTTTTTTTTTTTTACCTGTGGGCACCACGGTGTTGCTCAAAATCAATTTCTTTCAACCAAATACAGACATGTATCCTGCAGATGTGTATTACGCAGGTGTATATTTGACCTGGTCACCAGCACATCTTTGTCATCAGTGGGGAGAAATACCGGCATTACTGTAGAGCAGCTATTCTCAGCCTGAGGTATGTGTCTCAAATAGTTTGGACAAATCAGGCTCTGAAACCTCCAGTTTATCTCCACTGATACTAAAGTTTGTCCAGACTGGCTGCTGCAGATGATATTCATAGGTGTCTAATGTTGGGTGAGAAGTAGCTCATTGAAGAAGTGTGACAGAAGCCTGCTTTATTCAGTCTCTCATTCCCATCTCTTCAGACATGAGTAACATAAACATGGGCACAAGAACTTATAAATGTCTTTAAGCTTTGATCATGGAAGAAAAGAGGAGTGCAACAGGAGCAGTTCCTCCTGGAAGGGATGCAGTGGCTGGAAGGATGCAGCCACCAGGTTCCAGTTTGCCAAGTTTCTGCTTCAAAGTGCAATCTTAGACATAATGCTGGGTGCATCAAATATTACTCACATTTTCCTGACATTCCTTACAGACAAAAAAGTGTGTCAAATAGCCCCAGTGATAATCAAAGCAGGGTTTGTGTCATATTGGCAGCAATGTCACAGGAAGAGAGTGTTGTGGCTTTTCAACTTGGTAGACAAAAGCCAGGGGTTTGCCAAATTTTCTAGTTTCACTTTAACTGTGGGAAAGAAATTGCAGAAGAGACCCCGAGACAGCAAAGGCTGATCTACATACGAAACATGCAGTTGTACAGCACATGTTCTAGGCTGGTGGGGACATACATGAGCCTTCTAGCACAGCACCGAGCTCCAGCTGATGCACTCTCATCCGCAGGGGCAGTTGCCTCAGGCTCAGTACTCGTTGTCAGGGGTGGTGATGTGCTGTGATCTGGGAGGGGTGTAGCTGCAGACACGAGGTTGTGCTTGCATCATGTGTTGCAAGAGTGGTTACCACAAGAGCTGTTGCCTTTTGACTTTCACCATGAAATCTGTGCTGACCAGGGCTACGTGGCACTAGGCTGGTAGGCAGCCCCTGCAAAAAGATTTCTTGTTTGCCTGTGAATGCCATCCCCATTGATCACTTTCCATCTGGCTTATATTGATTTAGTTTAATTCAATGCAAGTGTTTTGCATGTAGAAAAGGCTCCATGAATGTTCCCATGAGGTCTAAATCAGTTCTGCTGTCTCCCTTGCTCTTTAAATCCTATTGTCACTCATGTGTAGCTTTCCTACACTCAGTACATGCCTATTCCTGGGGGGAGGAATTGCCAGGGGCTTAATTTTAGAGAGGAATGCTCACCCTGCTGTCTGGGAATGAAGCCTGGTGTAGCCAACTTCAAAGACTAGACAGATTTGTTGCTGAGTTTAAAAGACATCTTCCCCTTGACTGGGATTTGCTATTGTATCCCTTTTGCTCTCATCTTCCCGTTCAGCATATGGGAGGGCTCAGGTGCTTTCCAGACTGTTTCCATCTTTGGACCCTTTCAAATGTGTGTCTTAGGTGCTAGCAAATTCTCAGCTCTGCCTCTTGCTCACTAAACATCGCTGAACTGACTGAGGATGTGGTGGATTTGACAGGATCTGTGCTTAAAGAATCCATTGTTTGATTCTGTTTACACAGAGCCCTGGCATCTCACACAGCACAGACCTAAAAGAAGGGTTATTTTTAATCCCAATAAACTAGCACAGAAGGAGAGGGTTCTTTGCCTTCTTCCTTCACTTCACATAACAATTTTAGTCCTAATGAAGGACTTCACACCAAATATAATAAAAGGATGAATTATTTTTCCTGTGTGCCTGTTGTTTTTCTAACAAACATATGTGTTTGTTTATTTTTAGATTATAAAATGCAATTATTGTGTTCTCTGAAGTACACATGTAAAATTAAAAACATATTGAGTCAACTGGCTGCTTAATTTATGTTAATTAAACTATTCAATTGGAAGGATGTTCCTGGTTAGGTCGCTTCAGTGGGATCTGGATTTTATTCTTGGCTCTGCCAGATTGCCTGTTTGATTCATGGCAAGTCACTTAATCTCCCAGTGTTTCAGTTCTTCATTCCCAAAATTACAATAATTCTCCTTCATCTTCTTTGTTTTGACTATAAATGCGTGAAGCAGGATATGTTTTGCACAGCATTTAGCACAGTATACTCTAAGTGTAATTTATAATTGTATATATTGATAATAGGTCATCTTGTCTCCAAGGATAAAACACCTCTGCAAGTCCTTCCCAATACATGGATTTGCAAACAAATATACTTTCCACCACACCCAGACAGACAATGTCAGAGCTCTGTCAGATCATGCTCAAAACTGAGTCTTCATCAGTGTAAATATGCTGATCTCAAGTTGTCAAACCCTAGGCTTTTATTCTGGAAGTTAAGAACTCACCTTCAAGAAGAGCTTAGTTCTTTCATTGCATCCTTAAACTTCATCTAAGCTAAGGAGTGTATGAAATCTCATCAGAAGTTTTACTACAGATCAGGTCCAGGCCTGTGAGTTAGGTAAGACAGAAACTCTGGCTTGAGCACACCTGGCCGGCGCTCCTGGGAAAACTCAGTGTCATGTGAATGGCTGAAGGACCTGCTTCACTGTGATGGTTTCTCACATGCCCATTTCTCAAATAATCAGTCTCCCAAGAGGCTACAGTGGAGTAGCAGGATCTATCCCTGACTAGCCTGATAACTACTTAGGAGCAGTGATTATTTTCTACCATAACTTGGTGTATATGCATTTGTGCTGACCATCTTCCCACTACACGCGCACACGTTTTATTCCTGTCTATTCACCAGTTGTGTTTTGCCTGGATGTTTGCATTATGGTTTTGTACAATGCCTGGGGCATTGAAGACCTGAGCCCTAAGTTGGCAGTACTGGAGTAGCAGTTGTCAGAGGAGCTGCCCTCTGTTTTCAGTCAGTGCTGGCTTTAGTTGAATCGTTTTCTCAAGCTGAGCAACTCCATTGAACCCTAGATCTATGCCCTTATTTCTCCAAATCGGGAAACTTGGGCTATCTTTGCAATAAAGAGAGTGAGCAGAAGCTAATGCACGATGGGATTACACTGTTACTTTATTACCTGACAACACTCCGACAGAATGCTTTCCAGTGAGACCCGCAATCAGTATAAACGCCTCAAAAAAGACCATGATATTTGTGAGGCTTCCTTCCTTCCTGCTGCCTGTGTCTGCCTAGTAGTGTAAAGGCCAGCTCAGTCCTAAGATCTTTCTACCTGCACAAAACTCCCATGTAGGTACACTTTTGTCAGCCTGAAACTCCTTTCTTCACTTGGCATACATTGTACCACCCTTTGCAAATGTAACTGAGACACATCTAACACGAGGTTCACGATGTGAGCTCAGGGTGCCAATGCTTTGCCTGCATTGGCATGTCATAGCTAGGCTTGGGCTGCTATCTCACAGAAAACGAAGAGTCTCACCTAGCACTACTGCCAAACACATGCCAGTTTTTGGCCCCACACTCCAAACTGACTTCCACTAAATGACGTACTTCCCTTAGCCAACCTGGCAGAAAGGCCCATGTGCCAGGCATGACCCAAAGAGAAAAAGCACCCATTCTTTACTGGCTTGTCTGGTCATGTTCACAGAGAGGAACTGGTGAGGATAGCAGTAAGCACTAAGCTTTCTTAATGTCATCTGAAGTCAGTATAAACCCCATTCATTATAAAAATTTCCTGCACAGTTTAAATCTGCCCTCCTCATTGCTAGATACATTTGCCCAACAGCATTGTAAGCTGCGTGATGCAACTCACCATGCTCACAAACAACATGATCATGCAATAGACCTCTCTTGCTGGCTATCCCTTGGGAGAAAAGTTCTGGCCAGCAGCTGACACTCCCAGGACAGATCAAACTAATGAGGCTGAAATAGAGGTCACTGAAGTTCGGAGCCAGTTCAGTTTGCACCTGGGTATTTAATTCTTCATGTCTCTGGTTCCCATCAATAAACTGTAAGCAAAGGAGAGCAGGAGGAACCAAGGATCAGGGTGTACACGGACATCTGCCTCGCACAACCCTCACACAGAAATAAAGCAAGTAGCCTCTGCTTCACCCCATTTAGCCAGCTCCCTAACAATTCACACCTATTCCATACAGCCATTTCTGTCTTCCTCCTGATTCACTGAAAAATTGTCCCTCACTCTTTCCGTAAACTCAGCATCCTGTCTTCTGTTGATGTTACAAGCCAGATGTTAGCTTAGCCAGTGATTAATACCTTGCAAAGGTCAGCTTTGAATCTCACTGCCAAGTTCACCCACCTCTCTGGGCAACTCCTTATACATCTTCTCTTTCCTTCGTAACATATTTGCAGTTGAAAAATATTAAACCTGATATGCTACTTTATATCTTGAAGGCACAGTAAAGATAACCTTGGGTGCTGGGAAATGTTTTGAGGCTGCGCTTGGAGAAGAAGGACCCGTTTAATTCCCTTCTATACAGATTGCTTGTAGCTCTGAAAGTCTGATCCCTGGCTGTCTGTCTGTCTAGTCCTGTGTACCACCTAACTGTCTCTTGGAACAGCCCAGTGGATCTAAGGAATTCAATGTAATTAATGTCATCTATTGGTGAGGACACAGAAGGTTCACATCAACTTTTACAAACTGAACGGTCCTCATTCTCTCTGAGTCCCAAGCCAGGCTTTGTGAGCTTGGACAAGTAGTCTCACCATGTTAAAGATTAAAGCTGTCTTTGTCACATAATTCACGTCTTAGGTTGTCCCGGTTCTGTCTGGGCTTCTGTGTGTGCAGCATCACCAAAGAAGAAGCTCTGCTCTGCATCAACAAATGTGAAGTAACCCTTTTGATAGGTAATATTTTATGGAATTTGATCTTGGAGCCTCTCACATGGAGAAATACAGTTAAGAGCAGGCAGATTTTGCCTGAGAGTGTTTTTATTTTCTTGTTTCTTTTGAAGTAAAAGAGGAAATGTGGGAACCATTTCTAAATTGCCCATGCTCCAGAGTGACAGAAGAAACCCAGAAACAGATAAAGACCAACAGCTGGAACATATTGTGGTACAAGGAAGCAATTAGCTTACAGCATAAAAGAATGAAATCACATATAGAAGCGATTTGTGTCTCCTAGCATTACCTTGGCAACCTGAAAACTTTAGGGCAAATGAGGCCCATGGTCCCAGGCTAGTGCCAGTGTGGCACAGAGATGTGCCACCCTAGAGGGAAGAGTCCCAGCCGTTCCTTAATTGTCTCATCTGAGACCTCACAGATGTGTGGGAAGAGACGAGAGGAAGGGGTCAGCACCGTCCCCCTCTCTCTGAGCTTTCCCAGCACTGCTCCAAATTCCTGGAAAAGCTTGCTTCTCCCTACTGTGGGGACACTTAGAGGCAGCTTTGGTCCATGTCCCCCTGGGACTTTGCGTCATAAGCTGGGTGATAGGCTGCAGCCTCTCAGCTGTCCTCCTCCTCTCAGTCAGCCTCAGCTTTGTGCGTTAAAGGACATCCTCATGGGATTGCTTAAAAGTTACATCATCAAACAACAGAAACGGTGAAAATACCTCAGGGTAGGAGAGGAATTTGAGATAAACATTCTTTACCAGATGTTGCAAAAGAAACCATAGCCTCATCAAAATGAATGAGCTAACTACGATTGCCTTCAGTGCTTCCAGGGCTTCAGTCCTTACGTGTGCGATGCCATGCCACCACAGTGATGAGCTCAGGACAGCATTAGCCGCATGGAGTCAGATGGCTGGATTGAGGGATGCAATCAAATTTCCTGCCCCGGTTACAGTTTTACCGTCCAAAGCCTCAATTTAGTCAGTGGTTGTACTCAGAGTGGGATTTGTTTCAGGGGGGATCTCATTTACCACTCCCAGTTTCTGAGAGCTGGTTAATCCTTTCACGGGGCAGGGTTCGCATATCATGCCTCATAAACTCCCTATGTGAGGGTTTAGGAAGAAAGGACAGGATCTATCATAAGTGCTCTTGCAAGCACATCTTCACAACAGGCACAGAGATACCCAGCCAGATGGCTTCACTCCATTAACTTCTCACAGGTGGAGACCAACGTCCAAAAATACACAGTGGCCAGATTCATGTAGGCTAACCTCATTCTCCCTTCCTAGAAAGGTCTGGGAACAGAAACACCCAAACTGTCCCTGCATGAGACATCTACATGTGGCTTTTTTGCCACATTCATCCAGTCCTACATTTTCCAGCTTCAAACTGGTGAGCTTGCATCATGATATGCTTCATGACCCTATCAGCCCAGAGGACATGCTCGTTCCAGTCCCACTGAGGTTATGGAAAAATTCACTGCATGCAAAGGGTCACAGCAGCATTTGTGCTTTTGGGAACCCCTTCTACCAAGGACTACTGCTAGTCTTGTGTGGTGCAGGATCAGTTTTAAATAACTTCACTTAGAGCACTCCATGAAAATCCCCTGCCAGTCACCCTCCTCACGTGCTTTTTGTTCTGAGAATCAACAGGCCTCAAAGAGCGGTCTCAGAAGAGGCCACATCTGTACAGAGTTTGCTTTCATCCCCACAAGGGTTCCCAAACAATGCCAGTGCCAGCCGGAGGTTTGCTGAATGGTATGAGAACCAAAGGCTTTCTTTGCTTTCTGTTCATCCATTAAAACTTTGTGAGTCAAAATTAAGAGGACAGGAGTGGGAGCTTTAGGAGGCTGTGGTTTCTCACAAATGCCTAAAGCTAAGTACTAATGAGAAAGTTAAAAAAAAAAAGAAGTCTGCAACCCATCACCACAGCAATGCCACAATTAGAGACAAATCCAGTGTGCGCTGCTTTACATTTATGATGCAGACAAACTAATTTAGCTAATTAGGGCTGTCTACAAAATGCATATGAAATAGTACTCCGTCCTCAAGGCCTAGTATCAGAGATTCTTGCTACTGAAGTCCAAAAGTGCACAGACACATAGCATGGACACCTGCTACTCTCCGAGCATGGAATTAGCCGAAACACCCCCACATGGGAAGTTTTGAGTATTTTCTTCATTGTCCCACCCACAACTGATGGGTGAAAACCAATCAGCTGAGAAGCCCACAAGGACAAATGTATACAAAATTGTCTTTGATTTCAGAATTTAAGAAACAAAAACAAGAGAAAATGGAAAGCCCATTTGGTTTCTCCCGTTTAAGATTTATTTTACAGATTTTGAGTAATCCTAAACAGATTAAGGCATGATCTAGCTTTGTTGAGAGAGCAAACTTTTTTTCTTTGTTGTGCAAAGATTTGTCGTTGTTTAAGAGGTGCTCCCATGCCCCTGAAGTTCAGTCTGTGTATCTTGATGGCAACTGTTTGTGCAGCACAGAAGCTCAGCAGAGAAGTTCAGTCGCTGCATTACTAAGGTGCTGGCACTATCTCCATAAGAATTAAAGTCAGGACCACAGACTTCAGCAACTAGTTTTGAAAAATCATTTAATGGCATGAAGTTTGATGGGGAAAAAAAAGAGGTAGAATTGTATTTAAGAAACTAGTCTTCAAAGAAGTTCATCTTTCCAGACTAGTGCCTGGTACTGCCCCCAGCCAGAGTGCCCAGCATGAGCTCCCTCAGTGAACCGAGTGCCCTTTTTTCAGGCCCATGCCCAGTTACCTCTATGTGGGTTCCTTTCCACATTCCAAAATCCTACCTGGATCCCACAACAGTCTCAGTACTGTCCCTGGGAAGAAAAACAAATACCTTCCTATACTGGGTGTGGACCAACTCACATTTGTCTCATTTATCCCAGAGAAGTGAAGATATTGCCTCACAGATGAAATCAGCTCAACTCTCCACCTCTTTTTCCAGTAAAGGGCGAACCCTTTCTCTCTAGACAAAACAGAAGGAGTGGGCTCACAGAGACCACAGCATCCTTTGCCACTCCATCCTTTGCCCAAAGTAAAGAAGAGGGTCTATGTGTTACTCCAAAAGGAATTTCTCTGCTTCCTGCTTCTCACCATTCCTGACTGTTGCAGCCTGCGGTACATCAGTGTGTGTGCTCAGCAGGGGAAAAATGCTGCTGACCAAGGTGGTGGCTGTGAGATGAAAAAGACTGATTCACACAGTGGTTTCTTCTGTCTTTCTCTGAATGCTTTCACTTCAGGAGCCCCTTCCTCATTACAGCTGGAAAAGAAGTAAACAGAAGGCAGTCCCAGCTGAAAATAACTCTGCCTGTGTCCTTTGTGTATCCTGTTCGATTTCCCTACTGTTTTTGACTCCTAATATCAAACTAGGTTGTCTCTCAGCACCGAGGTCACAGACAAATAGGAGCACAGGTCACCCACAGTTTCTTCCACTTCATTGGAAGCTCTAGTGGCTTTAGCAAACAGGTGGAGCAGAATTGTATCTTAACCCATGGAATGAGCCACAAGAGGGAGACAAATACCCATGGGGTGCCATTGTGGGCTCATGCCCTTGAAACCTAGGTGGGAAAAGCTAATTTTCAGTTCTTGAGAGATTTCAATGTTTTTTTTTGAAATCTCAAAAATCCTCAAGAATGAAACGTAGAGAAACACAATGCATGTCAGAAAAACTTCCCTTTTGCAGTTTGAGAGCATTCCATGTCCAGTTTGGATTAAGGAAAAAAAAAAGTTAATTAGTGCTCATTTAATTAGTGTTCATTCACAGAATCATTGAAACCTGACACTTCAGCCTTTGGAAATATAAAATTTGCACCTTGGGACCTCATTTTCTTCTCCAAGCAACTGCTGGATTTGGAGAGATGGTGAAATACAGCCCTTCCTACAGCTTTTGGCTCCTACCAAAACTATGTAATTTGAAAGTTCCTAAGAAATCTCAAGAGACACAGAGCTGATTCAGACATAGAATACAATGGCTGCCTTTCATGTTCTCCATGTCTCTGACATGAGCCAAAAAATTAGTCTGGGTAAACACAGAAGATTTTTATCTGCAGAAAAAAGCTTGGAACTGTGAAGCACAAGAACAAGGATGTAGGAAGAACAGAGCTCATACTTGGCCCCCACCTGCTCTAGGCACCTGCAAAAGATGCCACAACAAATTTAGGGTTCAGAAGAGCTGCTGCCAGAGTGCAACTCCATGTGTAGCCAGCCCATGGAGGATGTAAGTCCATGGAACAGGACTTTGGAGACACCCCCTACATTTATGTCCCAGAGCACAAAAACTACGGGCTGTGTATCTTACTGCCAGGCCACATTAGCAAAGTATTTGAATTCCTGCATGAGCCTAAGGGCTCAGAATGCTGAAAATAAGATCTGAGTGTAAAACAGAACAAACTGAGCCCATAGCACAAACATTTCCCATGTGAGATAATACCTGACTTTCCAGGTCAACGGACAAAAGACATGTGGTGTAAATATCTCTGGCTGTAGGCCAAAAAAGCACCCACTATGAATTCAGTCTGAAAAAGGTAGTCAGTGGAAATTATCATCTGGGAATGGTATGACATATAGCTGCATATGATAGACCATTTATCTGTGCAACCAAAATGAAATACTAATGTGAGACCGTATAAAGATACGGCATTATGTGAGATAAGAGCTACTCTCCTGCTCAACCCTGGGAGACAAATTGAGGCTGCATTAACAGCAGCAAACCATACAGTTCCAGGCTCATTCTCTGGCAACTCTGGAATGATCCAACCACAGCCGTCCTATCAAACTCTTCTAGCCTCCAGAGTATCCTGTGGGGCATGTCTGCGGACTTATGCTGGTTCCATGTTTTGCTTGGAAATTGTTTGGGACAAGGCTTTTCATCTTGAGCCAGAATATGCCAGAGATTGGTCTAAAAATTTAACAGTATAGGCAAATCAGGGCCATTGTCCTTGCTATTTCATTGTTCTATTTACTAGTATAGACATAGTCTGAGATGCCAGCTGCAGGGTGACGCTGCACATATTGCTCATTCTTCTTTATGTCCAAAGTCCCTTCTGAAGCATTATCAAGATTATTAGTTGTGCTTTTAAAGAAGAATGAAAATAAAATGGATCTTTCAAAGAAGTCCAACTGTGACTGCCTGGTTCTCTGTGCTGCTATTTCTATAGCTTTCAGTGATGAAGAATGTCAAGAAGGAAAGAGGCAGAGATCTGTTGCCAGCTTCCAGGAGCCCAGAGAGTACTCCAAATGTTCCAGTATTCCATTGCATGTACCAGGCCGCATCCATGGCTCATTGTTTGTGGTCCTCTTCCTGCCAGCATCTGATATGGTGATGCCAGCCAAGTCCATGCAGGGTCATTGGCAGTTACAACAGCATGAATTTTACAAGAAAACTTCAGAGCCATTTCTGTGTCAGGAAGATATTTCTCAATGAATGTACTAATAAGCCCAGGACCTGCTTCTCATTTTACGCTGACTTAAGTGTACCACTCTTAGATGTGCTACAGAAGGTTGTGAAATCACAGCTGAGCCCTTGGAGTCATGTGTGAGCCTCCCAGCTTTGCAGCCAGGGTACATGGCTAAACTTTGTGTAAAAGTTGGGGTGAGAACTGTATTCACTTCGTCCTTTGGTGACAGGAAAGTGTCCGCAGCAAAGCGCACAGTGATATTAGAGACCAGCAGAAACAGAGGAATGATTGGCTTCAGTGAGACCTAATTACTCCCACAGTGCCTTTTGCTGAAGGTTGTTTTCCACTGTGACGTTGAGGGAAGTTTTCTCTCCAAAGAAACCCCATGCTGCTCATTTTGAAATCAGTGAGAATTAAGAGTTTTTCCAAAAAAAGGGACAATCAAGCCTGCCAAGTGAAGAGAGATCTGTCGGCCAGGGTCTTGTGAACCTTAGAGATTCTTGGAAGAGCGATGGTTCTGAAGACTTCAGCATAAATTGATAAAGCATTTTATTTCCCCTCTGTCTCCTTCTTATATATTTTAGCATAGCTTAGATGCTACAGTTTTTTCAAATGTAACCTATCAAAAGAATATTCACAAAGAATTCTCCACCATCTTAACAATTAGTGTTCACCATTTCTTCCTTTGCAATGTGTCAACGTGGGGAATGGAATTTTGCAAGTAGAGAAAAATACAGCAAAAGGCACACAATTCCTCGAGAGGAAGAGGAAACTCAAGAGTTTCTTATTCTCTTTCACTAAATCCCACAAAATATATTTAGACAGTTTTTCAATATAAGGGGTTGGGAGAAATGTATTCACTCTCCTAGCAAACAAGGAAAACCAAGAGGCTTCCTTAAAGACACTGCTGCAAAATACCAGCTAAGTGAACACCACACGTTAAGAAATTAAAGAACTTTTCTATGTAGTCGCAACAGCCTTTAAAAAACTTGCCTGTGATTTAAGGTGTCGTAATGGGGATTTATTGACCAGGACTGCTAGATATGTGTGTGAATACAAACATGCACGCGTGCGTACACATACACTGTATTTTTGGTTTGTTCTTTTTTTACTGGGCGTCTGCTTGTCCAGATATGTTCATATAATTCTCACACTTGAAGCTCCATAGGAATGAGAATAATATCAAATGCTCACACTCTTATTCTCCACTATGAGAACCCAAATACATCCTGTCTCAAATAAAGAAGAAGTTAAGTAACATTAGAGGTAGAATTAATGACAAAACATTCTGGTTTGTGCTTAACCCTTTTCACTTACTTCCATGACCCATTCTAACCACAGCAAGTGTTAGGAGCCCTGAAACATTGGTTTGTGGTTTGTTTACTCAAGGATGTGGGGATTAAGTCATGGTGCTGTTGGGTTTTCTTTATTTTTTTCTTTTGTGTTGTGCTTTTTTAAGCAATGATAGAGTCAAAGGATACTTTTTTACCACCCTGAAGGATCTTCATCCTCTAAGGCAATGCTGACTTCACTTACTAGCACAAATTGATTTATGCAATATCTCCATCTAGTTACTATATTCATTGCTATCTGCAGGCCCAGTGCTGAATAAAATGAAAAGCCCATCCACCTGAAGCATCTTAAATCTAATTTTGCTTTACACTCATTCCTTGTCCTCCCATTGCTCTCAATGCAGCATTGAGACCCACTTCAAATTAGAGTGTTTTCTCTCCCCTAAAACCTTGTAATCATCAGTCTCATTTGTGCCTCTTCTTTATGCCACTTCCCAAACTTGCTTGCTGCCTAAAACTTTGACCTCTGCCTTCACAGTGCTTTGCATCAAGTGTTGTCAGTTTATTCCCATTTAATGTTACAAATCTCCCCTACAAATTACTAAAACTGCTGTGGACTACATCATCCACAGCACTGCTTTCATCGCCCCAGCTCAGTAAAGAAAGCTCCGTTATACTTCACCCATTCTAAAATGACACCCTGACTACTCTTTTGCTAGAAGGAGCACTGTTGTATTCCAGCACCCATCAACTGTGATACTGCTTCAGGTCCTACCTTGCGCAGTGCTGTCTTGATCCAAATGTCATTGAACTCCTCAAGTCACAAGTATCTCATTGCTCTTCTCATCATAAACCCCACCTTCTCTTTCCTCCTGAGACCCTTGCAGATACCACTCGTCCTCAGGATTTACTTCAGCTGTCTTGAAAGCACAGGTCCTCTTTCCCCAGATAATGTTTTTTTTCTCTGTTGTGCTCTATTTATAATACAGTAGCCAGTACACAGGTGTGTGTTTTAAAGGAATCCATATCACAGGTCTTTAATGGAGCACGGATATTTCTGCTGGCAACTGCTATTGTTCAACATGCTCTTCCATCATTGCTTGTTTCCTACACTATTTCTGATCTGGTAAACAGCAGAGGAGAAGGACTTGTCTGTCCCAGCCATTGGCTACCACAAACCTCCATGGGTCACAGTACTGATCCACTGGGTGAGCCATGCTGCACACAGTTGGTGATTACATCCACTGGCAAGTAAGTCAATAAATAAGGAGCACTACTTATCCTCTGTATTTCACTATACAGCCCTAATTTTGCTGTGCCTGGCAAGGCTGGCAAACAACCAGTGCTGATCTTCAGCTCGGGATTTTAGTAAGATAGTTCCATAAACACAATGACATCGTGTCATTACATCAATATTTTCCTGTAGTTTTGAATCAGCTTGCTTGCTTTTACAGGAAATTATATGTTCACTGCTCCTCCAACTTAACTGACAGCAGGGAAGTGCCACGCACATTACTTTCAACATTTAGTTCTCAAGTGCATGAACAACATTCCCATCATCCATTAAGTACCCACCCAGAACAGACTTTGTCATCATACAAGTAAAGGCAGCTAAATAAACAGAAAGATCAGGTTTAGAGTTTAGAAGCTTGAAAAATTTGCAATATTACTTCTGGGGGAAGGGTGAAGCAAAAATTACAATACCTTGTGCTATGGGGCCTTCTGGCCCAGTTCAAAACCCTAGATGCTATGGAAATACAATACTGATGCCAAGAGACCAAAGCTTTAATGGCTCCATCTCCCACCTCCCCAAATCCAGGGACACCTCCCACCAGACCAGGTTGATCAAGACCTTGTCCAACCCGGCTTTGAACACTGTCTTTCTAAGATTCCTCTCTTCAGATCAATTTAAATACAACTCTATTCTACTGCTCCACCAGCAATAAGTAGAGAAAATGCTAATAAATTTACAAGAAGTGTTGAAAACCTCATTACTTGTTGGAAAGGAAGGGCAGAGGGTAAAGTTTACAGCCACATGTTTTCAAATAAAGGTTAATGTATGCATACCAGCACCCACTTTTACACACCAGTGCCAAAACTGATAGACTGCCAAGTGATCTTTGCAGTGACACTACACACAGGGCAGAGGCCTTAAAATCAGGGGCTAAAAAGATATACTTTGGGCCATTAATGTAAGTTGGGAATAACCTCATGACTCTCACTTCACTACTACCAAAGATGGTTTTGATGAGTTCCTAGTTCAGGATTCAAATTCCTGTTTGACTCTTAACAGGCCTCTACATATACCAAGCTCTAGAAACATATGTAAACCTTGCCATCTCAAATGTTTTGTGTGACAGCTTTTATAAGATTTTAATTCCAAGGTTTAAATTATGCATATGATCTAACACCCGCATATGATCACTGAGCTAGCTGCAGCACAATAATCCCAACACAAAACCTGCAGACATCATCTCTAACAGTCCTGTCAACAGTTCATGCACATTTTAAAATCATCAAAATGTTTTTCACTATTTTTCCAGGAGAAAAGAGCCCTTACAACACATAAACAAACACAAAGGCACAGACATATTTCTTTGCATGATTTCAGTAAAAACATGCTTTTTTTATTAAAATGTGGTGCTATCCTGTGATTATAATAATCTTCTTCCACAGGAAATTTATTACTAAGCATGTGTAAAGACTCATCTCAGGGTTCTGCCCTTGTGGTGGCTTCGGTCACCCTCAGAAGTTCTCACCACATGTGTGTGTGAATTGTGTCATAGTTGTGTGTGTGATACATTCTCCCTTCCTTCGGCTTCCCTATCCATCTACGTGCTTGCCAACTATGCTGGCTGGCCTCCTTATTAGCAACAAAAATGGGACGTGAGTCCCAGCAAGACTATGGTGGAAGCTGGAAGTATCCCCATTGATTGCAGTGGAGGTCAGCCCACTTCCACCACTTCAGTGAGGGTTTTCTAGCTCCATTATCAGGTGGTTGTGGACACTGGTTTCTTTAGTCCTGTGGACTACAGAAAGCTTTTGATTACAGAACTTCAGCACAGGGTAAGGGCACTCCACTGTCACTAGATAAACTCATTATATAATGCAGCTCAGTGTATGTGCCATGGCCTCTCACTGATTCTTCCATAAGGCAGGTTCATGTACATGGAAATTTGGTGGGGTTTCAGTGGCAGAGGCAGATTCTGCCACTCTGGAGCCACAGCTTTCCCAGTGAGGCTATCACAGGTTCAGAGCCTGGATCTGTGTCTCACCCCAAGCCCCACACACTGTGCCTAGGCCAAGCTGTCTGTGACCCCAACATGCTCTGGCACCAGCTGGTCACCCCTACGTGGGATGAGACCAAGCCTTACTAAGAAAGCTGAGCTCATGTTTCCAAGAAGCAAAGAGAAAGGGAGAAGTTTGAGCTGCATGTTGTCATTGCCGATGGTATTTTGCAGACTAACAGTAAACTTGGTTTGTTTATTGGATCCCAAACTTTCTTTGCATGTATACAGGAAAACAGATGCTTCCCACTCCCAGGCCTCATGCCCAAGCCAGGCTCCCTCAGCAACACTCATACATAGGGTACACAAACAGGGCAGTAGAGGCATTGCTTCCTGCCTCTGTCTGCTTTGAGCCAGTGATAGAACATTATCTATGCTGCACACTTCTTTGGCCTCCTTGCCAGGGTATCAGGCGGGCTCACAGCATGCAGTTTGCTTTTCCTGTGCAGTAGGAACAGCTGCTGCCTCCGCTCACAAACAGGGAACAGAGGCCAGGGCTTGCAAATGCTCAAACAGGTGGCATGGGGTATGGATGAGAGAGCTGGGAAGCGAGCCACGTCTCCCAAAGCCTGAGCAGATGTGTGCCCTAACTACTAGGTTACCTTTCATCTTCCAGCATTAAAGACCTGGCATGGTCCACCATAGCCCTATCTTCGATAAGCCTCAGGTGCAGTCCTTCACTTGATTCATTTATGCCAGCAGCAAATTAAGTTTCAGGCTCTTATGATGAATTAGACGGGTGAAGGGGAAATAGAGCACAAACTCATGTGCCTGGACATATGCCTCACTATTTGGCTTCAGGATGACCACCTATCAGTCTCTTGCCTCTTCTTCTGAAGCAGTGGTGCTGATCCCTGTCTGTGACAGGACTGTGATTTATTGCAGCTTTGTGCCCTTCTGTTGTCTGAAGACAATCCTTCAGCTTTCTGCCTGAAGAAAGTCCTGACAAGTGACACAGGCTGCTTGAGAACCTGATGCACTCACTGTTCCCCTCTCCTGTGACATTTCTTTATATAAGCAGTTGAATAGCAAAACATATCAGTGTTCATTACTAGTTTTGTTATTTATAGTGATCTGTCACAGATGGAGACGGCAGCACCATTCTATCTTTAGGGCGTAGTGCCTGCCTGTCCATACAGACAATTGGTAATTAGCTCAAGAACAATTTGTTTACCTATTCTCAAACTTCAATAAATAGGAGACCCATTTATCTGCCAAAATTCAACTCCCTCTCTTTGCCAGATCTCCAGGTTAACTGCTTAATGAATAGAGCTCATCGCTTCAGGCGTTTAAGTAAAGACAAAAGTGTCTTTAAAGGAAATGAAATATGTAATAAAAACTAACTGGTTATGTACTGAACGAAGAGCATTTCAATCACAAGAATCATGAGCACAGGACAAGATGAACATCACAAGGGATGCCAAGCAGAGGTGTAGAGATGAACCAACCAGTACATAAGGGAGATGTAGTGTATCTATCCTAGTTACTCCCGACATGTGCACTTCCTACCAGTACAGCCTCACAGCTCAGAGCCAATCACTCCAAGTGAATCCTTGCATGAGCATGAAACTGGAGAAGAGAAGGCACAGAGGATACTCACAGTTCTTCAAGTAAAATCCCACATGTGCTCTAAGATGCACTTGCATGACTTGGGTGGTAGGACCCTGCCCAGTGTAAAGACCCCACAAGCCAGGGAAAAGATACAACTTTTCTTTTTAAATTGCGGATTCCAACCCCTTTGTTTTCTTTTATTCACTATACCCGCCCCTGAAGTAAGGGAAGAGAAGAAGAGGCTTTATGACAGATGGACTTTGTGAGTTTCACCTAAGGGTTGGCCCCAGTTTGCTCCCTCCTTATACCCCCCGCCTTCCCTCTGACAGGAGGGGGACATTCACTATTAAGGCCAAAACAGTCTTTGTGGTAAAGAACAAACAACCCTTGTCTTTCTCACAATTCAGATGTTTTCAGTATCTGAAAGTGTTCAGTTACTCAAGCTTGCAAATGTGACTTTTTTTTACATGCATATGAGTGTACACACATCCATATGTACAGGGTGGGAAAACTGCTATCACGCAGTAGAAAATCTGAGGAATTCTGCCTGGCTTCTGTTTCAAATCATATGGGACCCAGTAAAGAGCCATTTGCTTATTGCCCTACTACCTAGACAAACTTTATTTGGCCTTTTTATCTTCCTATCAGCATCCAGGAAAGGGATAAAGGCTACTAAATAAAACAAAATTATTTGAAGAACTGTGGCTGGAAAGAAATAACTAACGAGGAGATTATTCTTTTGTCTTTCAGCTCACAACTCCGAATTTTCCTGTAGTGGTCAAGCTAGGACATGCTCATTCTGGAATGGGGAAGGTAAGTAAAAAAAAAATATATATCACTCCAGAAATTAATATGTATGTGGCACAGCCTTCTTGTGATCATACATGGCATGTGGCCAGCCAGCAAAGGGGTTAAACCTCCCCACCGCCTATCTGGGTCGCACTGGCTTTTCCTGTGGGAGAAAAGGCCTTTTTCTGTTGTCACGCACTTGGAGACAGGCTGTGGTACAGGGTTGGAGGCTGTCTGGGGTATGGGAAGGGGGGCTGTGAAGAGTAGGGGAAAAGCTGGCTCAGCTGAAGTCATTAGGCTTGTCTATTATATGTTTTCTCCTCTTCTGAAAGTGGTAATGTTGTTTATTCAAGCACCTGTAATGTGTAGCTACACCCCATAGCTCTCACAATGAGAAGCAGTGGCGCTGGGCTTCTTGAGTGCATTATGATGACCTTATTCAAGAAACGGGAGCCCTTCAGTTATTTTTTTCCTCCTTGCAAGGAAGAACAAGACCTTACAAAGCAGAGTGGCTGGTTGCCTGCCAAAGAATCCTGAAAAATAGTTCACTACCCAGAAGGACCTGTTTGTTTTTCCCAGGCTCTCTGGGATCTTTTTTTCCCCAGTGAATTAGCAGCCCCTGTTTCTTGGGGTGACTGAGATCCCCTCTCAGTAAGGCATCGCCAGCACATTCCTGTCACACTTTAGTCTTCTCTTTCTTGCCTATATCTTTTAAAAAGGCATTCCCTATCTGTCTAAAACTTGATTTGTTCAGAAGTAGGAAATTCTGATGTATCATCTCTGAATCCAATGCGTGGTAGATGAATTTCAAAACTGATACGCCTGTCACAGTGCTTCCCTAGAGCAGAAAGACCTTCTCTTGGCCTCAAAATTATATATAGCTACACCAAACTTAAACTTGGTACAGCCTGTTTGCTTGTGTTCTGGAAACAGAAGCCCTTTCTGGCTTGCTGGATTGCACATGGAAGCTCTCATAATCTTTCTTGCTTTGGTTGCAATGTTCCCCTGTCCGGATGGCAGCTGCCCGAGAGGAAGTGGGGGCAGATCCCTGTGCCAGAGGTAGGGTTGGCTTTCAGCATCAAGGAACAAACATTTAAATGAGCAGGAAATGTTGGTTAAAATATTGGTGCTACATACGTCAAGCAGGCAAAGGTGCCATTGAATTGGAGTGCATGTGGACAGCCTAGAGGTGCTTGTAGAGAGCCACTAACATGGCCCTAGGATGGATTTCATTAGCAAAATCCAACCAGGAAAAACCAGGGGGAAGAAACTTCTCCCTCTCTCTTGAGACCCCACAAGCCTGGATCTCTCTGACTGCTCTGCCATTTCACCATAAGTGCAGGGAGAGCTTCATGTCTCATACACCAAGGACCCTCAGGGGCTACAGAAATGAGGGCAGAATCAGAGCTAAGTACCCCAGTCGTAACAGTGCTTCCAGATAGAGCTCTCAGCAGAACATTTAGCTATTGTCTTCTGCACCACACAATGGATCTTCTTCCACATCTCACTTTCTCTCCCACTTTATTCTTTAATGATGTTGGGTTTTGCTGTCACAAGTTATGGAGGAAGAGAGTTTCTATTCAAATTCCAGGCACGACTGTATTCAGCAAGTATAAGGGGGGTACGTAGGAAGTCATTCCAGATGAAGATAGGCTAACAGTCAGCATCTTAGAAAAAAGAATTGGTCTGAGGCCAAGTTTACTTTAGTTCATTATGAAATTAGTGACGACTAGCAAGGTCTGGATGTGGATCTGGGCACAGAGTTTCAACACTGCTCTGTTCAGTAGATGGGGAAGGTACAGGAAGCAAGAGTTGTTGACCTTATGGTTTTAGTTTAGGTCCTTCTCCAGCCACAAGCAGCCTGAAGGAGAGTTGGGACAGATTAAATTTTCTTGAAGTCCCACTGCATTTCATTACACAGAGCAGAAAGAGAAGACAGAAAAAGAAAATAAAGAGTAAGTCAATGAAAAAGACAAGTAAGCGAGAATTTGTTTCATGTTGTTTTTGAAACAACAGGGTTCAAGTCCAAGTGGAACTTTGGAAAACTACAGAAAACATCAGAACTATGGGTATACTAGAGAAGTTTTTTACCTATAGTTAAAAAAAAATCAAACCTACAATTAAGTAATTCAGAAGAGGAAAGTTTCCGGGAGACATTATTGTGGTTTTAACCATCATAATGTAAAAGCAATAACCAGTGATGATAAGGAGATTACAGAGAGCTAAAGGATTTCTTTGCATTGGTCTTCAGAAGTGGAGATGATAGCAGGAAATATCAGGTCTTTAGCTTTAAGATATACATAATATGAAAAGAGAGAGGTTTGCTTTTGATTTGATGAATGTAACAAAGTAAATGTTAATACAGCACCTGCATCAGGTCATCTTTTGTATTCAAGCAATGACTGCAGAAACAAAGGATAAAATAACCAACTCATTAGCCAAAGTACACATGTGAGTATTAAAAATAGTACTTACTGCAAGAAATGTTGCCAAGACAGTGAGCCATGTATTTGTACCTGCAACGGGTTCTTCAAAGGATGTGAGCGTTCAGATTACAATCTTATGACCAACAGAAATTGTCTAGGAAGTACTTGCATTTTTTATGTTACTAATGATAAAATCACATGTAATGGGAGGCACCAAGACTCAGAAGAATGAGCAAAGATGGGAAGTCCAGGCACTGTTATTACTTATTTGTACTGAGGCAGTGGCCAGGAGCCAGAAAAATTCTGGACGCAGAAAATGCCTCTTCCCCAAAGAGCCCCACCATCAGCTTGTAGGGAGATTGGTGTCATTTCACAGTTTTTCTTCAGTTTTTCTGTGTTACAGACCAGAGGGATTATAATGATTACCTGATACTTACTGCTAATTCATGTTCATAAGGCTCTTGGCAGTATAAGAAGTGCTGAGTGTTTATTATTTTGCAATAATTGCTAGAAAGAGCATAATTATAATTGACTTTCAGTTTCACATACTGTTTGTTTTCACGTAATTTTCACAATATTCACTCACCACATTTTTTAATCAGAGGGTTGAACAGAGAATCCTCAAAGCTAAAATGAAAAATAACCACGTTAGGACTTGTACAAAACAGGCTCTATTGACTGCCTTCCCCTTAAGGGTGGGTTGCCACAACTGTCTTTAGCTTGGAAGAGGAACAGTTAGTATTCAAGGTCAGAACCAGAAGGGGTAGCAATATACCATTAGTGAAAGAAATGCTCTTGCCAAGTGATGTGTGCATGTGAGGTGCCTGTGGAGATGAAGAAAACAAATTTGCAATAAAAGGCATCTTTTGAAATTTCCATTGAGAAATGCAGAAACAACAGCCTCTCTATTGACTTGAACAGAGACACCAGTAATAGCCTTCACCCAGAGACAGACAATCTTCTAATCTAAAAACAGAACATATGCCCCTTAGCCCCTCCCATGACAATCGTTATCCTCCTTCCAAAATTTGGGGTCACTTCATATTTCAGTGGCACTGGAAGGTTATAACAAGTGCTCTCTGTGTTGCTGGTCCTATCCAGTATCGATACACATAAAATGTCTGTAAAATACTGCTTACAGTTTACAATGGAGTCAGCAGAGAAGGACCTTTCTCATTTTGTACTTAAGTTGCTCAGAGTCATGGGATCAACAGTACCCAAGCAATCTTCCAGGGACACCATGGATGGACACTGAGAGGAGACATCCTTCCTTGTGCAGAACAGAACTGTTGCTTACCCAGCAGTTCCTTAGAGGTCAAGGCATTTTTGAGCATTGTGCCATTTGAGCCTACCCACCCCAGAAGTGATTGGAGGTCTCTGTTGAATAGGGTGAGCGCTGCAGTGAAAAAGGAATAACACTTCTTCCCGACTCTGGACCTCATAAAGCCAGAGCCCATGGAAAAGGATAAAGCTCTGAGTGTGTTAGTATCTGCCATTTGTGCGCTAACATGACCCTAAAGTGCCCTAGGAACAGAGCCCAGCACTGCAAATGCACTCAAAGAGCCCCTTCACCTCTTCCTGATCAGATCATGAGAAGGAAAAAACTGCCAGATCTGCCAAGAGAGGAAAAACATGTGAGTTTATATATATTTATATTAATTTAATCTTTTTTTTTTTTTGCTAGACTTCTGTATTTTTAGACATCTCTAATTAGGTCAGTTTAAGAGTCACCTCCTGTCCCATCTGCCCCATAATTATGATAATACCTTCCCAGTACAAATACCTTCCCAGTACAAATCCTGGCTCAGATGAATTTATTACATTGTAGAAGAAAAACGTGTTGTTCATAATAACATGGTCAGAGTTATTTTCTCTCTTACTGGATGGGAAAGACTTCTCTGCTTCTTTTTTTTCCATGGTATAAATATAGCACAAACTAAACAGAGCCACTCTGTAATGTAAAAATACTGCAGGGTTTTTATCAGGAAGGACAGCTCGTCACCTTGTCTCTCTCGGGATTGGAAATAGAATGTTCCAAAAGTGAGAGCTTTGAAAATCCAGTGTGCTAAAGAGGAAAGGAAGGGGAAAGGGCTGCCTTGGTTTGTCAAGGAACAAATATTTTCTTTTACAGAGGACAAATAATGACTTGACATGTAACATTCATTCACAACAGAGCAGCCCAATCACTGCGTTCCCACTGACTCATGAGTGAGGAGGTTCCAACTGTCTCAAAAATAGCAAAAACATCCCCATTTCTTGCACATCAGTCTGAAAGCTTTTGCTGGACACAGAAAGCAGTGACTGATCCAGGGCACTGGGGACCAAAGCTGCCAAGACCTGGCCTCTTTATTAGGAAGCTTTAATGCATTAAAGGCAGCATCTTTAATGTGTGGGGGAATTTCAGTGTGAGGATAATAAGGAAATGCAGACTCCATTGTGTCTTTATAATTTTGAGGTGGGTCAGAGTTAGGCTTAAACTGATTGTGTGTCAGTTGGATCAGGTATTTTCTGAGAAGGGGAGTATAATCTGGGATAAGGGAGAGACTCAGAAAACCCTTTCTGCAGAACTATTCCTGAAGACCCACTGTCCAAAAATGGTAAGGTGCATACAGAAAAGCTGAGTGCAGGTTGAGATGGACAAAAAATCACAATCTTTCTGTGGCTACACCAGTTCCTCTGGAGGAAAACACTCAGATGGTGCATTTTCACAAGCCAAACAAGGCTCAGTTAAACACCACATTGCCAAGATCAGCCTTGGACACTTAACCTTCCAGGTTAACCTCTCTCTAACCTCAGTTTGGATACAGAAAGTGTTTCTGCAAGTCATCTCCAAAGTGGTGTGTGTTTAACCTGTAAGGCAGAGTTAACACTGGATGATGCTCAGAGAGACAAGGCTAGGGCAGCCCTAGCAGATCTTAGTGCTTAACTATGGCACTTTGGCTAACTGACTAGTTTTTCACACAGCCACATAACTAATGAAAACAAAAGGAGTGTGTTTTTGCCAAATACGAAATCCTGCCTTGCAGGAAGGCCTCAAAAGACAGTCTGATGTATCCTCCTGACCTTCGCTTGGACTGCTCTCTAGCCAAGGGCAGAAAGGTCACTGTTTCTTGGGCAGGCTGAGGATGGAAACAAGCACCAGTAGATCATATAGTATCAGCTTCCAAGATGCCATCACAGGGCAAACGGATGATCACATCTGTGTGAGCTTGTCCACAAAGATCCAGCCAGAGTCCCCTTTGCAATGCAGCAACAGGGATCGTGCTAGGGTTTGGCCAGTGCCTGGTTTAGAGAAGACAGCCAGAAGGGAAGCAGGAACTATCCCAGGGAGCTTTCTTACTTATAAAAGGCATTTGTCAACACACTGGCCCAAACTCTTCACAACGGGTCACTAAAACACTACAGCAAACAGCAACTCAGGGCTCCAGAATGAGTCTATTGCTGCTCAAACAGCCAGCACAGCTAAGCAAACAGGCTGCCAGGGCACAGGCTGTGTTTGCACTTGCTGTTTGCACTCCTCTATGCAGCTAATAGGATATAGCATTTATCCTAAGAAGATTGCAAAGTAAAAGGAGAGAGAAAAAGAGAGAGAGAGAGAGAGAGAGAGAGAGAGAAAGAGAGAGAGAGAGAGAAATGCTTTGCTGTTGATCTCTTTCCAACTTCTTTTATCAGTTTCATGTATTGGCCAACCTGCCATTTTAGAAGACAGATTTGTCTCTTATTAGGTAAATTGGTAACTTTGCTCTGGAATGATTTCTAATAGCTTCTTCTTAAATAATGCCCTCTGGTGTCACACTGTGTACACACTGGCTTTGGTTATGCCTGGGGTTTTTTCTTCTGCTAGGAGAATGGATATTTTATTGACATCTAAAAGGGTTACAAGGCAGGAGGAAATGAATTATACAAAATTTAAAAGTAGAAAGCTAATAAAATGGTGGACTTGATAGATAAGGCAGGAAAATAAATCTAATTTGACTGTAACTTGAGTGCTTCCTGTTTACGAAGTAATAACCGTACCCTGGACTAAACCAGCGTTAACCCAGGACATGGCTGTTATTTTGTCAAATTTGGCTGGCTCTAACAATTAACAAATGGTGTGGTGATTATTTTGATGCCTGGTGGGAAATAAGGCTGTATCTCCTAAAAGGGGACCTCTGTGAGTTTCTTTCTCTGAAAAGTCTATGGGAAGTGCTCTGGCACAGGCCAGGGAAGATGTCAGAGCTGTTTCCTGAGGACTGCGCAGTGGTATAGCACTGTGGGAGCCATCTTCTTTGTTTTTAATTTCTTACTTTGTGTCCTTGGTGAGTCTCCCCCCTCTTTGTTAACCCAGCCAAAATCCTCAGGTCCATAGGAGAAAACACTTTCAAGTGCTTTTCCTCTCTCCCCATAGGGAAGGGGTGATGGAGAGAAGGAACAAATGGACCCTTCCTTTCTTTAGCTGCTGTATTTTGGAGGAAAAATTCCATTTAGCAAGATGAGGTCCTTTCTAGTAATAACGAGATGGTCTAATTCCAATTTGAAGAGGGAAGTTGCATCCCTTCCTCTGCCTCTGGGACAAATGTTCCTCGGCTGAGAATGCACACATTTCAGTTGAGGCCCAAAGACATCTGTTGCACAAGCACAACACTTTGTTTTAGATCCCACAAATGTCCTTGTTCCAAGTAGGTCATTATATAATGGTTTTGTATTTTCCCATTGCCAAAAGGGTCTGGGAGAATATGTTGTAACACCGTGTCAGTGCCTCCTGCCCATGCAGTCCCTCCTGCAATCATCTCATCTGGGTGGGACTCTTGCTTGATGTCATTCAGCCCAGGGCAGCTCTTATCTGTGCTACAAAAATACCCAGCTCCAACACAGCCTGCATTGTTCCCCCTGGTATTTTGCAAGCCCAGGCTGTGCGGTTCCCTCTCCCTTCTTCCCACTGCCTCTGGGGCATTCCTACCACCTCACCCTGCCCTTCCACACCACCAACATCCCCACTCAGACAGAGGAGGCAACACAGCCTAGAGCAAGGCTGCTCCTTCTGGATGCCTTGTAATGATTTCTTTCCTTGTAATGGTTGCATATCCCCTTTGTGTTTGGTTGGTTTTTTTTTCTTTTGGTACCCTCCCACCCCACAGATGACTGTCATCTTCCTCTGCTCCTTTCCTAGGCAGTTCCTGAATAGTGAGAGCACAGCACTCACCACAGTAAGAGGGAGGAGGACTAGGAGTATTTGGCAGTCAGCATAAGGAGAAGCAAAGACCAGGTCTTTTTTTTTTTATTCAGGCATCTAGAAATGGTCATGGGTCAAACTAGTTGCACTTTTCACCTTCCCCAAAACTGTTCAGTTTTTAAGAGCTTTTCTGCACCAGGATGCGGGTGAATCTTTAGCCTATGTGCAAGCTGGCACTTACACAAAACTTTCTAAACAGAGTAAAACAGGTTAACAACAGACTTGTCCTCTGTTCTCTAGTGAAGATGGCTCCTGCCCTCTCATGGTTGAAGGCAGATATGTAAAATCACTTGTTTGTTCTTTGCGAAGAAACACCAAATACCATTGCAGGTGTTTCCTTCAGCTGGCTCCACACAGTCTGGCATCACCCTCCTTTAACACACACTGACACAACTGGGAAACTCTTCTGGGGCAGAAACTGATCAATTGTCTCATGAGTGAATGGACACTTAGAAAAGCAGGGTTGCAGTCCCCAGCTGTGATCTCAAAGCATCGCCAAAATGCAAAGTATAGGTAATAACGTAAAGAAAGTCACTCACTTGCTCACCTTTTTTTACACCATCTTGGTCTTTTTCCACAAATTATTCCACCTTTCCTGCATCTGTCCAGCCCTAAGGAGCAAGAACTTGCATAGGATTTGCTGATGCACCAAGCAAATTTTTGCCAACACTCTGAAGTCCAGGGTTAAAGATATGAGTGAGGTGAAGCTATCCATTATGTTTTTGTTACCTGCTTGTTCAGTTTTGCTTTCCCAAATCAATGAGCTTTTGTAGAGATTTGATTATATACTTAGAATTTCTACTGTTTTGGTTCTTCCTCCTTTCCTTTTTTTTTTTTTTTAATTTTTTGGGTAAGATATGTAGCATTTCTCATAACTGAATACACATCTGTGAAAAACCATCTTCTCAGAAAAACTCCAGCTCATAAGGTAACTGCCCTCTCATTTCCAAGTCTGAATGAAGTCTAACATCCAGCCAGTTGTCCCACATAAGTGCCCATGGCCTCACGCTCACACAAATCTCCCCAAGAATCACAAGCTCCCCCAGAGACATCCTTTTCCTTCAGAGCTTTTGTCCAGTTGGGAGACTTGCACCCTTCTCAAAGAAAGCCTGGAGGGGGATAATGTGAAATGCCAGGGACCTGCTGCCTAGAGGTGGCAGACAACCAGCTCTCATGTTGATTTCCTGGCACTGATTTCTATTTCCTGACCACCCAAAATAGTCCATTTTCACCCATCCCAACAAGGGAAATAGCAGTACCAACATTTGAATGAAGTAATGCCCCTTAAGAGATCAAATATTTTTCTGAAGCATCATAGAAGCAATGCGCATTAGCAAGAGCCATTTGGGTAAAGCTCTAGCTGCCTCCCTGGTGCCAGGTTTACCAGGTCTGGTGCATGAGGAAGGAGAATGGGATTGATTTGCTCTAGGTTTGGTTGGTCTGGGGAACTTCTCTTTTTAAATCACAGAGTTCCTGCTCTGTCCTCAGTTCTATCTGTGTGGGATTAAGCTGACATTATGCTGTTCATGTGTGGAGATGACTTCTGCTCACAAAGTATTCCTGTTCTTTTTGTTCTTGTCTCTTTTTCACTGGATTTTGATAATCAAGGTCAAAGTTGAGAACCAGCATGACTTCCGGGACATGGCCAGCATAGTAGCCATGGCAAAAACCTATGCCACCACCGAGCCATTCATTGACTCAAAGTATGACATCCGAATCCAGAAAATCGGCAGCAACTACAAGGCTTACATGTGAGTGCATGGCTGTGCCAGAGTGAGACGGGGAGGAGACAGTGCTGTGGTTGTGACTGAGTCGGTGTCTGGGCAGGAGTAGGAAGCTGACTTAATGTCCTTGAAGAATAGCCCTGCTGTTCTCTTCCCACCTCTGAACCCAGATCCCTTATCCCCCAGTCATCTTCTCCATTACTCACCATCAGCTCATTGTATCTGGAATGTAAATCTCTGTCTACCTGTTTCTTAGATTCAGTTAGTTCCCGCTATGATGACTATGCTCTGCCATTACCTCTCCATCCTGTTGTTGAAGGGCTCCTCTTTCCCAGCACAATCCTCCAGCTCCAAGTACCCTGTAGTGGAACCTGAACCCACCCCCTTCTCATCCTGGGGTGGGGGGTGGGGGGGTGAAAATGAAAAAGATTGAGCCAGCAGCAATTCATGGAGTCCTACAGTGTCTAACCCATAGCAACACCCCATCCTCCAGCCCATGGCAACACCCCACCCTCTCTGCCCAGCTGGAGATCACAGTCCCACAATCACATGAGGACCCAAGGAGCTTACAGCACTGGGTACAAACGGCCTCAGATGGGCCAGCATGTGGGGTTTATATGGGAGTGTTGCATGTGTACTCCTTGAGGTATGCAAAGGAAGGAAAGGAGGTGAGATATTTCTGTGGGTGCCCCAGAGCTCCTCCCTGCCCTGGGGGGTAGTGAGGTGGGTAGCAGGCAATCCTCAATGCTGGTATGTTTATAAGTATTAACAAGCATTCAGCCAAACTTCAGCAGTGGCCAAGCTGAATTAGAGATATAACCACATGAGTGAGTAAGACACCTGTTTCTTCTTACTGCAAACCAGTAGATGAGAAAAGCCACATAGCACAGCTTCTCCAGAAGCTCCTTATCCAGCCACAAAATTCTGGACAAATAGTCATCTCCAGCAATACACTCTTCAGCTTGCCAGATAAATTGCATATGTTACCTAACACCCATAACACTGTGAGTTTTGGGTCCATGTTTACAAACCTCCAGGCCACAGTTCTGCTGAAGTATAGTTAAACAAGATCATCAAATGTACATAATCACATATTTTTCAGCTATAACTGCCTAAGATTCCCAGTTGGATTCCTAGCACAGAGGTATTTAAGAAAACTAGATAATGACTGAGTCACATTCTTCATGGCAAGGACTTGTGGGACACTCGCCTACTTCATGTGATCTCAATGAGAGAAAATTTATTTTTAATCTGATCAGGTCAACAATGGCACAGTTGCCTAATATTACATTAACATCTCAGGGAGTCCAGTTCAAATTGGCCGAAGAAAAGAAGGTTTAAAATATCAATTAAAATTCCCTATTCCTGCCAACACATCCAGCCTTGGCTCCAGAACCTGCTCCCCAAACGCCTCTAACTGCAACAAAGGCCCAGTTAGCCTGACCATATTCTCTCCTTGCTTATTATTCACTCACCATGCACTCATCCATACAGGGATCAGAAATAATACCAGATGATTGAGGAAAGAAAGCAGTCACACTAAGAGCTAATCCCACTTGGGAGTATAGCTGTGCAAACAATTGTTTGCTAAAGGAAAAATGTTTTCATATGAAAACAGTCATGAACAGTAAACACCTTAATGAGAAATGAAGCTGATTAGCAAAGAAAGCAAACAGCAAAATTCACCCAGTGACTAGTTAGCCCAGAAGGTTGACTTATATTGAGAGAGCCATTTATGGATGTGAGTTTGGGAGAAGCGTACAGTCAGTCCCATCAGGGACTGTTCCTTCTGTCCCAGCATCAGACAAAATAGAAGGTTGTTTCTATGGTATAAATAAGTCCATACTAAGTCCAAGGACAGAGGTGAAAGCACCCAAAATACCAGAGCTCTCACTGGTGTCCCAAATAGAAGACTCAGAATCATTAGTCATGCTAGCAAATCTCAGCCTTAAAGGCTATTCCAGCATCTGCAGTAGCATCATATTTAAGTTAATTTCTTTGATCTGTGAGCCATGGAACCTATCCAGTATTTTGATACCTTCACCCACACATATTAGACCTTAAAAGCCCCTTTCCTTCTGAGAAAAGACTGTACTGAAATTCTCCAGAATATGTTTACTTTTGCACCAAGCATCTGCCAGAGGGAGGATGCTGCAGGGTGACTCATGCATTCCTCCCTGCCCCAGATGTCCAATGCACTTCCTTCCAGCTCATGACCCAAGGCTTCAGTTCAGTTTCCCATTGACTTCAGTGTAGTGGCTCCAGATTTACACTGCTGATAAACACCTACTTAGCCCATGCCTTGGGCCAATCTCAAAACAGCAGTTAAACAGCATGTCATACATGTCTAAAATTCCACCAAATGTATTTGACTGCCATTGTAATATGGGTGAAGAGAAAACATGAATATGGCTCATGTTGCAGGGGAAATCGGGGCAGAAATCATGCTTCCACTCTCACCCGAACTGGGGGCAAACAGGGGGTCATTTCCAGTTAAGACTCACGAAATGTTCACTTTGAATTAAGCCAGCAGCTGCTGACTTGCAGGCATGGGATAATCTTGCCACCAGCTCTTAGTAAAAGGGTAACACCCTTCCTTTCTAGTTTCATGAGTGTGACTTCTGACCTTGTTCCCTCCAATTCAGTTCAGTGTGCTCTGCAGCAGACACCACATCAACTATGTCTAAACTAGAGCTACTTATAGACTGAAATGGCCCAGGATAGAGATGGTGAGTATAGGACACCAGCAGCTCTTGATCTGCTAATTTATCCACTTTTCCTAAACAACGATGAAGGTGTCTTGGTCACAAATGATCAACAGATCTCTAAGAGCCTAGAGTCCTTTCCTTTAAGATACAGTACACTGTGTGGCCCCCTGATATTTAGAATGGTTTGAAGTACTTTGACTTTCATTCCCTGAGAAAAATGGGGTTTGAAGCAGGACATTCTTAGGGAAAGATTTTTGTCTTCAGTCTCCTTTTTCACTTCATACAATACAAAAAGGGAAATAGAAAAGAAGCCGTAATAGTAGCACCTGAGGTCACTTGGTCTGTTCAGCTTGGAGGAAACTGAGGGGAGACTTCATTGCAGTCTACAGCTTCCTCGTGAGAGGAACTGGAGGGGCAGACACTGATCTCTTCTCTATGGTGACCAGTGACAAGACCCAAGGGAATGGTCTGAGGTTGTGTCAGGGGAGGTTTAGGATGAATATTGGAAAAAAGCTCTTAACCCAGAGGGTGGTTGGGCCCTGGAACTGGCTCCCCAAGGAAGTGGTCGCAGCACCAAGCCTGACAGAGTTCAAGAAGCATTTGGACGCTCTCGGGCACATGCTGTGGCTCTTGGGGATGGTCCTGTACAGGGCTAAGACATAGACTCGATGATCATTTTGAGTCCTTTCCAACTCAGAATATTCTATGATTCTGTCAGTTTGGGGGGACAGTTGACAACTGAACTGCTCAGGCATGCTTGGAAGCTAACGATCTTGACAGAGGCTGTGGTGTAGGAATTTGGTGACTGATCCAGTGGTCTTCAAAAAAAACTTTTCCGTTTCAAAACAGCAAGGTTCCTTAACAGGAAAGTTAGGAATACAGCAGAGAGATATATTTTATGTTTTATGCCCAATATTGACTGGGGATCAGTAGGCATAAACTAATCAAACAAATCAGCCCAATGGCTAGAGCAGCGTTCTTATTTTGGGAGCTTTTCCATGTCAAATTTCCCTGTAAATCTGTCTATCTGTGGGTTCATTTTCTTAGGGTCAACATAGCTGCTTACATTTGGTATCCCAAGTACATTTTCTAAACACTGATGTCAAATCATCTTGTTGCTAATCAGACTCCAGGAGTTCCCATCAGTACTAATGGGATTCTGGATGCCATCTGCTACTGCAGGGCAATTTTCAGTTAAAAATAAATATTAGCAAAGAGTGGTCCTTCCCATTACAGAGCTGAAAAACATAATCCTAAGAATCCCATGTCAAAACAGAAAGAGAGTCTGAGGGTTGAACACTGACCTTCCAGGCCATCAAAGGGCTCATAACAGTCAAAGCTTGAGGACAAATCCATTCTTCTGCTTAGAAAGCAGGACAGCAAAATGGATGTTGAGTGAAGGCTACAAGGCAACAAGGGGCAAGAGATATAGAAACACAGTTATTCAACACAGTAATCAGCACAGTAAGCGCTCCTTTGCCACTCCCTCCACTCCTTCAAATACGGTTAAAAAGACAATTTAAATTTCACAGCAACTATACATACCACTTTAGAAGAGAAATAGAAAAAAGCACTCCAAGGTGTCTCTCACCAGAGTAAAGGGGAATCTTAGGTAGTCGGCTATAATGAACCAAGTTTATAGTCTATGGGGCCATCAGTATTCCAACTGCTGAACATAGTTTTGCAAGTTCAGAGTCTCTTTTGCACATCATGTTGAAAAAGTGAGAGAATTGGAAGGAAGGGCTGCCACAATCTCACACTGAAGTGTCAGATCACACCTCATACTCACATCATAAATCAACCTAAATCATCTTCTGCATGGAGATGCTTCCTGGATGTATCCTGTCAGCTTGTTGACTTGTCCTAGTTTGTACACTATGGAAGGGTTATCTGTACAGCATGCATTGTCACAGCAGGCTGTTCAACGTCTGCCTTGGGCCTCAGGTCAAGAAAAGGAAAATTTTCACCCCTAATGGATGATGGTGAAACCCAGGACTTGCCAGAAGCAGTACCTTTTTTGGAAATTAACCATCAGCTGAAACTAATGAAACTCCAGCAATTTTACAAGTAGAAATTCTCTAAGTCCAAACATAGTGAGCCACAGACAGGCCAGTGAAAAGTCAGTGAAAAGACAGCATGATCATATATTCTATCACATCAGTACAACTGAAATCAAATTTAGGTAGACATAGAATGTCAGAGCCGACATTTGTGAAGCTGCTCAGGCAAATGTTTGCCTGGAGAGTTGGTCTTCCATGTATGGAGGATGCTACCCATTGCAGAACACAAGGGTGATTATCCCAGAGATCTTCTACACACATTTCAGCTCCCCCTAGGTCTGACTTGTAAAGAAAGAAAGTACTCACAGAGCCTGATGTGTGCCTAGGATTCCTTGGAGGTTTACCTCTCTAACTCCTCATTCAGCTTTTCACGAGTCTGAACAACATATCCTGTATGGAGTGTTGTTCAGGAAGGATTTGGAAAGGCTTCTGGGAGGAAGAACCTCACCTCATCCCCTCCTGTACAAGCACAGAGTCGAGAATGAGGACTACAGTATGCGTAAGGATGGGGCAGGAGTCTATTTTCATGTTCAGGTTATGTTTTTGGTTTGTTTTCCTAGGAGGACGTCCATCTCTGGAAACTGGAAGGCAAATACAGGTTCTGCGATGCTAGAACAGATTGCAATGACAGAGAGGTAAGGAAGAGGGTTTCAAGACAGTGTTAGCTATTCTTGGGTTAGAAGGGAGGAATTGTATTTCAGGCTTTGGTTAATTGAGAGAACTGGTAAGTGAGGTCTCCTGGGAGGCTGGATAAAGGGGTTTAAAAGACCAAATGTTTCCTGAAAAAATACTAACGACACAAAGGCAAACTGTCCTATTTTGACGAACATACTGAAAGTACAGCTAGAAACTAACATTGCTAAATCATTAGATCTGTGGTGAATGTAGCCACAGGAAACAAGACTAGCATGCTGAGGTCAAGCACACCAGCACAAACATGTAGGGATAAAATCAGAAAGGTCAAAGCACAAAACAAGAAGTAACAAGAAGTTATTCTAAGTACATTACTAATGAGAGGCAGACTCAGAAAAGTGTTTTTCTTCTGCTTAACAGAGGAAAAAACCTGTCAGCTGAAGTGCTGAAAGCACTTTTTTGCTGTAGTCTCCCAAAAGTGAACACTGTTTTAGCTGAGGTCTTCTCACTGCTGAACAGAGCAGAAGGAATTCCCTCATGCATCTTACAGACTAAAATTTGCAGATGGTACTTCCATATCTTCAAATCACTGTGATATTTGCTAACACTGCAACTCCATGACACTGTGGACTCATGATAATGTGCTTTGCTGTAACTCCCAACCCTATTCTGTAGAACTACTATCAAGTCACTTGTTCTTGTCACTTATTCTCCATCCTATTTAAGTAGATTATTTATAAATTTATAGACTCCATAGATGACATGTAGGCACTCACTTCTCATAAATCTAAGATTTTTTCAGATTACATCTCCAGTTTGTCAGGATCATGGTTAATTCTAACTCTGTCCAGGTTTGGGCACAGCATTTGAAGAAAAATATCAAGGAGCAGGAGAGAGTCCAAAGGACAATAAAAGGAACATTCAAAGAAAATAATCAACCGATGAGAAAAACATGCAACAATTGCTTATGTGGTTTTCCACCTTTTTCGGTTAGAAGACCATGGATATTTTTCCAGTAGAGGTGTAGACTCATGGATAATGAATCCATGCCTGCAGTACAGAGGTTCACTTTCCTTCATTAGCTGTTACACAGCTGGAAGAAGTTGCCTACAAGCTGAACACTATTTTATCTTAAAGTTGAAGAAGTTGAAAGAGCACAATCTCTTTAAATATATGAAAGACTGCTAATAGGCCTTTCTCACTACTTATATTATTAGTACAATGTGTAAGAAATAATGGGCTTAAATTATAGCAGAAAAGGTTCCTTTGAAAATTTCCTATATTTTCTAACAGTAAGGATAGCATACCACAGAAATTGATTGTCTCGGGGAGTTGGAGAATCTCTGTACACTTGCAGAACGGATTAAAGAAATGTCCGCTCTTTGGAGTATGAGACTTGTGTCGGTGATCACCTGAGGTCCCTTCTGCACCTTTAGTTCTGTGAAAGAGAGAAGCCAACCCTGCCCCAGATCAGATGCTGAAGGTGACTCGGCAAGACCCTAATAGTACTGTGGGAGCTGGACATTATGATGCATCCTGGTTGTTTATAACACAGCTGAAGCTAGGGAGAAGGGTAGACGTTACTTTATTGCAGTGTTGCAAGACTAAAATCCAAATTCCTGCCAACCTGCCACACTGCATTTTGAAGGTTCATTTTATAGATGTAGTACCACAATTTACTACTCTAGCCTTATCCAGCCATAAACACAACAAATCCCCTTGAAATCTGTGAGTTATCAGTGCATGCAACAAGGCAGGAGTGTGCTGAAATGCTCTGATGAGTAGGAGAAACCTGAAGTACCTACTGTAGTGAACAGTAATCCAATGGATCTACACACTCAGGTAACACAAAAATGGCAGTAAATCCTCTGAAAACGCAACCCCTGGTGCATGTGCATAAATATACTCTTCTTCCCCACAGCTATTCTTCCCCACTACTATTACACCTCAGCAGCCCTGATCCTTCCCAGTGCTCACCTGTGGCCAGCAAACATTAAAGACATGCAGCTATCAGGGTCTCTGGCATGAGAAACAATTCCCTAGACCTGGCTGCTGAACCTGGACACCTAGAGATATTCCCCAGGAACAGAGGTGGTTCCCACAATGGTGCCCCTGGATGTGGGGCCACAGCATTGTCTCCTGCCTGGCTCACAGGGCCCCTAGTTCTCCTATTCCTTATGCTGCTGACTCCTCCTCAGACACTGTCTTCCTTGGAGGTCTGGGGTGAACATACTTGGTCTCCTCGTTAGGGATAAAAGAGCACCGGTAGTCATATAAGTCATAATCTTGCTTCTTCCCAGAGACATTGTGTTCACACAAGTTGATCATTATATTGTCAAGCTATGGGGACTCTGGCTGGCTTCAAGGACATAAACTTGTTCTTTAGCCAGAACAGCTCTTTCCCCAGTCCCTGTAGGGTCTGCAAAATGTCAGTGTTTTCATGAGACTGTGGCCTTCCCTCCCCCCTCTGCATCTTGTCACAGTCCTGCTTACAGATCTGCTGTTCCGAGATGATTATTTTTATTTAAATGGCCAGGACTGCAGCACAGCTGCACAGGAAATAAAACCAGGCTGCCTCATTCCCTCCTCATTTCCACAGTGGGGGGATGCAGTCCCCCTGTAATACGCCTCTTGTCATTCCCTCGTCTCTTCTGACACCAGGATAGCTAAGGGGGCACCAGCTTACTTTCCCATTCTGGGATGGCTAAAGAAAAGGACTGCAGCCTTTACCTCTCCGTCTAACAAAAGAGTGCCTGGTCTATGTGATGAGACCACCTGACTAGAAGCAACACCCAGGGGACAGAAGAGAGGCAGGAGACTGTAAAAAGATAAAATTGAAAGCAAATTGTAAAATGCAGGAGCCACTGGGTTACAGATCAGGGAGGGGGTATCTACTCACTTTCCAATCCTATTCCAGTCCCAATGTGCAGGACATCTTATCAGGAGAAAGCTGCCTGCATAATGGAGGGCTTTCAGGCAAAGCCAATACAAATGCTGAGGGACCAACACTACTGGGAGATTAAATGAGCTAAATATTTATAGCTGGGCTGAATGATGACCAACTGGAGAACTGGTGTAAATACTAAGGAGGGAAAGAAATATTTTAAGGTGGCTTTGAGGGCAGGATTAAATCAATCTGAAATGAAGGGAAACTTTAGGCAAGATTATTTTTTTTTACTCCATCTCCTGCGCAAAAGAGCTAGGCAATGACCCAGGAAGGTATATGAAGGATGCCTTGTAATAAGGGCTCCCAAATCTCTTTGTGTTGCTCTGGGCAGCAGGGTGGGTGGCTGTATTTGATGGACTACCCAATGACAGGTAATCCTAGGCCATGCTTTCGTGCTTTCTGCAGGTACAGACTCTGGGCAGATGCCTGTGCGGAAATGTTTGGAGGTCTTGACATCTGCGCTGTCAAAGCTGTCCACAGCAAAGACGGAAAAGACTATATCATTGAGGTGAGAGCATGGGGAACCTGAGTGCGAGTCTGCTTCGGGAAGTGCATCTGCAAACATGCTGCGTTGGACTTCACACGCACCAACGTGCTCGCTTACCCCTACGCTGCCCTGCAGTCTCTGCTCCTCCATGCCAACCTGTATCCTCAAGCCATGGCCCACCGATATGTAAGGAACTGATTTAGAGTCCCAGCCAAACTGGCAGATATGCAGCAAGGTGTCAGGGTTGAAGCGCCCTCATTTCTTAGTGTGGACTGTGAAAGAAAATGGAGAGCCACAGAGTGCTTGGCCACCCCAGCCTTCCAGCCTGATAAATCCCCACAGAGCAGAACCTTATCTGCATGAGTACAGATGTGAAGCTGCCTTCTTATCAAGCACATAACAGTCTGTGAATGTTGCTGGCAGCATCCAAACTTTGGTGCGTTTCAGCCTCAGCGCACCACTACCCAAGTTCCATCCTTCCCAGCTAAGCACTCACAAAGTCAGTGTATCTCTCAGAGCTGCTGATAGGGATCAACAGCATCATCAACAAACACTCTCATATTCAGCCCAACCTAAATATAAGCACTAGATGATGTTATAATAGTGGGCATGTTAACCTCCCCCCATTACCCAGATAGAGGTCCAGCAGATGATTTAGTCCCCTCAAAATCTCAGTTTCTCTCTAAATGAACCTGTCTTTCTTCAATCACTTTAAAGGGAACCTACTAACAAAAATCCTAGCTGCATCTAATTTGAAAGAGGAAAATAAATGGTGAGAGTGTAGCAAAAAATCCATAAGCAATGGGAGCAACCTGATTAAAAAAAAAAACAGGTGTACTCTCCAAAATCTTTTGCCCAGATGGCATTCACTACAGTCACAGGCCATTAAGATAAAGCACCACAGACTTACCATGGGCAGTGTATAGTACAAAATTTTGTGTTCAGAGCTGGACAGACTGTGGCTCTGAGAGTTGAAGTTCAACGTGCTCCTTGCCAGGCCAGGAGGCAGACATGGAAGTGGGGTAAATAGCACTCTCAGGTTATCTTAACAGGGCAGAGATGGAAGAGTTGGCCAGAAAATCAAAGCGGAAGCTGAAGAGGTGCTCTGGGGGAGAGGAAATCTGGCAAGAAAACAAGTGCCTCTGTCACTATGTGACCAAAGGAGGCACAGCATCTGACCTGCTGTAAACTCCACCAACACAGAACAGCTGAGTGAGATGAGTAGAGCCAGCCTATGGCTTCATGCAGGGGTGCTGACACACTGGAAAGCTATGTGTGGGAGAGCAGTCCCACCCGCTGCGGATTGGGATGCTGATGAGAACCACATGAGCCCTCCAGTGACTGCGCATTCCTGCATTATGTATCTGCTCTCCCCGGGGAGGGGAGCAGTGACCTGTCAAAGGCCATGTGATATAAGCGTGCTGCCAGCAACTGAATGCTGCCCAGTCTCTGTCTTTCCTGAATTGATGGGGCTGGGGCTGATGGGTCTGCTCCCACATGCAATTCATCAGCACCTAGAGGAGCATCCCCCAGAGCAGTCTGTTTCCCTGCTGTGCTCTTTTAAATCTCTATGCCTGTGTAGCTGAGAAAGGAAGAGCAAGAAAGCAGTCTCACTAGAGACAACTTGTAAGGACATTTGGATTGTGTCCATACATGGTCAGACGTGAGATGTGGTTTTCATATCCCTGCATCTATTCTTGCACATAAGCCTATGTACGTGCACACATGGCTAATTCTGAGCTCAGAGATTATATGCCTCCATCTGGGTATGCCTCTGGGTTTTCACATCTGCCACCGTGTGTGACTGACTGGGTGAAAGGCACATCCATACCCTAACAGCCATCATCAGCTTGCACACAGAGAAATGCACACGAACACTCCTCTCTCTGAGACCAAGGTAAACAGTAATGGAGTAATTCATACTGAATTATCCCTGTGGAGAACGTGACTGAGCAAGCCTGATGTATCAACATCCAACAGGCATTCAGATACCAGGCTGACGGACATTGTTGGGAAAGGAGCAGAATAGTGCAATATAAAGAGCAAAACAAAGCCAAACAGGCACCTTTTCTACTTTATGCAGATCTGAGGGAGATGTTGACAAGTAATTAATTGCCTCCAGCCAAATTCCCGGAGTACTTTGCTTGGTCTGAAATTGATCCCTTGTTTTGCTTTTTTCTTTTGACACTGGGATAAAAGAGTTATCTGAAAGTGTGACAGTTGTATTTCTTTGGTAAGAAGGAACAGTGTGCTGTGACATTTTACAAGAAAGCACACCTAAATGGGCTGAACAAATAAGGAATTTGTACAATGCAATCACTGGCAGCAATTAATTTTCATAGTGCAAAGTAGTTCTTCAAGAAAGATTCGCAGAGGTAGTGATGGGCAGTTCTATGAACTGAGATTTATCACAGTGGTTTGTTGCAAACAGAATCAGATTAAGCCAGATGAGCTATCTACATAGCACAAGAGTAATCTTGCACTTGTGGTATTTGCTCTCTCTTGAACTTCACCTTCTTTTCTTTTCCCATGGCAAACAGCAGAATCTGTTGTTACTGTCCTTCAAAATATTAGCACACTTAAGTACCATTTTCATGTCTCATATTGAAACAGATTATGAATTTATCAGTAAATGCTGGGAATTCTTTTTTTCTCTGCTTTAAAGAACTTTGTCACTTTGAGGGAATATTCAACATAAGTAGTCAGCACTTGATCAAAAGGCCAGATCATCAAAACAGTGCAAATTCTGTACCAGTATTAGCAGCTAGATTCTCAAAAGAGCTCAGCAACATGTATGGTTTAATAATCTCCCTATTTTTTGGGTAATCTGATCTATTTCCACATCTCTGCTGTGATGAAAAATATGAAGCAAGTAGAGGGCAAGTGAAATGGTCCATGTGATTTATTCTTCCTCCTGGAAGAAAAAGCTAAGCCCTACCCACTATACAGCTAAACTGTGTTACTAGACATGCTCCTCGCCGCCCTACAAGGAGCCCTGTCCACCCCTTCAGCACTGCCTATCATTTCTTTTGATATGTCTAATCATCAGTTTCCTTCCTTCCTTCCCTAGAAATCACCTAACACTTCACTCTTGCACATCAGAGAGTGGAATAACAAGCCCAGCTTTCAGGCTTCAGCATCAGAGAGGCACAGTGAGAGAACCAGGATGGTGTTTTCTTGAGTCTCTTCTCTGCCTGGCCACTTCCCATCACCCCTCATACACCTTATCAGGCAACAGCAGCTGCATCAGGATCAGCCACTGACCTTGAGCAGCTACAAGGCTGGGTCCATATGTGCCAACATCTTCTTGTCTTGTCCAGCTGCTCTGTAATTGCCCAGGAAGAGATGAGCGCAGTCTGTCTGTGATTTGTGTATTCCTCTCAGCCTTTGATTTATTTCAGTATTAGCTTTTGCATCTGCCCGGTTCCAGACCAATTCCCCTTTTCCAGAGGACAGGCATGATTTTTTTCAGTTCAGTGGCAACCAGCAGTGTCATTTTGCTCAAAGAAACCACTGTCATTTTCAAAGGCCTTGCCTTGTGCATTTGACTGTTCACTCCTCTATTTGCTGTCTCCTACATCTCACATTCCCCCTGCCAGACACTCTACAGCAGGACAGCAGATAGCATCATACCTGGTGCACCTTCGTTGGTTCAGGTGGGACCAGTTCATTCTCCCCGCTGTCATCGGTTTATAAAGCACCATCTTCCCTTCCTCTCCAGACACTTTAGCCACAGAAACAGGGAAAAGCAGTCCTTAAGATGGGGAAATCAGCTCTGGGGGCCTCGACACAGTAAATAAATGGACCTGTTGGAGCAGATCCAGAGGAGGGCCATGAAGATCATCTGAGGGCTGGATTATCTCTCCTATGAAGACAGGCTGAGAGTAAGTTGGGATTGTTCAGCCTGGAGAAGAGAAGGATCTGGGGAGATCTTATAGCACCTTGTAGTACGTAAAAGGGGCTCATATGAGAGACAAGGACAAACTTTTTAGCAGAGCCTGTTGCAATAGGACAAATGGTAATGATTTTAAACTAAAAGAGGGTACATCTAGATTGGATACAAGGAATTTTACAATGTGGGTGGTGAAGCACTGGCACAGGTTACTCAGAGGGGTGGTGGATGCCCCATCCCTAGAAACATTCAAGGTCGGGCTGGATAGGGCTCTGAGGAATCTGATCTATTTGATGTTTCTGCTCATTGCAGAGCTATTGGACTAGATGGCCTTTAAAGGTTCCTTCCAACCCAAACCGTTCTATGACTCTATGAAATGCGGGGTTTGGGGTGTTTCGAGCAGAGCCGTCTCTCAGCGAGTCCCACGGAGGGTGGGAGCCGGGAGCTCGGCTCGCCTGACTCTTCGCGGGATAACGGCATCATCTAGTGGCCACACGGGTCCCTCGCACGGCGCGCTGCAGGGAGATGGAAGACCTCTTTTCTCACTCGGGAACTGGGATTGCCAAATTTTCCTTTAAGATAGGACTGGACGGGAGAGAAAACTGAGTAGGAACCTGCTGGAGGACCTCCAGGAGCCCTTGGCTAGTGAGACCCATGCCATTCCCTCACACTGCTAGGAAACGTCACATTCCCCACCTCATTTCTTAACAGAAAAACAGCTAAGTGAATATTGGAAGGAAAAGCCACATTGTGTATTTAGCTGAACACTGCTATATAATTTTCTAACTTCCTTCTTTCACTCCGTGGGCCAAGTAGGCCATGAATATAAACATCAACCCACTCTTCATGTGTACCCCAGTTAAAACTTCCTAGTTAGCTTCTCCAGTGTTCACAAAAGACACATATAGAAATTAATCAAAACTATTATTCTGCAAGAAAAGAGCAGAATACAAACTCAGTGAACTAACCTCCCTGATTTCCTCTTCTTTAAATCTAAAAAAATGAGGGTGCAAAACTTTCTATTTCCCTCCAAGAGTGGACTCTTGTAGCCTGTTATCTGACTGTGAGTCAGTGCTTTTCTTGAGCAGTGCAAACTTTAATTCTGCATTTTCAGGGGTTTTAATGTTTGCTTTAAAAATAAAAGCAAAATAAAATAAACTCTTCCAACCCTGATATTTTGGTACTATTATATTTACTCCAGCTGAACCTTAAATCCATCATAGTACAGTTCTTCCTGTGGGATTTAGCTAATGCTTGCAAAGCACTTGATTTATGATGAACTGTTGAAAATTATGTTCAGGGCTGCTATACAGCTGAGGGTCTGCTCTGCTTTCATTATTACTGTTGTCAGGCCATTTCTTACCTCAAAGACCCTTCGATAGTTTTCCTTTCCCCATCCCCACGGTCTTGCTTCCCATTTTCCCCAGCACAATTGTAGAACTTCCTTGGGAAGCAGTTGTATTGGAGCCAATATCAAGAGAACAAGCAGAGAAAAAGTTTACTTTCCTGCTCTGGGTGCTTTTTTGGTGACATCCTATTCATTACACATCTGTGGTGTTTATTTCCCCTCTCAGGGTGCAGTGCTTTGTGTTGATTAACCCCAAATGTTTCCGGTTTTTCTCCAGTCCCTGTTGCTCTCATCTCCTCAGGCTTCGGTACATGTTGGTTCCCTTCTCCTGTGGCCCTTTCAGCTACAATGTCACCCCTAAATACTGTGGGAAAATACCAGAGAGACCTCATCCATCAGAGGCATCTCCTCAGGACACATGAAAGAAAAAGTTTGTATTTAGCTGATTTAGAAAGCCTCCAGCCATCAGAAGTCTTGGCTTGGCTTCCAAGCTGTAAAGGGAAGGAAGACGGAGAGCTGGGGGAAGTACATGCTATTTCCAAAAAACCCTAAGTGAAATTCCATGCCTGGAGAAGTCAAGCATGTTTCATCATGAGGAGAGTGGTGACTATAGGTGTTGGCAAAGATGTGGACACACAAAACAGGTTAATGTGAGAGGTGAGTTGAAACAGGCATCTGCCAGCAGGAAACCTCCTTACTAACTGTTGTTTTTTATTCCTGTGGCAGGTGATGGACAGCTCAATGCCCCTGATTGGGGAGCACATAGAAGAGGACAGACAGCTTATAGCTGATCTGGTTGTTTCCAAAATGACTCAGCTTGTCATCACTGCTGGATCTACACCGTCACCGCTGAGGCCTTGGGTATGAGTGAATAAGAGACCTTGTGCCCAAGTTATTTCCCTGAACTTTTTTCTCTCTCTCTCCTTGCTGAGGGTGTCAGGCAGTCAGACATCTCAGAGAGTTGAACAATCCCATATGGGAGTGTATCGGGCAGACTGACTCCTGCTCTTCCAAAGTCTCTCATACACTCTTTGAAGTGGGTGCCCCCTAAGGAACACATCTCTCTCCCTTACTCTCCTTCCATATAAGTGTAACATCACATCAGTAGCATGTCCATGCATCTAGACATTCTGACTTGCTAAATTCATGGGTTCATATTGAGATCAGACATTTTTAGAGGTTCTTCTAATGCCCGGCTTCATTTCCATCTAACACCATCCCTGAGGATAGGTTTTGTTCCAGTTTTTGCATCCCTGACGAAAATCTATGTTTTCAGGAACAGAAAGTGGGAATCTCTACCAAGACTTGTTCCACTACTTACTGCAGCCTGTCTTCATTGGTGATGCACTATGCCCCCTTCATCAGGAGGAAACCTGACTAAGGCTGAATTCGTATAAGACCTTGTCACTTTTGCATTTAAACTGACCCCTTAGTGCTTCTTGTGTACATCCACTTTGAGTATTAAATGCATCTAATTTTAGTGTTGTGTTTTCCAGTGGCAGTTCCATGCAAATGAAACACACCAGAACATAACCTGTGTATCCAGGTGTACATGCTACGCCTCTTTCAGTATCTAGCCAGGGGCCAAGCATGAAGGTTTGAGGACAACAAATCTGTACAATAGAAAAGACAAGAGAGTAAAAAAGGTTGAGGGATAGAACTGACTGCAATGCACTGATACAATTTTCATTTTCACTCGACACCAAAAAAAATTGGAGAAAGCACTTTATGTCACTCTGCCTTTGTCAGATGGCAGTCCACTCCTGATAAACCAGGTCCCCACATGAAGGGTATTCGGGGTGGCTCCAGGTTTTAGCTAGAGTGAAGGAGTAGACATTTAATAGACATTAAAAATGCTTTGAGGCAGGGAAAGTGATACAGAAGGGATAGCACTTACTCTGGCCAAAGAGGAATCAAGAACTGCCATCTGAAATAGCCAAGATACAGAGTGGATGAACTAAGAGTAAGGGGAAACCAACAGAAACTGAGAACACGGACAGATGCGTCTGTTTTCTATGTCCTTAATATACCAGTACAGTATTGGATTGGATTACAACAGACCTAAAATAGGGCCAAAATAAGAACAAAACAAATGGTCTTGGAGGGATAGGATGTTAAACGGAAGAGTCAAATAAGAAAAGCGTTTTCATCAGGAATACAACCTAAAAATATCTGTATATATAATCAAGAAAATCAAACCCACAAATACGTTAACTGGAGTGTTTTGCTATAGAGAAAGAGCTTGGTGCCACAAACATTGCAGAAACTGCACACAACACAATCACTAACATAATGTTATAACAGTTAGAAATGTGCAGAGAGAAATAATTAAATATGAGGCCAGTGAGATGCAGAACTAGAGATACAAGTGAGAACTTCCACAAAATGAAGAAAAATAGCAGTTCTGAAAATAAGGACAGCAGTACTGAATACATAGAAACATGAATTCTTGGACAACCTATGGGTATGAATAGAATACCTATACAATTTGACCTCTCTATACTAGTCTCTGGCTCAAGAAAAGCTGAGAAATTATGAAACAGAGTGCACAGCTTTGACAGAGATGGAAGAAGGAACAAGTCACAACAATGTGAGACTACAGCTATCGAGAAGCAAATCAAAGAGCACAGCATTCAGAGGGAGGAAAGAACACCTTGACTTTGCCTTAAGAAACACCCAAGTACAAATTCAGAAAGTTACTATGTACCATTAGGTTTGATGTCCAAGGGAGAGACGCAATATCAGAAAGTAAGGATATGACACAAGCAGTTAGAAAAACAAATTAATCAACACCCTAGCATTAGAAGTAAAACTGTATGGATGCTATTTGAGAGACCACTGTTTTCCAGTAGGCATATATACATTTCTTATCTGCTGCTGATCCGAGAATGTAGGAAATAAACTTGTAGAGGTAAGTGACAAAGAGGACATTCAAGACAAACGGGGGGGAAAAAATCTTTCAAATTTGGAAATTTGACATTTAAGAAGACCTTTATGCAGCATCGTACAAGTAATAAAAGGAAATGTAAAAAGGATAGAAATTGATTTTGAAAAGCAGATTGAGGCAAGAATGAAACAAAAGTTCAACAGAAAATGGAACCCTACCAAAGGTAGGCTCTATGGATCATGCAAAGTTAAGGAAGAAAAGGATGGCAAACAGGGACAGTGTTGTTACTCTAGTAGATTAAAATGCTGAAAGCGGGGAAGTTCTTTATCTAGTTATAGTTTTTCCTGATGAGAGTGACAGGGGAGAGAACAAAAACAGTTATTAAATCAGTGATGACTAATATTTTTAAAAATTCTTAAGCCCCCAGCCCCAGATGGCTATGTCCAATGAACTGAAGTTAGGAAGTGACTAAGCTGCCAAAAAAAACTATGCAATATCATTAGAAAAGTTAGTGTTCCAGAGGATTGGTGTCCAACAAATACAAAATATGTTTTAAAAGTTGTAAGAGTAATTTAGAAAAATTGAGACAAGTCATAGACCTCATGAATTATCTCAAATGATAGTTTAAAGAAGAATACAGAAGACTAATAAACCAACAGAACCACAGCTTAATACCTACACATATCTACATTAGTTTTTTACAAGGAAAAAATGTCCCATTAATTTCTTTTGATTTTGATTCTTTTCCTCTCATTTCTTTGAGAATTCTTTCATAAAGTGGTAGATAACAAGCAATCAGTCAAAATAATGTAGCTAGTCAAAAAAAAGCCTTAGGCAAGGTAACACACAAGAGCTATTAAAGAAAGAAAGCAGAGAGGGGTAAAAGGCAAAGTTTTATCGTGGAGCAGAAGCTGACCTCAAAGACATAGATATGAGAGATTCTAACTCTTGCAAACAGTTACCAGAGGGGATACTTCAGGGATACTAAGCCTGGCCATGTTGATAAACGGGTTGGTTGAGCCCAGGACAAATTTGTTTTCATGCCTACAACTTGAAACTGGGTTTCATGGTTACAGATGCGGTTCTTCCCTTGCCTCTCTGATCCACCACCAGCCTTTCCCCTCACAGTTTCTCTTCCAAAGGCAGAAAACCTTTGGCTGGTTCTCACCCCTTCATCTCTGAGCCTCAAAAGCCTGTTTTGCATTCATCTCTGAGGTGCCTTGACTGGTCGTAGGGAAAGGCTGTAGAGGTAAATATGAGATCTAATTCCCTTTCTTCAGATGGTCTAATCAGGATGTCTCATAGCGTTAGGATGCCTCACAGTATTAAGACAGTACATTTCCACCAACACCAAAGCAAGGTCTAGTGTCGCAAGCTATGTAGGACTAGGAGCCATGAAGGGAAAATTCCCAGATTTTCCTCCCCCATCCATTTGCAAGTCCCAGATAAACAGTGTAAAAGATGGGCTGGCAACCTCGTCACATTTCTGTTAGTCAGTTGAAACTAATTTCAATGTTTCCAACTATGAAACCTTTCTTCCTATTTCCAGAGTCACTTAGCTCATTCTCCTGACCTTCTAGGAGCCTTGAAGACCCTTTTATCATGATATTCTCCATGTAAATAATCTGGCATGTACCAGCCTATCTGTCTCCAGCTTCCCCTGCTTTCATAAACAGTTTTGTGCAATAGGATTACTCAGACTTTTGTTAACTTTGGACTGGCCCTTTGTGCAGCTTTTCTGTGTTGCTTAATCTGTTTATTAAAATATCTGTCAAAAAGACTAAACAGTGAGAGAGAAGAAAGAGCAGATGGCACCAAACTATTTGCGTTAGTCAGAACCAGGAATGGCAGTGAAGAACATCTGACAGAGCCATGTATGTTAAGGCACAACAACAGCAAATGAAACTCCATATGGATCACTGAATGGTAAGCTAAACTGGGGGTAGAGAAGGAGAGCGTAAACAATCTGCAGATCTTTCAAGTGGCACCAGCCATTCCCCTGAGAAAGACTTTGTCGCATACAGGCTAATGAAAACCATTGCTCAGCCTATGCTTGTGTTGACAAGGGAAAAGAAGGAAATTAGGATGCAGGAGAAACGAACAAGTAATGTATACAGAGAACCCAGATATTGCTTCATCTGGAAAAATGTAAGCAGACCCACCTCTGGCATCTGCAGAAGGAATCACAAAGCTGGGAAAGAGAAGTTGGTGATGAAAACAATTAGGGGCTTGGAAACATTCCCATGGAGGGACTGAAGGGATTCAGTCTCTTGGCTTTAGAAAGGAGGTGAATGAGAAAGAGGACAGTGAAGGTTTGCAAAATAATGAATGGCCTAGCAGGGGCAGGTTGTGAGAACCAGTCTCAAAACTCAGAACAAAGCAATGGAGACAAGAAATGGGAAAGACAGTGAGGCTGAGAGCTGAGCAAGGCTCAAAGAGTCAGGTTATAAATATCAAAACAAAATATCTGGAACTGTTGCAAAGATTTTGCAGAGCAGATAATAAGCTTCATGTTTCAGGGTTGAAGCTGGCCCTTGCTTATTAGCAATCAAGAGGAGACCCCTTAGGGTAAAGAGATGATTACTCCATAGACATTTCCATGGTTCATCCCTCCTTTCTTTGGAACATCTGGTGCTGGCAACTGTCCAAAATGGGACATGGGACTGAGAGACCCCCTCTGGCCAGATACATTTGGTAATTCCTGATTGCCTAAAAAACATTCTAAACTGTAACTTCATTGTTATTCCCTGTGAGCAAACAACTTCTATGTTCTTTATTACTCACCTCTCCATTTTAATCCCACGAGATTTTACCAGCCAGATGCTGCATGTGTGTATGTGTGTATTTAAGGAACACTTCATGACTCTACAGTTCCTGTATTACCTCAGGGCTTCTCTTTGGGGACTCCGTATTAACTGGAATGGCTTTTTTTCCTCTAGCCTCCACAAGTTCAGCCAGTGTCAATGAAATCTCAGACTGGACCTCAGCTTGGACAGCTGTCACAACCACGGCCTCCTCCCCAAGGTACAAGTTCTTTGATTCCCATGACAGTGATGACTGTGAGTCCTATGAGTTTCCTTCTAAACAAAAGCTATCAGGACAAAGGTTTCGCTCATTTTCCAATTCGCTATCAAGCAGGCAGCAAATTCAGTGTGCTGCTAAAGCAGACACTGTCATTTTTCCCCAGCAGCTCAAAAAGTGGGATGAAAATTGGATACCAGATCCAGTTGATATCCCTGCTAGGACTTGGCTCAGCAAAACGAGGCCACTTGAACTGCCACTGGAGTAGGAATCTGGGCATGGAGTATATTTGTGTTTGCACAAAGCTGTAGTGGCTACAAGTGTTAAGAAGTGATGGAGAGATGCTAGTGTTGTCAGGCCTGGAACAGACACCAATGTGGTGATGTCAGGATCCTTGATCCTTCTATTCAGGTGTTCCCATGTCAGCAAGAGTATACTCCCAGCTCCTCCTGACAGCAGTAGCAGGTTTGACTTCTGTGGCTTGGTCAGAACAACAGTTTTGGCTTGTTGTCCTGATTTATGCTGAGGTGATAAAGCACAGGGCTGCCCCATGGGTACCCAGGCCACACCAACCACTCAATTCACATAACTGATTAGACCCTCATTTTTGTCACCTTAATCCCTTCCTTTCTCCACTCCAATCTCCTACCAAATTAACACCCACCACTAATTATCTTTTCGTCATTGGTCACAGTTTTGCTGCATCCAAAATCTAGTATTTCTGATACGAAATGCATCTATGTAATCTCAGCATTACATACTATTACGAGCTGTTGGCCTTGCAGGATGCCGATCCCCGTCTGTCTCCAGTACTCCCTTTCAATTCTCCGTAAAGTTTTTTCTCACATCACTCCCCATGCCACCTGTGAAACCTGGCCAGCCCTCACAACACTATCTGTAACTTTTGTCAGGTTCTCACAGTGTTATCTGTCATGTCCAGCAATTTCTCACGTCACATCCAATTGTTTTTCACTTCCTCTTCAGACAGTCTGCTACCAATGCAGCTGAAGCCACCTGAAACAGATAGTTCCAGTGTGGATGCTGGTAGGATGGAGTGTCTCACATCGAACTGCTGGGCCCATGAAGGGAGTGCTGACCCAAACCAGCGTGGTCAGCTTTCATTTCCTGCAGAGTTGGTTCTCCAGTGACTCTTCCTTCCCCAAGCAGGATTTGCTTACCAAGAAAAAGAAATACCAGACACATGGAAGGGTAAAACAGGTTGAAGTGACTCCCTTCGGGGAGAGTGGAGGGGCTTCTTTAGTGCTGAAGGAGGTAGAGAAATGGGCAACTCTACAGAAGAGGGCAAGACACCAATTTTAGGCCTATAAGAGAGGTTTTTCCTCATTCTTCCCCATGAAGCTACACTGAAGAGTCTCTCCCATTAGCAAAACCTTTTCTTCCATATGGATGCTTCGTGCTTGTTGTCCATCACATGCACTTCCTCACATTTATGTCTGCATGTCCCTTTCAGGTGGACCACGCCAGCCACAAGGATCTCAGCCTACGAGAACAAACGCACCTACACAGCAGCGGCTCTCTCCTCAAGGACAGCAGCCCCAGAGTCCTCTGTCCACTTCCCCTCAACAGCAAAGGTCGCCTGGATCTCCACAGCAAGTCCGATCAGCAACTGGGTCCTCTCCAGTCCAGGCTTCCAAGGCAGGCGCATTCCCTCCACAGCAGCCTAGACCTCCTGCCCAAGGCCGGGCTCCAAGCCAGCCAAGTCCAACAGAAACATCCAAACATCAAGCAGCCCCACACCCACACCTGAAGTAAGTGCTCTGATAACCTGCTGCTATCTGTAGATACCCTGAGCTGACACGAAGAACTTATCACCCGTTGTCAGGCAGTAGTCTCCAAGGACAAAGGCCTGCATAACTGTGAGTGACTTCAGAGGTATATATAAATCTCCCTGGGCATAACAGGCCACCATTGACCTGTTGGCAGGAAGAACAAGTTGTATTTGACATTCTTCCTATTGTTCTTGTGCTCATTGTTAATCATGTGCTCTACCCTGGCCATATCAACACAGCCACTGCCTTCCCAGTAGGGTATACACGCCTTACAGGCTGTAAACAACACAATATTGCCCAGAAAGCTCAACAGGAGTCATTCCTTCACTATTCCCTGAATGCAGGAGCCACACAGCTTCTTTACTGGGCAATTTTTTGCAATTGGTAGCGAAAAGCCGGAGGGGAGGAGGGTGCGGGGGCGGGGAAGGGGAAGTGGCCCTACTGAAGTGGCCCCTGTGAAACATCAGTTGTTGACTGTAGGCTGAAGTGCTCTTCTGGAGCAGTGCACACCCATGAATTATTGTGGATCTTTGGTAGGAGCCTTTGCCGTCACCCTTCACGGAGCATATCTGGCTGGCACCATGGCAGGAAAGATTGGCAAAAAAACAGTCTGATGCTGACAAAAAGTTCACACAAGAGCAAATCGGTATGAACTGGCCAGATCAAAATATAGGCTAGGAATGAGAAGACAATTTCTAAGAATCTGACGAGTGATATGCTGGAATAGGCTTTCAGTGATGATGTCTACACTAGCAAGGCAAACCAAAAGAAGTGTACTTACAGATCAAAATGTTGGTGTTAAGGATGCAGTCACCACACTACACATATTTCAGGTACTTGGTTTTCAGAGTCTGGTCTTGTGGTGGATACCTATTACTGACCAGAAGAAACCACTCAGTGACTAAGCATGGTAGCAGGGCAAATTGGGAGATTTACTTTAAAAGCACAGTCCTGAAGTTAAACAGTAGCAGGTACACACCCAGCAGGAGCAGTGTGGCCAGCCAAAAGACCTGCATTACAGAGCTGACAGTCAGAGCACACAGGCCAGGGAGGGCAGGCAACAGCATACATTGCAGGGGACATGGCTACCAACTTGCCAAACCTCTTGTGCTCTCACAGCTGAAAGGACAGGGCCATCATTCACAGTACAGCTGATGAGAGAGAGGTGACCCTCAGTATGAATCCATTCTTCTGCATTAGTAGTGAAATTACTTAACAGTTCCTCACAACAGCCACACCAAATGGCAATTGCACACTTTTAGTCAGATGTTTTCATCAACTCTCACCAGCCTGGAATGAGTCAATTGCCCATGTCACATCCTCTCCCAGCTCCCCATTCCTGCATGTCTTAGCACATGGAGATTGTCCTTGCTAACCTCTCCTTTTATCCTTGAATTTGTCTGTGTGATGGAACACAAATCATCAGTAACCAGCTTTGAATTACCACCTTTTCCTGCTGAGCCAGAACTCTGTTTTCCTTTTCAGCAAATCGCAGTCCCTGACAAACACCTTCAGCATATCTGAATCACCTCAGCGGGGAAATGCCAGTGAAGATGAAGCAAAAGCTGAGACCATCCGCAACCTGAGGAAATCATTTGCTAGCCTGTTTTCTGATTAACAGTTCTGCAGCTGGATCTGTGCTTTTGTCAGACCTCACTCTACATAATAACATAGCTGATGTCATCCTGGAATACAACTACCACCTGGGTAAAGGGAATTTAGAAAACGACAGTTCTTTTAATACAAAGAAAACATTCTAACAACGGTCTGAAAAGTGACTGCATAAAAGTGTCACTACTTCATTGTTTTTTGTGCATAATCAGATCTGTTCAAATGACTGAGTTGTAAAGCAAATTTTACTATTGCTAACTTCTGTGGAGTCAACACAGTTATAACAGTGCAAACTGGGTTTTATTTTGATTTGTACATAGTCAATACAATTGCTAACTTCCAATTACTGAATTCTTGTTAAGGTCGACCTAAAAAACATGGGCTTCTTTCAGAAACACATATGCAAAGGCAGAGGCAAGAATAAGTAAGTATTCATTGACTGACAAAGTGAGCATGTTTGAGCATGGAAATACAGTGAACTGTGGAACTTCATGATACCAACTTCATAAAAGGTCACTTTTCAGAGCAAAACTACGTTCAAGTTAAATATGGTACCAGGCATCAGTAAGCGCCAAAGATCACATAAGGAGGTCATCAGATGGACTCCTGGTTTATTCCAGATCTCTCTGCTCATAGCAGATAAAAAAAATCTGTTTCATGCCTTGCATTTATGTCCCCTGCACACGATTCCCAAGTTCTGAGAGAAAGACATCATGTTCTAACCCTGTAGCCTTAGCTCAAAAATAACCTGAGAAATGGGTCTTCCACATAAAAAACAACTTCTTCCCCTGCCCCTGAAAACACCAGAGTTCACATTCACAGTTCACACAAATTCCAGACAAAACCCAGCTAAACTCCAAGCCCTTTGGTGACTTGGTCACATCTGGCTAAGTATGTCCCTCAGGAACATGCTTAATTAATAGCAGAGCTGATGAAGTGTGCATACTTGTGTGCTGAGTGTTCCATAATACTGAATGGACAGAGATATGGAGTGAAATCCTGTCTCCCTCCTTGAACTCCCACTGACTTTGCTGGGGTGAATGCAAAATGAATGCAAGGTGACAAACCTTCAACAGAACAGGAAAATTATACTTCACAAATAAGATGACCTGAGTCCATCCAGAGACACCAAGCCATGGGAGGGCATGTATGGGATTGCCCCAAGCAGGTCACAATCAGTATTAGCCCTCCCTGATCACCCCTAAGAATTATTCTTCCAGAGAAGATACAGACAGATCTTTGCCAGTGTGCTTTACCTCTAAGCCTGCAACACTGAATGAAGCTGTGTATGTGCACATATACTGGAATTTGGACATCAGAAAACCCAGGAATGACATAAGCTATGTTCATGACTGCAAAACCCCATCCTGGGTAAACCTATGTATTTATAGCTATTTCTGCCAGCTGAGAACCCCCCTTCCACCCTATGAGCTCTGGTTATAACATACCTGATGCAGGTGCCAGTCCTCTTCCCACCTCCTCAAAATACAGCTTCAAGGCCAGACTTGGCTTTGTGCTTCCCTTAGCAACTTCACCATGATGATACTTAGGAATGCCCAGGGAGGTCAGTAAGTTTTAAGTTAAAAAAATATTTGAGCCAGTGGCACAGATCTTTGCTGTCACTTAAACTAGGAGATTCCCCAAACAGCAAGAGCAACAGCTGCATTTGCCATCTCGGATCTTATGATTCACTGGTGGGAATAAAGCCAAACATGGAAATCCTTCCTGCATAGCACCTGTAATGAACATCTAAATCCAATGCAGTCATCTGGACCTTGTATGACCTACCCCTGAGCAGGCCTTTGCACATATAACGGCAAGTAACAGCATAGCTTTTCCAGGTTGGAAGTCTCTCAAGAGACACATCTGGATCAATGATTTATACCTCAAGGCCAGTATTACAGGACCACCTTACTCTCTGATGATTTGTTTCTGTTGTTATTTTCTACCCCAGTTCTGTGTTGTCCTTCAAGGTTTGCTAGGCAGTTGACAATGTAGCATCATAAATACATGTTATTGTCTGAGGAAAAAAAACAGTCCCTGATGTTTTGGAGTCTCGAGGAGCAATAAAAGAGTGACAAATGGGCTTGAGCAAGCATGGTCCCAGTGGCAAGAATAGCAGATTAACAGGCTCCACTATACGGAGAAGAGGTAATACAACGCTGGCGGGAGAGGATTTCCTTCTGTAACACCTCCCTCAGCATGGTTTATGCCTTTCCCTACTAAATGGTCACCAGAGACGCAGAGTCAGAAATAAAAGTTTACTGCCAGAATCCTCAACTGCTCTATCCCCTGAAACTCTTTATGTCTCCCATACCAACACAACATATACAAAAAAAGGAACTAGTGACTAGTATGACACGGCCCCATAAATTGACCCCAGTTCATCACTGAAACCACAACAGCTGGATCATTTCTGATGCCGCATTTGAACACAGCAGGGCTGTCCTCCGATGGACCACAGTAATAGGATAGCACTGCTGCCTTCATACCCAGCAGTGACACAAACCTCTTACCAGCTGTCACCTTTCCAGGGACAAGCAAACAGAATTGCATCTCCCCTCCTCCTAGCTACAAGTATGAGCAACAGGCACTGTCACCTTATCTTAGTTACTCCTATAGTTCCTGAAAAGCATCCTCATTTCTATTCATAAAAGTGCTTTAATGAAAACAGTCAGTTGATTTCCAAAGTTAGAAGGATGAAAATCTATGTTGTGTCCTATGAATGTCCCAACAGTACATCTCAAGTCTACAACTATGACGTTGTGGCTAGCAGGAGATTCACAAATGCATCATCCTAGCCTCAGGTTGTCACCTTTAATGCCAGGTTTCTACTCCAAAATCCCTACACTCCAACAAAGAGACAGAGGGAATACAAGGGGTGTATTCTCCATTTATATGAATGGAAAACTAATGTATACCCAAGAGGTATATAGGTACCTAAATATAACAGCTGGAGCTAGGGGCAGTAGGAAAGCAACAGGAAAACTGGCAAATAGAAGCTACATTTAAATCACAGGGCAGAAAAGCCCCACAGCATGCCTTGGGATCTACAGCTCTAAAAACTGAGCACCTGGTCAAGAGCTTTCTTTTGTCTTGCTTGCTTTAATTTTCTTCACATGGAAGCCAGGAAACATGAGAACATTTGTGTGTCTGGAACCAACCCAAGAAGGAACTGGGACACAGGTATGACAACCCGCCCATATCTACCACCTGTAAAATTAGTTTACATTTTGCTGTTTAGATACAAACTGAGAAAAACCTTATTTTCTTGTCATAGGTAGGTGTGGTATTTCAAGAGAAATGTCATTTACATTCCCAGGCAAGCTACGGTCCAGAACAGCATTCCTACTAGTAAATGCAGAGTACTTTACTGTCTTCCACTAACCACAAGCAGGTACATAAGACTTTACACCCTGTGAATGGCTCAGCTGCTTCACATCTGGTTGGTTCTGTTTCCTGATTAAGATAAAACAATAAATAGAAAAGCTAAGGATAACAGTTCCTTATTTCCAAGTGACTGTTAGTAGCAACGTTAACAGTGCTGGGTACTGATGAACAGCCCAGGTAAGAAATACCCCTCTTCTGGCATTTCATCTTTTGTGATTTCTCTTTTATAAAAGTTTGCAACAGGAATCACACACACACTTGACTTAGGAGCTGGCAAATAAACAAAGCAAGCAGCTAGTTTTCAATTATTTCCTCTGTTTTGTCTTCTAATTTTATTCTGTTGGTCCCGAGATATTCACTTGATATTTCATATCCTGTTTTATGAATAACAGGAACTCCTCTTTAAGGAACTTGACAGTTCCGGGTAAGTCATGTTCCTTTATCTTTGGCTCACAATACCTTTACTACAATGTGAAGGACAACAAAAACAGGGAGGAATATCTTCAGGTCCCTTAGTGGTGTATGTGTAAAAAGGCTGAGTTCACATCTTAAAAAAAAAACAAAACAGAGCATTCAAATTACAAAATCCAGGATAAACTGAACCTCTGGCATGAGCCTGGCAGAAGTATAACTTCATGATTGTCTTCATGGCAGACAGGGCCCAATTCCAGAGAAGGACAGGTCCTGCCAGCAGGGTAAGCCCCGCGATCGGCGTCAAGGCAGTGGCCACGCGAGTACCACTGGCACCACAAAACTGACTTATCTCACATGCATAGAGATCACTGTTCCCAGAAATAACTTGAAAGAAAAAAGAACAGGGTAGGTTACAGCTTTAACTGATAAAATAATTTGTATAACCTTATCTGAATGTTGTGTATTCATTGCTGAAGCTCTCACCACAAGAACAAGATGGTGCAAGACCACTGCAGTGTAGATTTCTCTTTTCGTTTTTATAGTCAGGGGAATATAAAGAAGCACTGTAAGCTTCTTTACAGAGGTCTGAATACAAATTTCACTTGTGAAAATTCTTTTGGAACAAGACAATTCAACCACTGCAGGTAAATGCTGAAAGTTAAGGATAATTATGGTATTGAAGGGAAACCATTGCTGTGAAGTAGGAAAGGGAAGAAAGAAGCAATACAACTTTTGACAGCAAAATAAAGTATTATATTTTACTTGGCAAAACTTCCTGACCCTACTGAAGTCAGCTGATTTTATACAAAACAAGAAGATGAATCACTGAAATATCACCCGAAAAAGCACATAAGTATTACTGATTAAATAGCTTGTATTTAACAGGAAATGCCATTCCATTTCCACTGCTGGAATTTCAAAAAGGTTTTAGAAAATAGTACCAGTTGTCACAACAGTCATCAGTACCATTTACATTTATAGAAACACTGAGATCAATCATCTTAAAAAATAAGTAAGGAATTAAAAGTTCTAGCAAAGTTTAGTCATTCTGGTCTTCCTTTAACTGAGCTCCAACATCAGCCTGCAGATCTCATCAGGAGACTTTAACAGTGGTCTTGTTAGTTGCTCATGAGTTAACAAGACAGTACTTGAAAGGTGCTCATAACATGCTACAATACATTTGTTTCTGGCAAGATATAATCTGATACTTAAGTAATGGAATTAAATGGAATTTACTGAATTGAAATGAGAATTCATTCTGCTTCTCATGTTGTTGTGACCCCATTTCCACTGCAACCAGGTCAGCCTATTTAACTCCTTAAGTCAGATAGGGGGAAAAGATGCATTTTTGCACCACTTTTAGTTCACACACAGTAAATGCAGCCACATACTACAGATCCTTATTTGTAAAGTCAAGGAGAAAGGCAAAAGTTTTGCTGCTGATTCTTTGTAAAGTTGCTCTGCTTCTGTTTAGACTTCTGAGTTGCACTGTAGCATGACTTTACTCAGTTGTTTGTAAAACAAATTAATTTGTGTTCTAATATTTCCATTGTAAAGAAAATTCCTTCTCTGTATTCTTTGTGCACTAAGTAACAATATAAAAATGCTTTTTACCTAATAAAACATTACAGGAAAAGGGAAACAACACATTCAAAAATTTCCATGAACACACATCTACCATGACAGTAGTAGTATCCTGTTCTATGTGGTACATGGTAACTTTTTTGTTAATAAAGATTATTAATTAGCCCGGTAGATTTTAAACAACATCATTTCTCCTGGCAATTTAGTAAAGCTCTTCAAATAAGACAGACAAGTATAGGGTTTGTATTTAAAGTGCTCTTTATCTGATGCAGCAAGTATTTGGCCAGTATCCTTCTGGTCTGTAAGTAGCACTTCACAGACAACTAAGGGCAAGGAGGAGGGGAGGGAGAACAAACTGCTCTAAGTCGTAGCTCTTTGTGAAACAGGCCTGAGTGCCAGGTGGTACGGCACTACCAGAGCACAAAACAAACCCAGCCATCGTGGTCGGAACACCACCATGCACACATGTTCTTGACATAATCTGAAGAGAAGGCAGGTGTTAGTGCCTGGGATTTGTAATCTCCTGCAGTTAGGAAGCAAGCTCAGCGACTAGAAAACTCACTGCAGGAAAAAGCCGCAATCAAATGAACGCACGGCGAATGTCCATGGGGCGGCCCCGGCTGGGTCTGGGTGGAAACCTGTCACTGGGACCAGCTCGTCCTGGAAGCGTAGGGTTTGCTCCAGGCAAGGAACCAATGGGGTCAAAGTGTGGTCTGAATGGAGGAAACTGACCTGGTGCTTCTCCCTGGCCAGGAATGAGGGAGTTAATTGGGTCTCCAACATAAGGAAGTGTTGGTCTCTCATCATATTCTCCACCAATGATCATTGGGGGATAGATAGGGTTTGATGGGAATGGGTTGGGAGGAAAGGGATTAGGATAGAATGGGTTGGGGTGAAAGGGGATTGGATGAGGTATAGGGGGCAGAAACATCATGTGCCTCCATCTCAGGGCCTCCTTCTTCTGTTTCAACTTTTTCTTGTATAGCTGCAGACAGAAAAAGAAGGCATTTTAAAGTTCTGAGTGTTCCAGCTTCAGCAGCTGCATTCAGTTTTATGGCACTTCTCAAAAAAGTGCTCCTCACCAGTCTGAAAACCCAGAGCAGCAACTCCCCTGCTTGCCAAAGACCACAGACAGCATCTTTGGAAGATCTCTAACCCAGTTTGGGAACGCACCATGTAACTTGTTGATGCTGCTTTCCCCTACTCTGACCAACATGCATACACGGAACACCATACTTTTAAACTAAAATTTTACTCAAAGTTACTGCCTCCCAAAGTCTATGCTTAATTCTCAAATTAGACTCATCTCAGAGAGATTACATAAAAAAACCACCTACTTCTTTCCAGTCTGTATCACGAGGCCTTGCAATAGGATCTACAAAGAGAAGCAAAAAATTAAGAAAAGCAAGTAGCATTGTGCCACAGGTACTCGGGAGTTTGTCAGGAGTTGCAGCATAATCAAGACAGGAGAAAACACTTTTTGGTCAATACATCTTTTCGTAAAGATAATGCGTCTTGAAAAATATAAAGTTCCAGGACCATTTAACAGGTAATCTACTTGCGCACCCATTCTATGTAAAGCATCATCTCCCAAACATCACTGAGTTAAGTAGAGAAATCCCAGAAATAGTCCCCCCCTGTGCCTTCTGACAGCACTTCCCTTGACTATCTTTGTTTCTTCAATCCTGTGTGAGAAACTGTAACAGGAATATATCCTCCCTCCACTTCCTAATACCCACAATAGCCAGTACACCAAGGTAGCAAAGGAAACAGATGAAAACAAGGAAGTCCTGCACCACGCATTGGGAAGAACCATATGGTCCACCAGTGATGGCTCGGAAAATTGTCAGCAATTTTCCTGCCTTAAAACTGTGCATCCACCTGAATTACAGCTGATCAACTGTACTGCATTTACTCAAGAGTGTTTAAATAACATTACCAGTTGTCTGAGGAGCCTCTTATCAAAATCTGTCACACCTAAGATGTGCCTCGACATTACCTCGGAAATCCCGCAGATACATAAACCTCCATAGAAGCTGGTCATTTGAAGCTGTGTAAAGATCACGGCAAACAGCAGAGAGGGAGATGAGTGAACGGACATCCAGCAGTCTGAAAATCCGAAGCTTGAGCTCAAGAGGGAGGACCACTAACCCAAACACATCCGGCAAGTTCAGAGCTACACAGTGAAGAAAACAGAAGCATCACTTAAGTGGTGTGGAGTTTAGTCTATCTCTAAAGATTCTGAAAGAAAGAAAGAACATTATAATCTTTCCCTTAAATCCTCTCCCCTCCATACCTGAGTTACACCACTTTTCTCAGCAACTACTGTGACGTGACTTCATGCAAAACAAACCTCTTGCAACTCTAAGTACACTTACAGAGTGCAAAAATAGGGCAAATGACACCTACAAGTGCATGAAATAGGACAAATGACACTTTATACTGACCACTAAGCCTAAGAAACACCCAACACCCATTCCAAACACCCAACTATGTTTACAGGCTACAGAACAAAGGAATAGGTAAAGAAAAAAAAGACCTGCCCAATTTCATGAGTCTGCAAAATACACATTAAATACAGTGCACATGCTTCACATAAAACCTCCCTGCACTGAAGTCTAGAGGGAATTCCATTGAATGGTCTTCAGAATACAAAGCTGAGACCTTTTACAGCAGTAAGTATGCAAAGACAGCCTGGCTTCCTACTGCCTCACAAACACCAGCTTGGGTTACTTCCTACCATCCTTCCAAGCCCTCAATGACCAGTTACTGACAAGATCATTACTGAGGTTAGACTTCCAAATATGATGCTATATAATTTTTTCTGTCTTGACAAAGAAATAAAGATCAAAACTATAAAACTAATACTACAAAATTATTGTAATATGATTTTCTCATCATTAAGCGTGAGAAGCAGCCACTCCATTTCAGTCTCTGAATTGAGACTAGAGCAATCAAAAACTAAAACCAGAATTATATTAATATGTTCTCAATTACAAAGATCAATATAATTTCTTTAGAATATATATATTGCTTTATGCTTAGTCCTTATACACCCATCACTGAGCAGCTGTTTCTAACACTTTTCCTTCAAGGCTTTTGACAGACCCCCTTCCTTCCATCCTCAAAAATTAAGTATCATCTCTAATGTAAATATTTTCTCTCACCTTGTCGGGCAGCAGCCAGGAGAGAGTAAACCAGCTGGTCTTTAAAGAGACGGGATAACTTCTGAAGGTCTTTGTAAACACCTGCAACCTTCTCTATCAAAGAAGAGAGGTAAAAAGCTTAACTTCAAAAGTTTATAACACAGAAATTATAAGAGAATTACAGGTTTCTTGTAAGCAGAACTCTGATCTGATTGTGATGTCGAAGGGAGCAGCTCTGCAGTTACAGCGTAACTATCCTGCAACAAGTCAGTCATTGACAAACTAGAGACCATTTCCATGGTCAGGCTCAGCTTTCCCTTTGTCCTTAAAAAGCACAGTTAAGGGGAAGACTTGAGTTATTCAGAAACAAACCAACTCTCAAGCTGCCAGAGATTCCTTTATCAGATTTCAAAGCTCACGTGTAACATACATCTGTGTTCTAAATGCCTGAAATAGTCTTTTTTCTGACAGAAGTGGTTATCCATTCTGTTCTCTGATGAAAGGCAAGCCAGAAGACTCTACTATTATATTGGACACATTTCAGCACTCAGTTCTTCTAAAGCCTTTCAATCAGACTTACACACCAGTGACTGGGACTACCCAGAACATAGCGTAGGACACTGAGTCAGACTCAACTGCCAATAAAGCAGCTCTTCTGCTTCAGAGAACAAAAGGCTAGTTAGGCCTGTGCTCAAAAGGATCCACATCAATCTGCCCTTCTCTGCTTCCTTGACTTAGTTTTCCCTCTAATTTTGGCACTCTGGAGAAACCTATGTGGTCAGCACATGTTTTCTGACAAAAAGAATTTAACAACTACAGTGCCACAACAAGAGTGTAGGTACCACCAGCCTCTGAAGTCCTGAGCTGCCAGGCAGAAAGGGGGAATTTTCCAGCATTGCTGTCCCAGAGATACACACATATGCTTAGGACCTCACGAACAACTGGACTTTGCAAGGTTCTTTCCTTACACTGTTAATCCAAGAAACACAATTTGTTTTGACAAAATATGAGTAAATGGCTACACTCTGGATTCCTTTTATCACAGAGTTATAACTAATCTAAACAGTAACCACATTTTTATTCTTTTTTTGCTATTCTGTACCTATTTGCTGCTCTACTAAAGCATATCTTTACCCACTGTGTCATTTCTTTACTTTTCAGTTTACTACTATGAGTATCATAGCTCAATCATACCTGGGTCCTGAAAGCAAACAAAGGATGCTGGCAACAGCTGGATTCTCTTAACACTTTTAATCTCTTCATTGATTTTTAATGTTGCTGCAAATATAAGAAAAGAAGACACCTCAAAACTTAAAACATGCTGAGAGATGACAAAGACCATTTCATTACTGCTTTATTCTTTTTGGAGGTGTTTTACTTTCCTCCCTAACCAGATCCCACAAGGAAAATACCCAACTATAGCAACCAGGTAGACAAATAAAAACTTTTTCTAAAAAAAAGGCACTTAAAATAGCAAAGCAGCAACTAAGCATTACCTTCAACAATTCTATCACATGAAAAGAGATGTAACACAGCTAAAACATGTATACAGAGAGCCATAATTATAACCAAATCATTAAAAAAATGCTAATTAGAGAAAAAGTCAAGACGTTTACTTTATGAACACTCTATGCATGGTAGTTATAACACTGTCCTAAATCTAACCTTAACCCAACTTGGTTAAAACATTTGATCATAATATGTACAGGTTCTGAGAAAACATATGTGCTTATACAAATTGGCAAAATCAGTTACAAGTTTTACACAGAAACAAAAAATTTAATCAAGGATATCTTGAAATTAGAGTCAAGTCCCAATTTAATATTGTTTCTGCCAAAATGTGAAATTACTCAAACGCTAAATAAAATAAAGAATAGAAAGAAAAAAGAAACACAAAAAAATCTCAAAAAAAATTAAGTGATATGGAAGTTGCTTCAAAAAATTAGACCTGTAAGTTTTCTGAACTGAATGGCTTAAACTAAATACAATTTTTGAGATCACAGTGTACCACAGGAAAGATTATACATCAGAGCCAAAGAATACATAGTTTGGAAGTGTTAGGTCTTGCAAAGAACATAAGACAAGACACAGTACTGTAGCTGGAGCAGATCTACTTCTTTTCATGTCTGGCAATCTATACCAAAGTTCTTATGAAATGAGACAAGCAAAATTTCTAAAACATTGCAGTGAAAAGACCAGCTGAATCTCCTAAGGATTGATCTGTTATAATTAGAGAGAGAGAAACAGTTAAAACAGAGTCCAGAAATGCCACAAGTATTCAGCACCAGGAAGTGGCATCTCCTGCACCTCAGCAACCCAAGTAATAAAGGTGCAGCTCAAAAACAGAGCTCACAAAAGTGCACATATGTCTTCTCTTGCTAAACAATGGTGATACTTAGCAACGCGCATCCAGGATAAAAATTTGACTGACTTACCATTAATAGCAACAAGATCTCCCAGAGGCACACAGGTCAAACCAGCAGAACCTTCCTCGCAAAGGGGATGTGTGTACTGCAGCTTATAAACACCATTCCCCCTCCATTTCTCTGGCATAGAGACTGCCTTGGCTTCTGTCCCCTAAAAATGCAAAGAGGTAACACACTGTCATACTTCAGCAGTGTACCAATGCTGAGGGGTGAGAAAAGGATTAGAAGTTAGGAAATTGCAGAATGATGTTTGCAATTCAACTCTTAGTTCAGTCCTAATGCACATTATGACACAGTGATTATTAATATGTACACTGTAGTGTATAGTGTACATGAATATTTATATAGTATATATGAATACATACACTATTTTCCCCAAAAGAACAAATGTAAAGTTTAGTAATTTTTCGTCCTGATAGGAAAGGTTGTTCAGTGATCACACCTATTTCTTTGAGACACATACTTCATTCTGTCACCCATTCCAGCGTTCTGATACCTCCTGCACATACATTAATTTGCTGCACAAAAAAACAAGTTGTTGCACCTTTTCTGTGAACTTACAATATCTGACAGGGCTTTAAGAATCACAGTTTGAAGTTAATTCGAAAACTTGAGTCAACTAACAGTTTTTCTTTCAACTTCAGTATGAAAAGGCTCAGATGGAATCCTGGGGAGGGATGCGACATAACCACAAGTATAAACAGATTCTTTCCTCTTAAATCTGCACAGCAATCATCTTCCCTACTTCCAAGCCTGCTCAATGACAAACACACTTTCTCCCCAGTGGCAAATGTATTCGTCAGGTAGTATTTCAAGTTATGGGGATGCAACGAATGTAGCAGATTTATTACATTGGTGTTGGTCAACCAGACACGACCACGCTAAGCACCATCACATCAAGTCTTTTTCTGCATGTTCAGCCACTTATTAGTAAATATAAGGTGCAAACGTATAAGGGAAAAGTGAATTCATACATTGTACAGAGGTACTGCCATATGTGCTGAAGTACACCACCTCTACAGATTAGTGGAACCAAAGCCTAACTTAACACTTAGCTCAAGTTCACATTGAATAATTGGAGACAATATTTTGGCAGACCTAGGCCTTGCTAAGCACCCCTTGACCAGGCTACCATTGAGACGACACTGACACTTAAGGCCGTACTTCGAAGAAGTGCTACAATTAAGCACATCTACACATGCTCAAGAGCATAAAGCAGAAACAGAAAGCTATCAGCTGGGTGCCAGGGAGGCTGAGGACCAAAAGAAACACAGGGACAGGCCTTTTCTCCTGCATCTAAAAGCTGCTCTAGTCTTTAGCCCAAAGAATTACTGGTCAGGGAAATTAGAAAAGCTGGAACTTCAGCAGCCCGTGCTGCCAACTGACATATACAATACAGTAGACCCTCAGACAGATCTTGCATTACACACTGCCACGATATTCCACAGCTTTCTCACACTGACCAAGAAATTTCTGTTTGCTTGTGCACCTACCCACCTGAGGTACATAGCCTGTCTCCATCATGAGCAGATGAACCAGAACAATCAAGGCATCGGTGGCACTGGTACACTCAGCAGAAAGGTAGAGCATCTCCAAGGAATGGGGTATTTCACCATCAGCAGCTTCACTGCACAGCATGGGTTCCGAGGGATAGGAGCCTGTACCTTCTTCCAGGTCAACATCTTCTGGGACCAATCCAGAAGGAAATTCTAGGCTGGATCCTGCCTTCGGGAGAAAGCAAAACATAACTTTGTTCAGAAAATTACACCTCCATATACATTAACATTTTGCTTATTCCATTTCCCATGATTTCCAAGTTGTACATACAAGAGTCATTATACCTCCACTTTCCAGTGTTCTAGATGGAGACTAGGATTATATATATAGCCTCTGTATTTTTTAATCTTCAAGCCCTTCATTAAAGGGTCTGTCATTTTATTTCATATACAAATTGAAGACAACATGATAATACTACATTAAACCTTCAGAATCAGAATTTTTGCAACATCCACAGGAATAATTTAATCACTGTAGTATCACCAGTAATTTGAACTTAGCCAACATGCGTGGCAAGTAACCAAAATGGTAACTGGGACTGCCAACAAACACAACAGGCCTAAATAGCAGGAAAAAAAAAAAAAATCCATGGAGTGCATCTGCTGTCACTGGAGGAGGACTGTGGCTTTATGGTAGCTTCCTTTCTTCTACAAAAATCATACCATGTTATTAAGTTAACTGACAAAACTACACAGACACATTACAAAAATAAAAAAGCAGAAAGAGAACGGTCATGAAAGAGGAAAAAAAAAGAGCCTGATTCCAACAGGCAGCACCTGTTGTATCTGCTCAGTACCTAGAATCAGTTTCCTCAGGAAGACAGCACTGAGGCAGGTAAGAAATATAATCCTAATTTCCTTAGGAAAACCGCATGTTCCAGCAAAAGCATCAGACCTGAAACACTTCAGGCTCTCTGAATTAGCTTCTGTGCCACAGGTAATATACAATGAAGAAAGAAAATTTCCATTCAAATAACTGGCTATACATCAGTCAGGTATTAGGAGCCAAATATACTGAAGAGACTCTCTCCTTTAGAATACAGCAACTGACACAACAACATACCTTCTTTTTTGCTTTGTGCTGTACAGGACAATTCCCATCTACTTACCCTCTCATCACTCTTTTCAACTTCCACCTGGTTGTGAGATTGCTCATTCCGCCCTTCTTCTTTTGGACTATTTGCCTCACTGTTGTTGGGGGTCAAGGTGGACGGCTCACGACCATTCTGAAGTGGGGGAGGAGGAGGAGTAGGAGTTGAAGGAGGAGGAGGTAGGCTGGGCTGTCCATCTGCTTCTTCTAGTAGTAAGCATATCAAATCACCAGAAACAATCCCGTACGAAGCTAAGGTCTTCTGATCCTCTGTGAGAGCATCTTTTCTGTTCAGTGTTATTGAAAACTTGGTATCAGAACTGAAAAATAAAATTAAAAAAAAAAAAAAAGGTAAGGAAACGTGGTTGGCTGCACCTGGGTAACTGCACACAGAGGTATGTATCACTGGACGAGGCGCTTTGTGCTATGGTTCTGTTGACATGGTGGTGATCAGACAAAGGTTGGACTTATTGATCCTGGAGGTCTTTTCCAACCTTAATGATTACATGATTCTATAGTTAGAAATGCATACTCCGTATTACAACAGTACTACGCCATGGGGTTTAATCCATTAATAATGAGCTATATATGAGAGAAACAGGGCGAAAAAAAATGCATGAAATTATTTCCCCCATGTTTCTCTCCAGATACATTTTAAGCAGACTTAGGTGACTGGTAGATAAAACTTCATTTACAGAAATTTCTTATTAAAAAGTTACAAAGACAAACAAGTGCCTTTCAAATTCGAAGATATCACACCTAGGGAAATGAAACTGGTTAGCAGGGAAGCAGCTACCCAGCTTCAGCTATAAAATACACCCACTGTAGCAAGACAAGCAGCAAATTCGGATTCCTCCTGCCCACGTGACACGTGAATCACCAGTGAAACATCAGTACATCGGACCTAATTAGGGGTTTGCGGCACAAACCCTCCAGCCACAGCCAGAAAAACCTCCTTTTGTAGGCGATTCTTAAATTGGTTCTGCAGACTTCACTCTCCTACAGAGGATGCCATGAATTCTTCACAGATAAAACGCTTACGACATTTAAACCCGGGGACTCTCCAGGAAGCCTGAGGGAACTGTAAAACTGACACCCGCTGTGTCACACAAGGGCCGCGCACCGACCCGAGCCAGCTCTGACCGAGCTGCGGAGCCGCATCTCGCGGCCGAGCACGCCCCAAGTTTTGCTCTCCCGCTGCGCGGCGACCAGGCGGGAAGCAGCACGCGTCCCGGCCGCTGCCGGAGCCGGGGCAGCCCAGCCCTGTGCGCGAGGAAAATCCCTCACACCGGGAAGGCTCCAATCCCCCGGGAAGGCTCCAATCCCCCGGGAAGGCTCCAATCCCCCGGGACGCGCTCCCCGGCACGGCCCCGCCCGCCCGGCAGGGGGCAGCACCGCGCCCCGGGGGGGCGCGCGGGGCAGACCCCCACTCTCCCGGCCC
>VZRE01001736.1:301674-349157 GCA_013396775.1 Cephalopterus ornatus
TGGCTGCGGTCGGGGCCCGGCGCTGCCCCTTGGCAACGCTCCGTCTGCCTCAGCCGCCACCCTGCCGCTGGCGGGAGAGGTCCCTGTGCCCCCGCTGCCCTCCTGCTCCTCAGCGTAACACAGGTGTTACGGAATCACAGAATCAACTAGGTTGGAAATCTGTGAGATCATCGAGTCCAACCTACGACCTAACACCACCTTGACTGCTAGACCATGGCACTAAGTGCCATGTCCAGTCTTTTCTTAAACATCTGCATGGACAGTGCCTCCACCACCTCCCTGAGCAGCCCATTCCAATGTCCAATCACTCTCTCTGTGTAGAACTTTCTAATTGTCTCAGCTAAACTTCCCCTGGCACAGCTTAAGACTGTGCCCTCTTGTCCTGCTGCTGGTTGCCTGGGAGAAGAGACCGACCTCCAGGTGGCTACAGCCTCCCCTCAGGTAGTTGTAGAGAGTGATGAGGTTTCCCGAGCCTCCTCTTCTCCAGGCTAAACAACCGCAGCTACCACATCTACTCCGCGTGGGACTTGTCCAGTCCCTTCACCAACCTCGTTGCCCATCTTTGGACATGCTCTAGCACCTCGATATCCTTCCTAAATTGTTCTGAAGCCAAAAATGCCAGCAAAAGCCTGATGCTGGCTGCGTGTCAAGCCGTTGGCAAGGCTCATGGAAATGCACAAGGGGAAGGTCTGAAGGAGGGTGCTGCCCCTGAGAGTGTTTAGTTTTATAAAGGAACCTGACTTTTCTAGACTACTAAGTTGTCATCTCAGAAGTGATGTTACAACACCTTTGGTCAAATAATCCCACCGGAAATATTAAATGGTACAAACTGAAGTTTGCTGGCTCTAGGTCACCTGTCAAACCTGGGAAAAAAAGCCCCTCGCTACGTCTTGGATCTCTACGAAAAGTGCTCTCAGGTTTATCTGGAAATAAACACTCTACTACTAAGAGTACTAGTAGCAGTACTAGTACTTAGTACTACTAAGTGTAATGTCGATTGGGGGAATACTGTAAAAGGCACAATTTATCTAAGTTTTCACTTGGTTTAATGAATTACGCTGAATTTCAAAAAGCAATGAATTCAGAGGTAACTTGGAAAAATGCAGATTCTCGGATCATCTTAGTTTTCTTTCTAATGATAAAATTTACTTACATTTCTCCATACAAAGAATAATACAAGAAATATGATGTGCAGGAAAACTGGGATACTTTCTAGAAGTACAGTACTTAAATAATAAGAGAAATCCAAAGACCTAGCCTGCACAGCTATCACAAAATACAGCTTCCTATTAGGGCCTTATTCACATTGCTTAACCCTATAGAAACCACCCTACCTGTGCCCTTTCAGCACTTAGAGAGCCAGTCAGAAAAAGGACACTGAAACTTCAAAAATTCTCTTTTGGGCTACAGGTGAAATCTCCCTTATGCCATCTGAACGTGGTCATCCAACCCAGGAAAATGTGGTTGCTGAATTTTCATTTTAGAGTTCATTGTCAGATACAATTGCCAAACTGAAGGGCAACCATCATCTTTCTTCAGCATGTCAGTAAATTCCTAAGCGGAAAGGTGATGAAAAGAAAGGCAAAGAGTCTACTGAGGTGGAACTCATTGAGCAATGGAAGAGCTGATGCTCGTTACAATCAGCTCGGTGTAACTTATCAGGCCCTCAATGACAAGCATTAACACAAGTGATTTCCTGAGAACCTGCGCCCTTTGCCAGCCCCCTTTTTGGAGGAGTGCTTAGGCAGTCATCATCAAATGGGGTCACATGCTGGATAAATCGGGAAGAGTGGGTTGATGGAGCAGAGTGAGATGAGAATGGAATTGGCAAGAAGGGTAGAAAGGACTGTGCCTGTCAGAAACTCTGCTTTGCTCTCTCTTGAAGAGGGTTGAATCCAAAGTGAGGCATGCTGCTGCCTCAGCCGTTTTCCACTGGCTGTGAATGTCCTGCTGTGTTTCATTCTTCAGAGTTATCCCTGTCCCTGCCACCTCTTGTTATCCCACTGGCTCCAGGGCATTTTAGTCAGTGCTCTTTCGGAAGGGTGGAGGAGGAGGCTTCCCTTCTTTGGGAAATGTCCCTGGCTACAGTTGTGATGCTGCCAGCAGAACCACCATTTCAGTAACTTGCACAAGCTGAAGTGATTGTGTGGCATAAAATAATTGCGTTTCTCAGGGGCTGGCTATAGTCACTGTTAGGTAACCAGCTACACAAGTTACAAGTGAGCGTTTCTGCTGCCATTCTGTGAATTTTTCCCTTGAATTCTGTGAGTCATGCCATAATGTAAGGTTTAGACATGTTTTCCACACAGCACTATTAAACAGGAAAACCTAGGAGACAATTAGGATGAAAGGCTAAAACATTTTCCTCAGCTTTCAAGTCTGGAAAATTTCAAATGACTCAACACCACCATTAATTTTTTTCCCTCACACATCATTCTAGAAGAAAGGGCTATTATTTGATGCGTTACAGTTTTTCTCCACCATTTTAATTTTGTCTCAGTCTGCAGACAGAAGACTTTCAATGGCCACATAGGTCATTGACCTCAGGCTAGGAAAGGCACATGCAAAACAGTACAGGAAACCTGTGTGCTTAAACCCTTGAAAAAATGATTGTATAGAGAAGAATTTTGACTTTCAGCATAGTTCACTCTTACTAGAAATTGTGAATTATTTTTAAGGAATTCCTTAAGATAATACACAGTATGGTGACAAAAGAAAGCTCTTCGTCAGTAGCTTAGAATGGTAGTTAAAAACAATGTGGTTTCTCCACTTAAAGCACTTTATCGAGGATTTTTCTTCCCCAGATGGTCAGTGTGAAACACAAGCAATAGAACCTGTTCCACCAAAGCAGCAAAATCCTACTGATAACCCTAGTGAGTTTTCTTGAGAAACTTGAAACTTAAAGCTCTAGTCAGGACCTAGTCCTGTGGCAGAGGAGAACTATAAAGAGTAAAAGTCTCTTTGTTTCAGTTACATACCTCGTGGAAAGATTTTTTTTTCCTGAAAGATGAGTGTGGTAATAAAGCTGTGGACCTTTTCCATTATTTTTGTTTATGTATTTGCCACTACAAAGAATGTGTTTTATAATACATATAAGTAAATATGTATGTGTGTTTATGTTAAACCTGTGAAAGAGAGTGGAATGAGAAGAAGGGTATGAAGGCTGGAGTATCATCAGGAGATTTGTGAAAGTCTGAAGCGGCATTTTAAGTGTGCCAGTGGAGGAGGAGGTTCAAATCACAGCTAGTGGAGAGAAGCTCCTAACTTCTTGTAGCTTGCTAGTGGTCAGCTTTGCTCCTAAGAGGTATTTTAAAACCCCTCATGTTGATGCTGTATAGCCAATACATATAGTGGAGCTCTGCTTTACACTGTCTCAGATTGGCTGAATACAGATGACCCTTAAACAATGTCTGGAGTTTGCTCATGTAGTTCTTAACTGCTCTGTTTCTGATTAAAATCTTGATCGCAAGGAGCAAAGGACCTTTCAGTGAGTTTTCTGGAGTTTGCCAGATTGCTTCAGACCTTTTTAGCTACAACTGCATTCTCTTGGATTCACCTATTTTTAAACGATATTGAATTGCTGGTAGTTGTGTGCACTCCAAGATCAGAGTTTGGTATCTTTGCATTAGCAGACCAAAATCACATTTCTCTGGGTAGTGAAAAGAGGCTCAGGTTTTTCCTAGGGAGGTTACTGCATCCACCTTCTAGGAATCTTACAGGGCTGCAAGTTGTGTGAAACCGGGGTGGTGGCTGCCCAGGCTGAGACAGTTCCTCGTGCTACTGTCAGCAATATGGAAATAACAGAATGGTTGGACAAGACTCTAAGAGTGAGCCAAACAACTGGGAGAGAAGGAAGCTTAGAACAGAACTATGCAAATGATGGACTCAGGTCTGAATTTGGGCAATTCAGATTCCAGACAAATAATGCCTGCTGCATTTCTGCTCAAGGTCTCAATATATCTTACTCTTCTATGGTCTCTTGGGAACCAGCTTAAGTGCACCCTCACAGTTCTTAGCTGTGACGCAAGCGTGTAGGACAGCGCTAAAACAAGGACACTGATTTTTGTTTCACTAAATGGACTTTGGTAAAAATGAACCTTGTAGTCCTGGCTCAGGTGCAAGGATAGGGCAGTTACAGAGGTCAGCAAAATTAACTCAATGGATCCAAACAGTGACTGTGGTTTTTTCCATCAGCTCATCAGACAACTGCCTCCCAACATTGTTATCCATTGTTAATGGAATCTGTGTAGGCATTGCAGCTATGCTATTTATTTTGCAGCCTGACACAGATTAATAGTTCTCTGGCAATCCTGCTCCAAGGTTTTGAAAGCCTTTATGAAGGGCATCAGTAGTCAAGCCACGCTCAGGAAAAGCTGTGGTAACACAAAGCTTTTGCAAAGCCTCTGAAAAATCAGGGGGTGTCCCAGACATAGTCACAGATACAACCTGTGGGGGCAGGGGTGGACTTTGCCTTCCGTGTACTCTGTTGGAAGATTTCATTGAGCTACATCATGGGCTGTGTCATGAGCTGGGAAGTGGATAGCGTTGCTTTCCACACTGAATGGAGGAAACCATGAACAGGAACTTACTGGAGTTTTTCTCATTCTGTGGATATTTCCAGTAGTTGTGGAGAGAGATCACCTGCTTTTATGTCATTTAGTAAACTCCTGTCTGTGTCAGTTGCTGTTTTCTGTAAGCATTCCTTCCAATATATCTATCCTATCAACCGTATTAACTTTGTATTCCTTTTCCCTCAAGAGGTGATTTTCCACATGGAATATCAGTGTGTGGGAAGGGTTAAAATCCTGAGGCTATTGAGTCCTTTTTGCTTTGACGTTGTTTAGTGAGCTGCAGAAACCCTACCTGTTCTTGAACATGCTGCTGAGTAACTAGAGACAACAGAACAAGGGAGACACTGAGAAATCCAGTCCCAATTCTGTGATAACAGCAGAGACATTTTGGAAACTAAAGTGCTCTTTCCGGACTTCAGGTTGGGTAGGCACTATATTTGCTATTGTGTATGAGAACTGTTTGTCTTGGGTTTGTTAACTACTGGGGTTACTAAATTTTTCAAAGGGAAAGAAATTCTTCTGTGGGCTGCAGATTGGAGAGTTTTGTGCAGGACCAAGGCAAGATAAGGACAAAATTCTTTTTTAAAGATACTCTATTGTATTTCAGAGGATGGTCAGTTTAAGATAGTGGGGTTTTATGGCTGTGTTAAACCTCTACAAGACAACTATAGGGATTTTTTATTTGTGTGGTTTTTGGTTTTCTGTTTGGTTTTTTGTTTTTTTTTTTACTTCAGGAGCTTGCTTAAGTTCCTAGGTGGATTTCAGCTGTAATCTTTATTGCAAGTTTTATTTCAAGTTTTTATAGACTTTTCACAAAAGAGAAACCAGATGTATCTATGGACTGGTAGGCAGAGTACTTCATTAGGGTGAGACAGGTACACAGACTGAAACAAAGGACTTCATCTTTTTTCTCTGCTTCAAGTACTTGAATACACTATCTCTCAGAATACAAAAGAATTAAGATAATTATTTACATACAGAAATTGGTCCATGCCTGCTCAGTTACTGAAGATAAAAATCAGGGCAATTTGTCTGACATCTATTGTCCTTGGCAATGCAATTGGCAGCTCTCATTTAGTCTATCAGGCAGCTGACAAGTTCCTTCTCCTCAGCTCTGTCTGCTTCAGTCATCTGACTGACCTTGTACAATCGATCCTGGCATGTGAGAGAGACTCGGGACTTGGATGAAGCCAAGAATATCAGCCTTGGAGTGCAAAAATAAAGCTTGCTGGTGTGAGTAAGCAATATGAAATGATACTGCCTTTTATTCCCATGGCAGTTCCGTTGTTTGTTCCTTTAGCTTCTCACTCAACATCCATTTAAGATCCAAACAAGAACATATCAAGGTACAAGTACAAACCACAGTAGTGACCAAGATTGCTGTCTTCTGTTCCTCAGTGTGAATGAAATACAATGGGAATGAGGTACCTCATCTGCATCAATGCTTCTAGTAATCCTGTTGGATAAATATCTAGGAAATAGCAATGTATTTTAATGATAGAAAAATCTATCTTTCTGGTTTTACATTATTTTTTAATTGATCCTTATTAATCAGGATTGAAGGTGGCATGTTTGCAGGAAAAGCTAGGACAGTTTTTGGAAAGAGTTGAAATTTTGTGACTTCAGCAGGTTGCTGTGCATAGTAGTACATTGCTACCTTAAAGTATTTATTTTGAATTGCTTAAAATAGACAAAACCAAAAAGGCATAAGAACTAGGGATGGAATGGCCAGTTAAAGCGGGCATTTTCAAAAAATTTGTCTCAGTGTGGATTATGTTTTCAGAATGTTTTTTCCCTGCAAACACTTTTTCTTGCATAGTATCTTGGGATATCTTTGTAAGGATTCCTCAGAGAACCGATATCAGGGCAATATTGAAAATACATTTTGTCAATCTTAGAGTGCAGAAACCACCCAAGAGCAGTATTTTATGAATTACTGAGCAGAACATAGATTTTCAACCACTGAGAATCTGACCTGATAATCTTAATTACAACACCAAGAAATAAGACATAAGTAGAAGAAAAAGGTAGAAGTAAGACTACCAAAGGGTTGTGGGGTGTGGGTTTTTTTGGTGGAGGAGAGGGTTTGTGCTTGTTTTAATTTCACTTACATGTGTTCTGGCAGATTATGGAATAGATTGTCCAAGACAATATGGTACTTATTAGAAATCCAGGAATGACTCTCTAGGCTGCAATACCTGGGAAACTAGCAAGACCTTTTGCTACTTAGGAATTAGTATGGTTTTGTACATAGGCAGGTACCATGATCCCAATCAGACATGCACATCCAGAAAAGGTAAGGCCAAAAGTAGACTTACAGTAGGTCCCTAATGAAAAATTTTGTAATGCAGCACTGAAAAGGCTTGAAGTTGTCTTGAGAAACAGTATTGTTATTTCTAGGAAGTTGAGCAGTGGCTGTCATTGGTAGTGAATATCGGGATGAATGCAAGAATTTTGAACAAAGAAACCTTACTTTTGTACTGGAATGTGTCGCAGAAAGACACAATTTGTCTCAGCTTTTGTGAATCTGTGTTGTGTGGTTATGTCCCACCACGCAGTGGCTCACAGTCTCACTTTGCACTGCTGCAGGCTCATGCTAGGACACCTTCCTCTATTCCTGTGTGATGTTCATTCTGCAGGAGGAAGGACATTAAACAACCAAGAAAATGGCGTGGGGAAAGGATAGAGTAGTGGAGCAGAAGCATTCAGTCTCACCAACAGCTCATACCTGCCAAAGTGGTATCCAAGGGCTCGGAAATCTGTGCCTGCTCCCACACTGATTGCTCTGTGCAATAAAATCATAGGCTAAACCTCTCTTGCCTATCCAGCCTTGTCCCAGTTTCATTGAGGGAAGTCATGGATACAGATATTTTGCAATTCATGGTATGCATCGTTTATGAAAATGTTTGTATCATAAATGTTGTTAACAGATCCCTGTGACAAAGGTGAGAAGATGCTAAAGACATGCTGTTTTTTCCTGCTCTGTTGGCTGTCCTTGCGGCTTGAGGCTAATCCTGGTCTTAAAGTGAGAATTACCCAGAAGGGGCTGGACTATGGTATGTCTAACATTGGCAGAAGTTAATTTATCATAAATACTCTATGTACAGAATATAGTTTCTTAATAAAGGTTAAGTGTAGGAACAAGCTCCTTAAATATTGAAGTAAATTCCTTTTTTCACCTCACACCAGGAATACCCTTTGTCTCTTTTCTCACTTATTTCCTTTTTTGTGTGTATGTATCACAGGTGTGAATTTATCTTTTATTGGTGACTGCATTCTGCTGCAGTCCAACCATCTTTCTACTACATTCTTCATATTGATATACTTTGTAAGAACCATAATTAGACAGTCATATAATTGCTCCTTTTTTAAAAAAAAAGTCAAAACCCCAACTTAAAGTGCAATATTTAATTGAAGATAGTAAGACGCAACTGGGACAAAAAGCTTACAATCTTGGAACAGCCACATAGCCACCTTTACTCTCGCTCCTCCATTTGGCATGGCATAGCACCTGCATGTGCCATTCTTCAAAAAAAATCTAGTGACTGCCACAACTCTGCCCCTTTAAGAGAATATTGGCAATTTCCACAATATATTTTCCTTTCTCTTTCTAGTCATGCTAACTTTCACTGTTTCTTACCTAAGACTTACTCCATGGGGTGGAGGGCATCTGGTACAATTTCAATTGTTTACAGAATTAATATTAATAATAAAGGTTAACAAGGCGCCAATTGAACAAAGGCTGGGTTGTGCTAAGGATTAATCATCATTTATGTACTGAACATGCTGACAGATAAACAATGGACTTGTCAGATGAAAAGTAGAAGCTTGGGGTTTATGTCTTTGAGATGAAAGCGAGGATCAGGTCCACTTATTTTATTGTATGAACATTGTTTTAAAGGCTTTTGAGGAGTTGAAAAGTGCAGGGCAAACATCAGTCACCCAAACCAGTATTGACCTCCTTTGCTTCCTAGGGATCTCTCATACCTTTAGAAATGAGAATTCAACCTGGTGTTTCTCAGTGTGAGCCCAGCAGTTTTTGTGACGATTAGCACGGCCTTCCAAGTGCTGAATGAACAGACTAAGTCAGCACACTGCTGCGTAAGTAGTAAGAACAGACATTAGCAGAGCTCCTCCCAAAGGTATTTCTCATATTTGAAGAGCTCAGTGCCTGACATGTCATCTCCCTTAATGTGAGATTTGAAGGCTGAGGCAATAGATCCTGCCTGCGTGCTTCTTGCCTGCTGCAAGAATTTTGAGAGGAATTCCACCTGGGATCACTGGCTAACTTCACTGACAGTTGTAAGAGAGCTTTAAGTTATTTCAGTGAGAGCCCATATTTTGCTTTGGAGACAGGAATTCCCGGGGAATCATAACTTACTTCTCCTTCATAAAAGATGCATTTTATGAAAAGGTATTCCAGTGTTATCACAATTTTCAGTTCTTTGCTTTTTTAATACTACGAAGCCTAGTGGAGAAAAAAATCCCAATATTTTCTAGTCAGCAACTGTGAGGCCAAAAGCTAAAGAAATTCATGGTAAAAACATCTGAAAGCAGGATATCATTCAGTATTAAAATTTCAGTTTTTTCTTAATCAAAGATGAGCAAAAAAAAAGGAAGACAGAAGGAATCTGGAATTTAAAGATGCTCTGGTCATAATAGGGTCTATGTGTATTATCATTGCACAAGTAGCATCGAAACATTCAAGAAAGTATGGATTCCTTAAAGCAAGGGAAGAAGGTAAGGAAATAAGTCAGAAATCTGTTGCAGGTTTTAATGATTAAGGTGCAGTGGCAAAATACATGTACTGTGAAAGAAATGGGAAGAAAACATTTAAAAGGATTGTCTTTCAACCTCAAACAACTTCCTGTACACAAGCAACAATCCAGATAGTTCTGCATTTTACACACCAGCACTTCAGATGCATATATCACACCTTTTCCATAAGTAAACACTACATGTAGAAGTTACCTTTCTACATATAGAAGTCACATTTCTACTTTATAACTGGCTTTTTCATCCAACAGGTATGAGGCAATATGAGATAAAGGTGATGACCAAGAATTTTCCAAGGCTCTCCACATTGTGAGTGAAGTGAAGGAAGTATAACAGTTTCAGAAATCTCACAGGAGTTCTAGAGGATGAAATACAACTCAGGGACAAGATGATTCTAACAGATATTTTAGATCTTGGGTTAAATGATTTGCATGTGAGGCTAAGAGAAGTTACGAATGCTTATATATATAGTTGGAAGGAGATCTAGGTAAGGATCATAGAATCAAAGTGTTTCAAGAACGGTGTTAAAAGTGATGATTAAATTATTTGGCAGTATATCTGGACTTCTGGGTGCCAGAATTCAATCTGCAAGGCATGTGCTTTCCTATGTCCCCTTGTAGGCAGGAGGATTGGGATGGAGCTCGTGAAGCAAGCAGTATTGAAAGAGACCTTCCCAAGCTGGAGCGGGCAGGAGAGTTTGTCAGTTGTTAAGGTCAACTATGTCATTTCCAGGTAAGTAAAGGAAATAAATTTCAAAGTTTTAGGATGAAGCAGCTTATTAGTACCACATAGTAATAATTATGTATCCACTGTTTTGTTCAGCATAAAATTTTAATGGTTTATCTAACTCTGCTTACACTGCCCAAACACTGACCTGTTTTAAAAGGACTTGTTCTGCTACACCCAGAGATGAGCTTTATAAAGCTTCTGACAGAGCACCTTGGCTGTTTTTTCTCAGTTCATTGGTATCAGAGTTTGGGGCAAGACAGGTGTAAGAATGGCTGTGATACAGCAGGGGAAATAGGTAGGAAGGAGGGCAGAATTGGAGTTCTTAACACTCTGCTATTATGAAGGACCTGTAGCAGTGAAAATAATTTGTTTATGTTTGATGAGAAAAAGCCAACAAAGTGATAAGATAGACAGGGGGTGGTGTGTCTGGGCTGATGTGGCAGGAAGATGACTTCTGCTGAATCTTTTTGGATGAATTTACAATAGTAAATCACCTTTTTGACTGGATAGTGCTCGACACCTACTAACTGGAAAGGAAAACCTTTGTACCAGGAGCAGCCAGTAGAGAAACAGTTTTATAGAGTTTCCTACAAGTTCTCCGAATATGGAGAGTAATATAAAGGCAGGTTTTTCTACAGCCTTCAATCCCACCTTCCAATATACTGTTCAGTAGCATTTTACTTCTTTGCAAGTTGCTCAGACGGAGAAATACCACTCTGAGAGACTTCGTGTACTTTCTGCTGGATAGGGCCTGCATCCGTTTCCTAATACCCTGCTTTCTGGCGATTATTATACCATCCTTGCTATGCTGTCCTTGTGCCTTAATCACTGCACATCTGGGAGAGTTGTGTTTGGAAAGGCTGGAGAAGAGACTGTGGGGGTGGAGGTGCATAAGTCTTACTGCATGTCTTCCATCGTCTGCTGGGTATTGATTATAAAGAATACAGAGCCAGATTCTCCTGGGGGCAAACAGTGAAAGGATGATGGGCAAAAAGACATGCTACACCAAGAAAAGTAGTGAAGCTAGGAAAAACTGCTAGGGAGCACCAGGACAAAGGCTGAAAAGGCTGGGGAATCTGCATCCTTGGACTTGTTCAAGACTCATGTGGGCCAGGGCCCTGATTTGTCCCGGCTTTGAGTAGGAGGTTGAACCAGAAAAATCTCCTGAGGTCCCATTCCAACCTAAATTATTATATGACCTTCAAAACCTCAATTCATTCCCCCAACCATAGTTCTTGAAATTGGCTGCTGTCCCAGTGGATAATCTGATTTTAGCTCACTGCAAGCAAGACAACTAAAGGCAGAGTTATTGCCCAAGATGTTATTGGAAAATTATGGTCATTTTAACTAAAGGTAGTTAGTGCCTTCTGCCCTAGGGAAGTCAGATTAAAGACAATTGTTTCAGAGATCTCTGCCAGATATCAAGAAACAATGAGGAATGTATACTTCATGATAAGATTGCAGCTGATATCTTTACAATGTTCAGCTCAATTCAACACACCCATTTGCAAGACAATATCCTTGATTATCAGAAACATTTGTTTTGGGAGGGAAATATTCAAGTAAGATTTTGTTTAGAAAAATGGATGCTCTCCAGAGCCCTTTGCTTAGGCAAGGAAGCAGAATGTGAAAACAAAAAATTTGATGCTCTTCAGCAAATGAAGCATTGAGACGACCTGGATTTATTTATAGATGTGGCATCCGGGATTAAACACAGATTCATTTTTTCCCCAGCAAGAAAATTTTACTTTAAGGAGGTTTTTTTTTTCTCCCAAGGGGAGGTTTTTGCTTTTGGGGAAAGAACAAACAAAACAAAACAAAACAAAACAAAACAAAACCACAACAGAATGCCTGGTCAGATATCAAGCATTCTTTTTCCAAGGATGCTGTGAGGTGTAATGGTACAAGTTTCTTTCTTTCATAAAATATACAAGGGTCACTCATTTCTGAGAAATTCTTTTACTGAAACGTAGACTTTGCCTTTTATAGCAGAAGGGTTTTCAGTGATCAGGAGTCCTTCTTACTCTTTTGGCATGCAGTCTAATAATCCCCCTTTCTGTATTCTGTAGGCTTAGAATTAATGCTGTAGATTTCCCAGAAACTTCTGCTTCTTTTATTCCTGGCACTGGCATTTGTCTGTCAGTGGCACGGGCTTCTGCTACAATCAGTGCAAACTGGAGAATGAACGCATGGCTGCTGTAAGTATTGGACAGAGAGATGCAGGTGGGAGGGGGCAGTTCTGGGACATATACTGGGTATATTTTCCAGATCAGATATGCTGTATCACTTAACAGCAGTCTAAGAACAATCTATTTGAATAAATTTCAAATCTCATATTTCTCATCCCCTGAGAACTAATGCTTGTTAATGTTTTTTTTTTTTTTTAATTATTCAACCCCACAGGTTGTCTCTTTGGAAAGTACCAGGTCAGACATGCTCAATTTGTCCAGACATGATATTACATAAGTACTCAGGACCACGGAGTTTGCAATGGCGAACATTTGTTACTTTCTTTGTACAGTGTAGCTGGAAGGTTGACTCTATAGCTAATTATCCATGTGCTGGTACAGTGTATATTGCCTTCCAAAGAGTTCCTATTAGAGGAAGGGGACTGTCACAATGCCAAACATTCAGAGCTTCAGAAAGTCCAAAATTTAGGTCACTATGGAAAACTGACTTATCTTCGTAAGCCTGTGTAGTATGAGATTGTCTTTAATGACATGATTGCATACTGGTTTTTCCACTTTTTCTTATCTCAGCATTTTTCCCATAGAATTTTAATACAGTAGTCTCGCTTTTCTTGGGAGTGTGGGAGGGCTAAAACTTCTGGTATATCAGAAAGATTGCAAGGTGCTAATCTCTATGATTTGGGTTAATAGAGCAACTGGTAACAGCAGTAGGTGTTGCCCTATTGTGAGCCAGATAGCACACAAGATGGATCACCAGGCTGCAAAGTTTCACTGCACGTCCTGATTTCAGAGCAGCATGGACATGCAGTTCCACATTCAGTCTCAGTGAGACTGGTGGCTGTAAACTGCTGTCACTGTGCCCCCAACCTCTCTGTTGTTTCTTCTGTCATACCAATATTGTGATGAAAAGGAGACTGTGTTCAGCAGGACAAATCAGCTGTTCCTAAACACTGAAGCCATCTCTCGCTCTTGCTGAAGGATAAGGACCTGGGCATAATCTGAAGAGATTGCAGATGTATAAAACACCAAAGACTTCACAGCCAGCAAGGGAGTCAGGGAGCTGTTATCCAAGATTTGACAGAGCAAATTGTGGTGGAGGTGGTCAAAGCTGGCTTTGGTGGATTTTAGGGGGTGAAGGGGTTTTCTTGCCTTTTTGAAGGACTAATCTGCCCTGCTTTGTTCAATGTGATGTTCTGTGAATGACTGTAGGTTTAGACAGATCTAGAATATGCCCTACTTTTCATCTCCATTTTCTAGTCCTACATGTTGCTTTCAGAATAGCAGACTAAGAGGAGCCGGCTGAAAATGAGCTTTCGAAGTGAGACCGTTGACAAACCAGCATTCCTGGGCTGCTTCCAGGATCAGTAAGATGGGTCTTAGCACAGCTTTTTAGTTCTAATAGTGTGATTCATTTCAGCTCTAGTGCACTTCCAGCTCTCACTGTAGTCGTTCTTTCCACTACATCCCAGAGCACTCTACCAGTCATAAAACCTCTTGGCAGGCCCATTGCTCCTGAAGGTCTAGAGCTGTGACCCTGCCTCAGGGAATCAGGATTCCTTCTGAAGAAGAGCACATATAAGGATGCAGGAACAAAAAACCTAAGTAGCTGGATTGCTCCCCACCTCCCACATAGCCCAAAAGGGAAGGAGAGCTGAGATCCTCTTGTAGTGATCCCTGTCACTGAAGGATGAGTAAATCTAGGTTGGAAGGATCTCTAGAAGTAGTTTTGCCCAGCCTCCTGCTCAAAACAGCAGTCACCAGACTAGATCAGGTCAGCTCACTAGTGATGTTTTTCAGCCAAGGATGATGACACAACAATCTTTCCAAGTAACTTGTCCCAGTACTCACAACTCTCCTTGGGAAAATGTTTTTCCTAATGGCTTCTGCGATAGTGGCTCGGTTAGGGACTAGAAAATGAGGATCTGAAGAGTGGTGCTTCCTCTACATAGCCACTTAATGAACATATATGACCTGAAACAGGAGGTTTAAAATGGTAATGGTGGTAGGACGGACTTTGTGACTGGCAATACTAGACATTAGTTTGGGCCAGGGCAGTCTGTGGTTCGCGTAAAAATTTATCCTTTGGGATTACAACTTTTTCCAGAGATATTTTGCTGTGACAAAAAAAAATTAAGAGGAAGGAGGAGAGACTCATGGTTTGAGCTTCATATTGGACACGTCTCTTTCTCTGTAGTATGGTGCCACCACTGTAGAAATTAATGCCTGGGAAAAGAAAACCCAAGTAGTCAAGATGAAAGGGTTAAAAGTGAAGTGTTTAGTGCCAGTTCTGTTACAGTAAATGAGGTTCCTATAAGGCTATTCTAACATTCATTCAATTTTCTATCCTGCTTGGCTCGTCTTCAGCTTCTACAACTCCTAACCAGAAGCCTAATACCTGAATTGGTTGGAATTTAGGTGTAAAGATATTTTTGTTGGGGGTCTTAGTAGGGATTTTTACAGAAAGAAGAATGAATGGGTTTAGGGCAGGACAAAAAAAAAATATACATTTAAAAGAGTTACTGAAAACTGTTACAGTAAAGAGGAAAGTGGAATAATTACAAAGTTGATAACACTTGGGTTATACATTTATTAGCTAACTGGCTTCTGCTGTTGCAGTCCCAGAGATCTTTAGGGTAATCTATCATGAAGGACTGGAATGTCTTGTGCTGCTGTGAAATTGTGACATTTTTGTAAACTTGTCAAATCCTGAACAACATTGGAAAATTCATGTCCTGGAAACATATGCATATAATCTGTTTTTGAATACCAGGCATGTCCCTAATCTACTTTAATCCCTAGAAAGCCCATTCTTCATTCTAGATAATAGAAGCAAGAAGTCCTTTCAAACTTGATTTACAGGCAGTTTCTTAAATTGTTCCCTTACAACAGATGTTTTATTGACTGAGTTTGACTTTTTTGTCCAAGCAGCAAAGGCAAAGGAGAAATTACTGGGTCGATCTCGGGACTGTTTATTTCCATTATTTTCAAAGTGTCACGGGATAGCAGAGGCCATTTGTCCACGTTGCTACACAATTGCCAGCTGAGCATTGACAGTGTAAAAGTCAAGTTAAGTGGAAGATCTAGGTACGTACAGCAATTTTTCTAATTACCCTCTGGGAAGTAGCAGGGTTTGTAGCATAAGGGACACTTTTCAAATTTTGCTATCTAGGGATCCAGTTACAGGATATGATTAACTATTGAAGGCTCTGAAAGTGGATTTTTAATGTTCTGTTTTCAAAACCAGACTCTTTTGCTGAGTGTGTGAAGTCTGGTTAATCTACATTTCTTTCTGCATGTGCCAGTAGTTGAGCTGACTGGACATACTGCAAATGAAAGCACTGACATCTGACAATATTAAAGAGCACAAGATTGCAAATGGGGTTTGCAGATATAAAAGTGGTCTAAACCGATTAAGTTTTTTGACAAGCTGACCTACAATTTGAGAATAAAGCTTTCAAAAGAGAATATGAAACAATGCTTATAGTTCTTATTTTGGTTTTCTAGAGGGTTTTTTTCTTAGACAAAATGTGGCTAATTGAGCGTTGTTTATCAACATGTTAACATGAACATCCACAACTTAGGCAGATTGCCTTCTATATAGCTCTTCTGAGACTGAGAGCCCCTAACATTTGTCTGAGACTCAAATTAATAAAAACAGTCAACTTTTCAGCCTGCTATATTGCTGTAATTGCTTCTCGTTAATATAAATGACATTGATGTCCCCATCTGCCAGATTTTATTTTTCAAAGATTTCAATCCATGGTTAAAAAGCCACTATGTTCATTTCCTTTCCTCCAGCTGGATCTACAGCTTTCTATCTGGTTATCTTGAGAAGCCCATTCACACCAAATTGGATAAAAATGTAAGTTTTCAAAGATGGCTTCAGATAGTGAAGGGAGGAGTTAAAATACAGGCCTTACATTACTGACTTGTCTCTCTGTTCATATAGCTATGCCTAAATATCAAAAACAAAATCCAAATGATGGATGCACAGCTTAAAAAGCATAAGGGTGAGTTGCTGATAACAGCTTTTTGTTACATAATTTTCATAGTGCTCAAATTGTATCCTTTTTTATTAGAATCCGAACTATTTCTGTGTTCATGGTACCAAAAAAAGTGAAGGACGAAAAATACAACCGTTGTTCTGTACCTTAACCTACTCCATGTTCCACCCTAGAAATCTCTTGCATGCACTTTATATAAAATATTCAGATTTCTTCTGTGCCCATAGCAAGTCACCTGTAATCTTTCAGTCTGTTGACCTGTGTTATTTCCTTAGATTTCCAAGATGAGCATTTTCATATTGATCCTTTGTGTTCTTTGTACTGTGAACATAAGACTCGTGTTCAGTGAGATAACAAGATGCTGTAGGAAGACAGTGTCACACTGAGCATGTTTCTTTTCCTACCAGTAACAATTCCTGTGACACTCTTGCAGAGACATGAATACAATCTGTGTTCAAAAAGCATGTAAGATTTTCACTACTATAATCAATGCCACAGGTTTTCTTTTATTGTTGTTGTTAGGCTTTTTTTCCCTCAAGATTAAGAATATTTGTTGTTTTTCTCAATTCTAATTAATTTGATTCCTGTAACCAATATAATTCAGGTCATAGAGTTTGTTCCCAAACAAACACTCTTTACTTTTCATTGTGGATATTTCTATTATCTCCCCTGCTATTCAGAAGCAGCGTAAGTAGACATTTATTTTTCCTAAAATGACCTATAACTGCCATGTGCCAAGCAGTGGCAAGTATTACTGAAAATCATAGTCATCAAGAACATTTTCTTATGCAGCACATAATTAAATACTTCAGGTTCAAGGGCACTCCAAGCTATGCTGTTATATTGAGGAGTTCATACTTTCTGTGTGAATTCACCATTTCTTTAAACCCATCTCAGTTTTATACAGTATAAATATATTTAACAGACCACACAGTCCAATCAAAAATAACAATCAGACTGAAGCTGTATCCAAGTGCCTTTCAGAAAGAAGTCTTCAATCATATTGACAATAAAGTGCCCTCTACTGTTGTGAAAAAACATCCAGTTTCTTCAGCTCTCTTTGGCAGAAGAATGTGCTAATGCCATTTTCCACAGTATTTAATAGCATTTACCAGTACTTCACTAATCATAAAGGAGAGTTTAGTACTCTTATACAAATACATAACAAAAAAGGAGACTCTGCCATAGATTTTTCACTGCATGGGAGAGACTTCTGCAAAGTGTATTCAGTTGTGAACTGCAGGGGAGCAAGGCCTAAACCAGGAGATATCAGTGACTTTTCCAGAGGGAAAATTAGTAATTCTCTTATAACTTAGTTATAAGTTAATTAGTCTTACTAATTAACTTAATTAGTCTTACTAATTCCCTTATAACAATTTCTATTTTTCTTGTCTTCTTCCTTCTCCCACTATTATTATTCTTCAGATTCATCATTTCTATAATGTCTTTGCCTTTAACTAAGCAATAACCGTTTGTGATGTGTTTTTGTAATAATGTCTATTTTGGTTTTGTCCATCATTCTTCTAGTCTTAAGCCAGATTGACGCCTTTGCACAAGTAGACTATTCCCTAGTTAGCTCTCCAGCAGTCTTCAAATCACACATTAACTTGGATTTGAAGGTAATTTGTCTTTAATATCAGTGTGCTTTCTAACACTTTTCTGATTCTCTTTTGAGTTGATTCATTTTCTTTCACTCCGGTCTTACTGAACCTCTCCAGTATTTCCTTAGAAAAGCAATGAGACATTTGGGAATTTTGTTCAAGAGTTATTTTGCAAACCAAATGCAATTGTTTATTTAATAAATGAACTGCATATGTTAATTAACCAAAGCTATTATTTAGAATTAAATTAATTCAGAGTTGAAACCCTTCAGAGGGGCTTTACAAACAGCCTAAAAGTGTTCTTTAGATAAAAAGCTCTTGCACTGCTGCTTGATCTTCGCCTGTTAGCAGTGATACATAATCTGTGATGGCTACCAGTGTGATTGCAGTCTGAAGCCTTTGTTTAGAGATGACTCAGCATCTTGTATAAGTACAGGTCACACCCAAAAAGAAGACTCCTCGCAGACATTCCTTGAGCAGTACACAGCAGTTCCTGTCTTATCTGTTTTTCACCTTTGTTGGCAAGAGATACCTCAGCAACACCTAGCTTTTCCAGCAGTTTCAACAGTCCTTGTCATTCAGAGCATCCCAATGGCTCTCAGAACTGACTTCAGTTAAGAAAGATTTGCCAGAGCTGTGGTTGAAACTCTCCCTCTTGGGTATTTTGTTCAAGCAACTTTCACCACCCACGAAAAACTCTCTGCAAGCAGGACATACATGGCTTAAAAGAATTAAGCAATTATTTATCAGCTACTGTAGCTATCTAGAATTTACAGGCTAAGCTTTAGCATGTGGACGTCCCACTGGGACACAGGATGACTCATTCTAAGTCAGTCAAGCAAGTTACTGGTCTTGGTGCTCCTTGGAACAGGCTGTTTGTTGTCTTCTAACTTCCAGCTTTTTTTCTTAGAGTTTTATGTCTCCCCATGTCAGTGTTTTTCCTGTTGAATCTTCCAGCTACTAACCTTCACAATGTCAGTAATTACATGACTTGCTATCTGTATTACTTTCCTTACATGGCCTGAACTCACCTATCCTCTCAATTTTAATAGTTATTTTCTTAGCATACCTGAATCAAGGTCCCTTACCTGTGCAGCACCAAAATTAGGTCTTGGAGGACTGACAGCTGGGCCAGGGCTAAGAGTTAGGTGATATAAAAGGCTTCTTTGTGTGTCCCTGTCCTAAGGAATTTCCAGTGCTTTTGGTGTGTGCCTGAAGATTTTCTTGAAATGTCACCCTTAACATTAAAAAACAAATGTGTCTTTGCTACAAGAGAAAGAAAACTGTGGTCTAGAGAATTATTTTGTGTGTGCATGTGTGTGTGTGTCTTGTAACTGCTGTTCAGAATACTCACTTGAATGCTCAAATTCAAACTTTGAAAGTACAGCACCCAGATTTTCTTTGATTCCTGTAATTGTTTAAAAGAGCCTGAATTTGCTCATTTTTAGGACATAACACAAACTTCTTTACTTAGTTCATGGTTTCTTTAATGTCAACCTTTTCTTCAGATTAGGAAGAATTCTTCCTGTTCAACCACTGCTAACACATTCTCACAGATACAAATGTTTCAACTACAAATATTTAAAATTTTTTTTTTGCAGGGCACAGTCTATCCAGTAGGCAATCACACAGACCCTCCCTTTGCACCAGCTCCATTTGCTCTCCCAAACCAGGGTGATTCCATGATATACCTGGGAGTCTCCAATTATTTTCTAAAGTCTGCTTCACTGGCTTACTACAGAGCAGGGGCCTTTAACATTACCGTCTCTGAAGAGGTGAGTATCATTTGCATGAAATAGAATTACAAATATCAGCAGTATGGATAGTCGGGTCAGCAAAGGAGACTAACACATTATCTTTGCCATTTCATAAAGATTCAGGTCACACTTCTACCACTTGTAGGAAGGATGCATGACAATCATTCTGTATGTCATAATTTAAAATAGTTCAAGTCCCCCTCAGACCTAAGTCTGAACTTCTTGGCAGCTCTAGGCAAGGAATGACAAATATGAACATCACAGAGTCAGTGTGCCAGGAGTGGAAGAAAGAACCAAAAAAAAACTTTTCTCTGCATGGACTGCACAGAGGAAAGGGCAAGACAAGAAGAAGTGTACTGAAACCACAGTCTGCTGCACAGAGGCCCACAACAGATGTATTGGCTATGTTGAGAGCTAGAATAGATCCTCAGACTTAATGGAGCAGCAGGATGAGGCAAGAAGCAGGTACAAGGAAACTAAGCTTTCAGCTGTGGTTGAAGAACATACAAGACCTCTCAGAAATGCTAGTTTCCACACTGGCATTTGTAGTCAGAGTTTCCAATAAGTTTTGCTGACTGAAACAATGGAAGCTGGTGACATGAATGGCACTAACAAACATCATCACAGTGGTTAGCAGCAAAAGAGCAGATGATATACTTGCCTCTGATATACTCAGTATATTTCATCTGAGAAAGTCTCAAAGGCAGGATGTCATGTCTGTTCTTTCAAAGAATAATGCTTGTTCACTGGTACGTGCTTCTGAATCAAGTCCATGACAAATCTATCTCTCTCTTGTCCCACAAAGCACTGAGGGTTCCTTAGGAATCATTCTCGGGCAAGAAAATACTAAATCAAAGCATGGATTATCTAAAACTAAAATAAACAGGATATATTGTTGGGGAGGGGGTTTCCCAAGGAAAACATAATTTTCAGGCTGATATAATGATGATCTAATTTATTTTATTTGTTTACAGCTTTCTACTACTTTTAGCTTAAATACCTCCCTACTCAAATATTTTGTTTCTGGGGTGAGTACTTTTACTTGTACAGACCTTTTAAGAAAAAGCAGTATCTAATGCTCTTTATGGATATTATCTGTGTGCTCTCATTTGAAAAAGTTTAGAGGAGACAAGGAAACTGGTTTATGATTAGTGCAAGATTCAAACACACATGTCTACCCCATGATAACTCTTCCTAACTATATCATACTACACTTTAGTTATTCTCTACCCCTCTAAGTTCTGGATTTGCTCTCAATCTTGAAAATAGTTATAAAGAATAAGCGGTAGCCATCTGTGAGATCAGTCTCCTTTTCTTCCTGTTCAAGGTAATGGTATCTCTGCTATTGGTAGCCTGACTTCTCTTTGCAAAGATTCCTGATTTCTGACTAGTGGAGTTTATATACAGTGGGAAATAATAGCCATGAGTCTACACATGTTATGCAAGAAATTAAGATACTCTAAGTTGCTGTAAAAATAGGGCAACATTTACTATAAGATGATGACATTCGGAATCTGTGGACTTGCAAACTGAAGTTTTGTCCTTTAGGAGTTTCTCTACTTTTCAAAAGATTGGCTGTTTTGCAGGCTGTTACTTTTCCAAATACTTTATATTGTCAAATTGATTAATTTATTTTTTTTTACTGGAATCACTCATTTCCCTCATTTCTTTAACATGCTAATCTCTTCCTCTTGAAATACATTTTCAGGAACAACCTTTAAATTGCTTATTTATATATGTTTAACATCAGTGGGTTTAAAACCACTGTTTTAAAATTTATTTGTTTATATGTAAAAATTATTTGTTTTATCATTTCTGACACTCAAAGTACATGCAATGCTAAATTTGTCATTTCAGATGGTGTAATTAAAATGAAGTATATTTAATAATGGTTAATTACAAGAGGATTGGTATATAACACCTGATTATGATGCAGCTACAGAAACTGTAGCTTAAGAAAAGTTTAACTCTGCGCTGTAAGGTTTTTTCCTCCTTGGACCTCCACAGATGTCTCTGAGTCAGGCAGCAGTGTGCCCAGTGCTGCTGAAGCTGATGGCCACATCACCTCCTGCAGTCAGTTTAAATGCAGACAGTTGCATCCTACAGATCACTGGCTCTGTAGAAGTGTTTGCTGCTCTGCCAAATTCAACGGCCCAGTACATCTTTACAGGGAATCTAGTAAGTAAAATGAGCTAGAAGATTACATGCAGTGCTGGGGCTGAACAAATCATGCAGTAATCTTCCAGGTCCTTTGAAAATCATAGACATCAGCATAAAATAGCACATACCATTCTGCCACAAATATGCACACTGTCCTGTTGCATTAAGACAAGAGGGCATGTCTCAAGCTCTGCCAGGGGAGGTTTAGGTTGGATATTAGGAAGAAATTCTTTACAGAGAGGGTAATCAAGCATTGGAATGGGCTGCCCATGGAGGTGGTGGATTCTCCATCCCTGGAGGTATTTAAGAACAGACTGGATGTGGCACTTAGTGCCATGGTCTAGTAACTGTGGTGGTAGGGGATCAAGGGTTGGACTTGATGATCTCAGAGGTCCTTTCCAACCTGGCTGATTCTATGATTCTATGATTTCAGAGGGAGCAAACATGCACCGCATACTGTAGAATTTAATGGATTTAATAGGCAGGTGCAGAGAACTACTTCTGAAAGCCCTTTTTTCCATATGGGAGGTTGAGTGATTATTCAAGAATAAATTGTAATATATAAAAATGTTATTGTCTGATGCCCAGTCTTCCTAACCTCTTTGTTATAAAGTCATTTCAGTGTGTCCCCAGACATCTTTTCATGAGGTTGCAAGTGAACCAACTAGGTCAGCCACGCAAGGACTTAAATGCTCCTAATGATAAGGAGGCAATCAGGGCAGTGTTATCATTTTGCTCACACAATCTCGTGTGCTGGCAGAAAGCAGCAAATTCACAAATGCTTTCACTATCTACACGTACTGACCACACAGAAAGTTTAGACATTGTGTTTCCAATCAAAAAAGCAATTACATTTGTGCCTGTATCTAAGACAATATCTATCTGTATATACAGTCACACAAGACTGTTTTATTTTTTTCCCTGCAGACAGCCAGTACCAGAGCCAATCTGACAATAGCCAAAGAGAAGCTGATTATCTCATTACTTCTGAAGAGGTAACCAAGAAAAAGTCAGAAAGCAACATCCATGATCCCAAGTTTAGGGCTCCACGGAACTCATTGTGTCAGCCTGACAGTGGTTGTTTCACCATGACGAAAAGAAAATTAGTTACCTTCTTTCTCACAGGAACTCTTAAGATACTTTCAACTGGTTTGTTTAAATCTTTCAGAAGAAATATAATAATATTGTGGAATAACCATGTCTCTTGTGATACTTCCCCTTACTGTAGGTTTCCAGATGACAACATTCAATGCATTGGTTATCTTAAAGGTATCTGTTTCAGTCTGTGCTAATGTTGGAGTAGTTTATTTAAAACCTGCTAAATGTTGCTGCCATGCCAAGTCTGAGCATCATAAACAGAACTGCTGGAGTGCAAACCCTGCACAGGACCCTGCACAGACACTAACTCTCTGTGCGCCTTCACATGAGGGGAAGGGAAAAGTGAGACTGCGCAGCACACACTCCAGCAGCAGACACAATGCCATCAAACAAATGAGACTGGAAAGGGGTCTGTAGTTTGAATCAAAGCTCAAAGCTTTTTAGATTTTTCTTAGATCTTGCTAGTTTTGTGTTTACCTACATTTATGATTATTCTCAGGTGCCTTAGAAAAAATTTATTTGCACTTCGAGCAGGGCTAGGTTTACAGCCCCTTTCTCCATAAATGCACCAGGTAGATAGAAGCTCAGACTTTCAGACAGGTAGCCCACATACCCACATCAGTGTTTCTTCTTGTTAGCTCTATGCTCCAAGTTGGGCTAGAATTCCAGAATATATTATATTTTTTAATCTATTACAGTTTCATTAAAGAAAAATATAAACAACCGTTTCTTAGTTTTTGTCACTGGACTTTTTTATTGTGAAAAGAGGACTTAAAATGATCAGAGCCTGTCAGTATAAGTTTAAGATGTAATAGTGCCACTCACTTAGAGCTTTTGACACAAGAATGTGTTCTTCTGTTCTGCAAAATTTTGGTTTTCTCCAGGATTATGTTTACAATGATCTGAAGATGCATTACAAGCATCAGTGGAAAAAGTTAGGAAAGGATATGAGTTAATTCAAATCATAATGCATAGTTGAGGAATGCGTAGTTCAGCCATTGGAGAAAGCAATTCCAGGAAAAACTGATTTCCCAAGTCTTACAGTTACAGCCCAGAACTACACATGACTGTAGGAGGAGATTAGTACCAGAAAGATCCCAGTGATTCTATAACTCATTTGTAGTTGTGCCAGTTTTAGTTAAAAGCTGTTGGGAATCAAAGAGTCCTTGACAAAGTTAAATGTGTGAATCAGCATAAAATCAGTATGAATTTCCACAAATGAATCTTCAAGCAGTGTGCATAAGTTGTACCTTCATCTTTTCTAGTGAATCCTCTCTTCTTCTCTTCAGGTTCCAGTTCTCCCTACTGCACTCCAGTCTTGGCTTCCCTGAGGTAAGTTGATGGTTTCAGTGCCTGGGATAAGTAGCTGAGCCCTTCAGATATAAAAGAAATACTTCTGAACTTGTTGCTGAACAATTATTGGTCTGTCTTGGGGATATCATCTGCCACTGCTCTTTCTGCTTTGAAATAGTATATGCTATGCTTTTCTTTTTCTTTCCAGTAAGAGGAAATATCTCTTAGAGTGTTGTTTTGTATTTTTCATCAGAGGCTCAAAATGTTATGGAGTTTGCCTGGGTTCAGGCAAAAGTCACAGCTGGACTGACTATGTGTAGCAGTTGAAGTGAATACCAAGTCAGGCTTAAGCTCTGTATTGTAAATTATCTTAAATTACTTCAACTAAATAACATAAAAACAGGAGTAAAAAAAAGGGAATCGAAGAAACATGATGCCGCTACTTAGATCCCGCAGTGTAGACTGAGAAATGATCGGAGAGATTCTGCAGCAGCTCAGCCCAACCAATACCTTTAAGTGAAGGGAGGAAGAGACTAATCACAGTGGCATAAGACAGAGCGCCAGGACAGGGCAACTCTTGGCACCCAGAGAACAGTTCACATATGAGAACTGAGTCTGCGAGCTGAAATGAGGTTGAACATATTTAATTCCTAAAGTTAAGGTTCAACCCAGGTATTTAACATACAGAAAAAAAACCCCTTCAATTTAACTAATTGTGAGAAAATCGACACCTCTTTGCAACTTAAACCAAAACATATCTTTTTTTTGCCTGAGATTTTCTCCACCAAGCTCTGTTCTGATCTTTTTGCATGTCAATTCAGTTCTAACACTCATCTTCCTTGCCAAGCTGCAAACCCATAGGCATCAAGCAATAATCACCAAATGTGCTTTTCCCCACACAGAAGTCAGTGGTGGAGAATTTTCTGTCGTATGCTTTACGGAGAGTAGTAATCCCAGTAATCAATGGTAAGGACTGTGGCCAGTTCCTGAGCACAGCTGGGGGGAAAGCAAGACTGAAACCATAAACGGGAGTGCCCAGCTTTAAAGACTGTTGTGTGAGGTTTTCTGTTCACTTGGTGACACCAGAACAGGTTTACTCTGTGCTGGACTTTGATCCTGGTCATTCAGCCATGTAGATCAGGGGCTGGAACAGAGCAAGTTTTGGCTCCCTTTCAAACACTGGGCTTGGGTTTATTTTTCACTGAATGCAGTGTGGCAGCAGAGCTGAGACATGTTTGAGTCTCTTCCTGACAGAGAGTCAAGCCATGAGCAGAGAATGGCCCAAACTGAGGAAGTGCGGAAGCATACTTGCACCTTTGGGCCTTGGGGTAACATCTCTGACTTTATCACCTCTCTCTGCCTTTGTGCTTCACCTGCTGCCACAGGCAGGGCAGAGTAGAAATCAGTTCAGTAGGATATAGGTAATGAGGGATGATGAAGAAAGGGATGATGGTGGAAAGAATCAGGTGGAAGAGTACAGAAGGTACCTCTCACATGAACAAAGGTGAGGAGACTGCTGACAAAAGAAGTGAGCTACTGATGAGGAGAAAGGAAAGAGAATGAAAGGGCAGGATGCAAGTCAGATGTTTGGTAAAGCAAATAGGAATAGAGCTGAGGCTTGATCCAGGAAAGCAGGGATATATGAGAATAAGATGAGCCAAAAAAATGAGAGGATCAAGTAGAGAAGAAATTGAAAGGAAGATGGAGAGTAACCCAGAGTGGGAAACAGCAGAAACCAGATCTTGAGGGGCAGATAACTGGAGAGGAGCAAAGGCAGTGTCAGGCAGCTGAGAAATTGTAAGAGGTTTAGATGCAACTTTTTCACAGGGTTTTTTGCTCCCCTGAGAGGCTCAAGGATGGCTAATTGAAGGAAAATTGCAAACACGTTGAGTTCCTTGAGAAAGATGCTTCTGAAGTACATTTTATTATTATATTCCAATGTATTTATATTTGTCCTTTCCAAAGATAAACTAGGAAAAGGATTTCCTCTTCTTAACTTGGCCCACACTAGCCTGACTGGACCTGCAATAAAAATGAATCAGGTGAGAAGTCAAATTTCTTTTATAGAATATTGCTTCTGTTTCAGGCCTGCACATTTGTGTGTTTTCCTGTGTTGGGTAAACCTAAACGTTGTTATTAGTAAAGCTTTCACTATGTATTAAATATAAAACTCTGGATCCAAAATGAGCCCCCCACCCCTAGCAGTTATAGAGTGCAAAGGGTCCACTAGCCCTTTGGGATGTGCCAGTGTGGGGACATGACAAGGACATGGAGCATTGAGTGTGTGAGTACTTGCTACTCTCTGACCTTTCTCTAGGAAGGTTCATAGGCAACCTCAGTGTCTCTGTGATGTTACTCAGCCTTTTGGAGTGTTGTGTTAACCTACATCAAAGCCCATTCCTACCCTCAGGTTAACTAAATTTCAGGAGGCACAAAGCCACTCTTGTCTCCTGCCCTGCTGAGGGGCTTACCATGGGATCTAATCTGAGAGTACTGTCCCTGAATATATGTCTGAAATTTAAAGTAATTTTACGTGTTTTTCTTTCCCCAGGGTCATCTGGTTATTTCCACTGATATTCGCTACCAGCCAGAGGACCGGGAAGTGGAGGACCTCCACAGCCACTCCTGATGTCTTTTTACTTCTAAAGAATAATAAGAGAAAAATGTAGTTTTCCTTCTGTTGGCTTGTAGGGAGTAGATGCTGTAACATTAGCAGCATGGCTTTTCATCACTATTTTTAGTGTTTTAGTAAAACTTTTTAAGCACTTTTCACAAAGTGAATGTGTCAGTTTTTAGTGAGTGTAGCTAATTGTTAATGATGCTTTGGAAAACTACTTTCAGCCTCATCAGAAGGAAAAAGTGGTTCTTTTCACTAGAGTTATAGACCCCACATTTTGTTAATTTTAGGAACAAGTTCTTGCATTATTCAATTTATCTCCATTAGTGTTAGCAAAGTTTTGTGTATGGAGTGAGATCTTATTCTTTGTAAGCGTTTCACAATTTGTCCCTTTGTAACTGGATACCAAGAGTGGGAAGAAATTTACAAAATCTAGTTAATTGTCATATAGTTATAGAATCATATAATCTGGTCCAGACACTGGCTCAAAACAGGAGTAATTATATGAGGTTATTGAGCACTGTGTCCAGTCAAGTCTTGAACACCTTCAAGGATGGAGGTTCCACAGTCTCTCCAAGCAATCTGTTCCACTATTTAACTCCCTTCAGAATAATTTTTTTTTCCTAATATCAAATCAGCATTTCCCATGTTCTAGCTTGTTCTGTGGCCTTTTGTACTTTCACCACACACTTCCAAGATGAGACTGGCTCCATTTTCTCTGTAGTCTCTGATCAAAGCATTGCAGGCAACAAAATGGCCTTTCAAGCCCTCTCTTCTCCAACCTGAACAGGCCTAATCTCTCAGACTCTCCTTGTAGTTGATGTTCTTAAGCCCCCTTGAGAACCTGCACCTGCTGGTGCAGTCCAGAGGACAAGCCTTGCTAGAAAAAGCAGCCTTTTCTGTGTCTTTTGTCACTAGTCCCCCATCTTACTGAGCAATAAGCCCATCTTCTTGTTCTGCTATAAATATACTTAGGGAAACCTTTCCTGTTGCACTTCAGCTCCAACTGAACTTTGGCTTTCCTGACTTTATTCCTATATGTGAAAACAAGATCTTTGTGTTCCTTCCAAGTATCTGGTCTCAGTTTCCATCTTCTGTATGCTTCCTTTTTGTGTTTGAGCTCACTCAGGAGCTCCAAGTTCATCCATCATGGCTTCCTGCCACAGTTGCTCAACTGTCTGAACATTGTAATGGACTATTTGTATGCTGTGAGGCGGCTGCCCTTGAAGATTAGCCAGCTCTTCTGGGCCTCTGCTCTCCAGGGCAATTTCCCACAGATCCTGCCAAGCAGGTCCCTGTAATCTTCTCGTCTGAAGTCTATGGTTATAATTCTGTTCTTTGTCTTGCTGCTCCTCTCAGGATCTGAAACTCCACAGCCTTATGCTCACTGCAGCCAAGGCTGTCCTTGGCCTCTATATCATCCAGCAGTTGTTCCTTGTTTGTGAGTCACTGCAGCTCTTTGAGGGTATCAATCTCCAAATAATTCCATTCTTCTAATATTTATAAAATGGAGCTGGAAGCTTCATTTTGTCTTATGTCAGTGTCATCAGAGACACTCAACCAGGAGATATAAAAAGTGTGTGGAAAGAAAAACTAGTCTGCAAATGTCACGCTACAGAAAGTTCAGTTCCAGCTGGGGACAGAAATGTGGCTTCCATAGTTTTAGCTGAATCGGTTTATTTATCTAGCTGGCTGATACAGTTTTTTACTTAAAAAAAGTACCCTGAAACCAAACAGCAGTAAATCACAGCATCTGATTCATTGTATTCTGTGGTAGGTGAAGAGTGACTAGAAAAAAAATGGAAGAAGAAGAACTCAAAATGAAGCTTTTTAATTAGTTTGGTGTCCCTCAGTTATATCAGGAACTTTGTTCTGCCTATTTGGAGGACAGTTCATGAGATACAGGGGAAAAAGAAAACTAAAGCCCTGGTGTCTATCTATTTTCTCTTCAAAAGGGTCACACGCTCCAGGACTGACCAAGTACCATGGCTCGATGGACCTTTTCAGGCCAGAGTCGTGGCTTGGCACAACACTGTCCCTTAAGCTCTAGTCCTCTGGCTGTTCACAGAGTGATGTAATAATTTCTCTGAGGACTAAAGAGGATGTCACATAAACCAACAGTTCCCCCTGTATCGTCCTATACTTACCTACAGGTCACTATACCCTTTTTGATCTGGTGCTGTCTCCTGATTGATAGAACAATGGGAGTGATCCGTGTTCATCAATATGCTGCAGAATAGAGAGCGTGGAACAAGGGGAGAACTGGGGAGCAGGGAAAAGGGACCACTGGAGCGCTGAGCCAGAGGCAGGGACAGTAAGCATGCAAAACCAGTGATCTGCAGAGATGTAGCAACAAGTTTGTAGTATTGCCATACTGATAACTTCATTTGGTTTCTTGTATATTGGGTAAAAGGGGTTGAAATCTGTATCCCCTTTAGCATACCCATCAAAGAAAATTAAGAGAAAACTCAAACAAAACATTCCTCTTAGATGCTCTTTGAAGGGTGAAAAGTTTTCACCTTGAAGGGTGAAAAGTTTGGATGTAGAAGCTATTTATAGCGTATTTGAATGAGCTATCAGAATGTGTCTGTAAGCAGATAGATGGCTTTTATTCCTATATTTGTAGAAAGAAATTACGGAACTATTCTGGAAGCCTTAGTGTGTCTTTGTTAACTTTTGCTGAAAGTCTTATCTAAATTGGGTGGTATTCTATTAGAAGATTCATAACATGTTAAAAGGATATGATGAGGATAAGCTGACATAGTTTTCAGACAATTCAGTTGTTTGTACATCTCGAAGATCTGTGTGGATGGAAACAATGGAACTCTTTGCTTTATAGGAGCTGCAGAACTTGTGCCAAAAGAACTTATAGAGGTTTATGTAACTGATGGTGTGAATGATATCCATAATCAGTTGCCAGAGATATAAATAATGAAATTATTATGCATGTGACTCCCTGCAGTGAATGCTAAATCTGTGTAAATATGAGTATTTGTTGACTGACTGACAAGTGTCTCTACCTTTTCTATTCATGGATTGCACAATGAAGTGACAAATTGTCCAGCAAAGTGCTTCATGCCTGAGGGAATTTACTTGGTACATGCAAGCTAATTGATTAAATCACCTCCTTGACAAGCCAAGGAGTGCTGGTTAGCTGAAGTACTGGTGAACTGGATAAGTAAGCATGAGAAATAGAAAATAATGGCTACAAGGACATGATACCATATATTTGCTCCATATATGCACACTATAGTGTCTGTGTGTATATACATATGGATATGCTATAACATAAATACTATATGCTTTGTGGTTTTCTGTATCCTGAGCAATTTCAGACAGATAGGCCTTGTTTTCCATCTGTTCTTCGTAGTGATTGCACATTAATTTATTTCTTTCAAAATACAAACCTGGCTGTGAATGTTTGTCCTGTGGAATTACTGGAATTCTCACTGGGGTTTCCTCTCAGGTCCATCTGAAAAGCCAGTGCTGAAACAGTTTGCCACAAAGGCAGCACGCCATCCCAAACTCAGCACCCCAGTGCCTGAGCACCCCCATCCAACAGTTCACATTGCCCCCTGCTGATCCCTAAAAGAAATTTGATAGATTTAACCTGGGACACCCAAAATAGTTTGGGATGTGATTATCAGAGAGGCCACTCCCTGTGTGACACTGCTGAAGATGATAGCAACTGGCTGTCTTCAAGCTCACAGCTGTTTCCTTTAAAAGACGGAGTCGTGGTGGCAGATAATTTTCCCTGCATCATCCTCAGCCCTGTGGTCTGGTACAGTAAGAGCCTTCTCTTCAGTCTTCAGAGGAGAGGTATGAAAATAAATATGATTACTCTTTGTTGAGGAGTGGCTTTGTTGGGCAGAGATAGATGTAGCTAAATCTGGTTAAATGTTGAGATTTTATGATGTGAGAACTATGCCTATGTTAAATACACATTTCCTTCCAGTACTTTGATCTATACATGGACTGTGTTTCTTTGGATTCCACACATGAAGTGTGTTTCTTTCACCTCTCAATAAAAGTCAGTTAAAATTAAAAAGAAAATACTATCCTACTTAAAGTCAAAGGCGTTCTGTGGGAAACTCTTTCAAAAATTTAAGTTAATGTTACAATTTTGCAGTTTGCTTAAATTGTTATCATAACTGAAAATATTTTAGAGCTTTGAGGTGTATTATTACTTCTGGTAATGAAACAGCAAACAAGCAAAACCAAACATCCATTGGACCATGGAGTTTGCACTCAGAGTTTCTGGATAAAATTTAATGCATGTATTAACATGTGGTCTAGGGAATATGAAAACATTGTCTGCTGGCACCAAATCATTTTCTTTTGTTGATTGTCAGGAGGGAACATAAGGGACTTCTCAAAATTGTGAGTAAGATCTTAATAAATAGTTCCAAAAGAGGGGGTATCTGTGCCTGTAATTAAGTGAGATGACCAGGTTTTCCAAAGTGCTAGGATGCAGTGATGCCTGCTAAATCACCAGGAGGCACTGAGAGCTCTACATATTTTGTGAAAAAAAAGGCTACTTATTTCACTAGCTAGAGGTGGGAGGGGAAAGTACAGCCTAAAAATTCAATGTCATGTCCCTTTCCACAGGGTTTGTCTGGATGGATGTATCCCAAGTGCTTTCCCCAGTCTCTATGACAGTAAATAGGCTGACTTTTCTTCTCTACCCCATGGATCTCTATTTTTGTAACAGTCTGTGCAGAATGGGTCCTCTCTTCCATGGTTGCTGAGCTTTCCACTTTCTCCACTCTAGAGGGAAAGCTGGTGCCTGGGGTGGAGGGGAAAGGAGTACAACCACCAAGTGACATAGCACGAACTTTGCTATCATTATAAATATTTATTAACAGGTCCTGTAAAAAAAGAGGAAGATGCTGAAGATTTGCTGTTCTGTCCTTCTCTTAAGTTTGCTCAGTGGGCAAATCAGTGCCAACCCTGGACTCAAAGTGAGGATCACCCAGAAGGGCTTGGAATATGGTATGTATGGTATTTTCAGGAGCTGCTGGTGGTACTGCACTGTATCCTGATATGAGAAACATAGGACAGTGAGGGCAGTGGGAGGAAATGACCTGATCACAGACCATAGAGGAAAATTTAAGAGTCAGTAAGCTGCTTGACAGCATTGTACATCATACTGAGATTCATCTGACTTCAGATATTGAATCAGTTCAGCTCTTGCCATGACTAGGAGTGAGATCAGAAATAGCACTACTGGGTCTCACGTGAAGTATCTTCTTCCTCCTGACTCTGTGTCCATCCCATCTCCTGAGCCAGAAACACATAACTATAAACTCCCAGGCAGTATCAAAGGCAACTGAACTGATCGTTGTTTTCCTGTAGCCAAGGAGGTTGGGCTGGAAATCCTGAAGCAGAATATGGAAAAAGAGCATTTCCCTGATTTGACTGGCCATGAGAAATTTGGGCTTGGTAATGTAAAATACAACATCTCTGGGTAAGTAATCTCTCCGGGGGCAATTTATGTTTGACTGAAATTTTAATTTTGTTTTGTGTTCATTCTTACTCATGAAATAAAAACTTTTCTTTTTCTTATCTCTTGCTTATCTATCTCATGCTCTAGAATACATGTCACTGCTGTTGAATTACCCAGTGCTTCCATCTCCCTCCTACCTGGGTCTGGGATAAAATTGGTGATAGGAAATGCTTCTCTAACCATCAACATGAACTGGAACATAAGGACCTGGATGTTGTACGTACAGCTTAATGTGCCCTAGGATTTTTTCTTCATATAAAGATAAAAATGCAAAGTTTAGCTTTTCTTGTGACCTCTTCATGGCAAAGGTGCTCTTTATCAGCTGGCAGCAGTAACTCAGAGGCACAGACTGGTTCTTCTCAACATGTCTGCTGGTGGGAGACAGCCCCCTCAGACATGAGCACTGATAAAGAGCCCGTGGCTGAGAAGTCCTGCTGTGAATAGTATAGGACTGCTGCTCTAGCTGAACGTTGTCATTAATCTAGTCTGCCAGCTAATGACACATTTAGAAAAACTGTAATGTGGTGGGTCACAGTCCAGAATAATAAAACCTCCCAGCGCAGTTAGAAACGTTCTGCTATGCCTCCAGGACATATAATTCAAAAGCTGATGGAAAATGGATGAGCAAATGGCAATATCCTTAGAGCCGTGTCCACACCTTCCTAGTCCCATGTTGTTTCGGAGGGACAAAATCCCTCTTCCCTTCTCCACAACTCACATTACCTATATTGCTAAACTGACTGAATTACAGAACTGTTATGCACTTCTGCTGACAGGGACAGTAGGGCTGGCTCCTGTCAAGGGGAGGGGACCCAGGAACTGAGGGTGATGGCACAGTAGGAGGGACAGTGCCCTCACTGGCAAGTGCCCAAGGCAAGCAAAGCACAGCAGGTTAGTGGCAGTGACCAGGAACAGCCACTGGCCCAGACTGCCAGGCAAGTCTATAGTGAAGAGGTGGGGGTTTTTTTCAGTGTTTTATTTATTTTTACTTTATGCAGCAAAGACAGTGGAAGAAGCACAGTGCACATTTCAAAGGTGTTTGTCACTGCAATCTTTTCAATGCCCCGGGATAATACAGGTCCTACGTCAATATCCCTTACCAGCTGCCGAACAACTTCTGGTGACATAGATATCAAGCTGAATGGAAAAAGTGGGTAAGTGGAAGAAATCTGTATAAACTCTGGGAGAAAATAAGAGTCAATGAATAGCACAGAGACAATCTCACAAAACAGGACACCCACAATTGTTTTTAGGCATCTATAGACACCACAGGTGAGAACTGGGACCCTAATACAGTATTAAAATGGCCAACATTGATATTTATCCTTGCATTTGCATGTGGTAGAAGATGAAGACCAAATCAAACAATCCCTTGTGCTTCTTCAGCACCCACTTCTTTCAAAATTCTGCTCTAACCTTCAGCTCTAAGTAGAAGTTACATAATGGTACTGTGTTTCACTCCCGCAGTCACAATGCTATCAAAATTGAACAGAATCAGACTGCTGTCTGTTAAGCCTCTGGATACATGCAACAATATTTAATTGTTTCCTTGTACTTCTCTCACTGTCTGAATACCACTCTTGTCACCTGGGTTTGTTTTGTTTGTTTGTTTTTACTTGTATCAGTTCCTAGTGCAGACACTGCTTACTTGTTCTGTGTTTGTACATATATGATGGTGGCACTATGAAGAATTCCTTTTTCATAAAGATGAATTAACCTTGGCTAATTGCTGAGATGCTGAAATTATCTCCTTTTAAATAGTGGCTCTCTGATAGTTTTTACATTTCAGAAAGCTCTCCTGTGTACTAGAATATCACACTGGGAAGACATTAAATTAGTGTCCTACAGAGATATCTGATCTCCTGTTAATGACCGTGGTACTTGATGCATGAATTGCTTTCTTCCTTCCCTCTAGCTTCCTGCATAACTTCTTTATCAAGTATCTGAAGAAACCTATTCACAGGAGCTTGGTCACTAATGTAAGCCTTTCACATTGTGTAGGGGAGGGGTGTAAGGAGTGTGACATTCACAAGTCACTGCTGTGAATTTCGTAAAGTAAGAACTAGAAATAATAATAATCCTGTGATAGACCTATTCAGGTCTGATCAGCATAGGCAACATTTTGCCAGCCAGAAATGCTTCCAGATAAAGTTCATTGCCAAGATACTGACTAGTCCACAGCTAGTTCAACCAGGGCAGCAGTAGGGCCAGAAAATGCAGTTATTTTCCCATTCCAATGCAGAATAAGTCTCTGCCTGTGTACCTACAGGCATCATGGAGTATGAGTAATTTTTATACTTGGCACACAAAACATATACTGGGTTATGCATAGAGAAATTACAGTACATCAACTGATAGTATGACATATTTAAACTTCATTGTATTAAAGGAGTGAGCAGTCCTGATGACAACCTGACCAGGGCCACTGAGAGGAGACAGAGCTTGAGATGGCTGTGATTCTGTCCCAGGACAGGGATTTATGGCTGGACTCGATGATCTTAAGGATCTTTTCCAACCTAAATGAGTCCATGATTCTGAGATCTCTCCTGTGAGACCAATGTGAGATCTGTCTCCCTGGGCTATTTAAGGCTGTGGTTTTGTCACCCCCACCAGGCTGCCTCTGGCAACTTCCCTCTTTTTTGCAGCTCTGACATAGTGACTGTGCTTACATTGCACCAAGCAGAAACCTTGGGGATCCAGAAAAGCCAGATTAGGTGTTTTGATAAACAAATGCTGCAATGTATGTCATGTAGCAGAAAGATCTACTAGCACACAGGTAAGAGGTGCTTACATCCCCATGCTAATCAGGCCATAACTTGAGTGTGCTTTTATTACAGTCATGTCCCAACATCAGAGCTGGGATCCAGTTGATAGATGAAGACCTCCGATCACTGAATGGTGAGTCACTAGTGATACCTCTTCCTTCTGCTTTTTCTCTCCTGATCAGTGAAATTCTGCAGCTGGTCAGCAACGCCTCCAGAAGTGGTATCAGCCCCTCTGTTCTCTCTGCTCCCTTGCTTACAGAACCAGTTACATAAAGGCAGAGCTACATCAGCAAGAAATTTATATTTGTAAGAGCCAAGGACTTGGTAGCAATTCTCAACTTGCAAATGTGGCAGCGTGCACTTCTGTTGTTAGAAATGCAACTTAGAGGCCACACAGTAGTGACACTAAGGCAATTTTCCCTCCCCTCCCATGCTCCAAGTCCTCCTGCACACACAGCATTTTAAAAGCTGAAGCCTGCTCTCCTAGTCTGCCTGAAAATTTAAGTTTTACTTGCCGATATATCAGACTTGCCAAAGGCAAAAGGAAATTCTCTTTGGCAAAAAAGCTTCTCACTTGAACTATTTTGGGTTAGATTTGCAGGCTTTTAAGACACTGGAAGTGTTGGTCAGATACCATGTGCAAAACACAAGTACTTAAGCAGATCAGGCATCCTGCTTTCTGGGAAAGGATTTGCAAGTTAGAGACGCTCTGGATGCTCTTAGAACTGCTTGACAAGAAATCCAAACGCCTCCTCGGGCCCTGAATCACTGATGGCCATTTCTTTTTTTTTGTTAGACCAAACTTACTTTTCCACAGTGAGAAAACAATAGGCAAGCTAAAGACAGTGCTTTACAGAAGGTGCCAGTAGAAACATCAAGCCTTCATTCAGAATGCACGTTAGGAAGTCCCTGGTTTTGTTTTTCCCTACTCTCTCAAGCAATCGGTGTCATTCTCCTCCAGAAACTGACTTGGTTTTAAGTATACATAAAATTCTTCCTGTATTTTTTCTAATATTCTGTATCTTGCCTTATCTACCTCCCTTACAGTTGTAATGCCGATTGATGATTTGGCTGAAGTAGACTACTCCTTAAGTAGCTTGCCAGCAGTATTCCAACCATTCATTGACCTGGATTTAAAGGTAAGTAATTGCCTGTAGTGCTGTTTGCAAAGATTACTGCGGGTTTTATTGCTGTATGATCCACTTTCTAAGCTGACCATGATTACTGTTCTGAACATAGAAGCTCAGTATCTGAGAAGACAAACATTTCAAAGCATTATTGCATTTGTTATTTTAATAATTTGTAATGATCTTGTTGTAAAATGAATTATTGAAAAGCCACATCCTTTTTTTTAAATTGCTGTTGAGTTAGTTATAGAAAAGAGAGAGCATTAAAAGTTGACAAACAAGTTAGAAGAAAAGAGAAAAGGAAAGAAAAAAATATTGAACATCATCTTTCTCTCACTGATTAATGTCTAGGACTTCTTTGTTCAGTCAGTCAGGGGAATATTTCTACACATTGCACTAACTAGATGTGTCTGCTGTCAGATGAGAGAGGAAAAGAAAGAGCAAGACTTTAGGACCATGAATTCAGCCTCTGGCTTCCTGAATAGGAAGATAGAAGACCCTTGAAAAAACATGGGATCCCAAGGAGTGCTGCTGAGTCTGAAGACCTGGAAGTTCCTTTCAAATTAAAGAAGTCTCCTTATGTACTGACACTAAAATCTGACTAGTTCCTAATTTTAAAATGACTTCATTGTCTTTCTATGTAAGGTGATTTGATTGAGGGTAGTCATCATCATCACTAAGATCCTTAATTAAGTTTAAGCTGCCTTGCTCTCGGTGCTCCACAAAGGGAGCATTAAAAGACAGTCTTATTACAAAGATCTTATAAATTGAGTATTAACAAAAGTCAGCAGGTAAATAAGAGAGGTGGAAACACCAAGGAACAAAAAGTTAGTATCTGTATGGTAGACACTGGTCTTGGCACACCAGCTCTGCAGCTGCTGTCAAATTCTTCCAAGTATTGCAGCAACTAGATTTTAAGCAGGAACTTGAGCAGACTAAAGATGTAATGTCATGGCTGTTTACAAGAGCTACTCTCCCACACAAGTTACATGGGGGAAATATACCAAGGAAGTGACTGGTAAATCCAGCAAGTGAGAATTGAATGGGGAGGTCACCAGCTGTGATTCAGCATTTCGTAAGCATTTTGCTAGTCCTTAAAAGGCAACTGGAAATTTAGAGCTGGATGAGAAAGTAAAAACATACGGAATATATTTGAGATGAAACAGAGACAGGGAACTAATAAAAGGGATAAAAAAAACCTTTAACTTCTAAGTGCCTTCATCACTTTAAATCAATTTTTATCTTTTTGTTTAATCTGGGTGCATTTGGAAGCATTAGATCTGCAAGTCTTGGCTAATATCATTGGTAATACAGAAGACAACATGGGCATTTTAGGTTTGTCTCACATAACATAACTTTCATTTCTCTGAAGTCTTCTTTTGTCTGTGCAAGTTACCAACTTGCTTCTGGGTAGAGTATGGTGCTGATTTTGACCAAGAAAGACCTCTGGTTTTAGAAATCCGTTTTGTAATTGAGACCATTGGATTGCTCTAAGCAGCAGTTCTCAGATTCAAATTCCTGTAGATGAGAGGAAAGGAGAAAGTAAGGCTTCTCAAAAATGAGGACTGCTACTCATGCTCTTCATGCAATACATGGACCCCTAATTTAGCAGGTTTTTGTTCTGAGGTGGAAGGTTGTCTTCAGTAGGTGATCAGTATCACAAAAGACAGATCTCAGGGGTCATCCATGAAGGTGTCCAAATGCTGCAACTTGCCTTCACCACCTGCTTGAAAGCACCAAGCCTTCAGGGTGTACTACAAAGCCTGCGCACTCATTTATACACCAAATGAACAGCCTGGGCAAGGTACAGGAAAGTAGCATTCATTGTCTGCAGTCATGTTCAAGTTATATTCTGACTCTTTTTTTTATCTCTGACAAAAATTTCAGGGCACAGTCTTCCCAGCTGGAAACTATACTGGCTCTCCTTATGTGGTAGCTCCCTTCACTGTCGCAGACCAAAGTGACTCCATGCTCTTCCTGGCCTTCTCTGAGTATTTTTTTCAGACCTCCTCATTTGCTTACTACACCGCAGGAGCCTTCAACGTGACCATTGCAGAGGAGGTGAGTAGGACACAGAGGAATGGGGTCAGAGCGGCTTAGATAGAGCTTTGTCCTGCGAGATGTCAGTGTGCAGCCATATAAAGCTGTTAATTGGTCTGCAGAGCCCTGAGACAGTAGATCATAAATACAAGGGTATTGTTATTCTCTTTTATTTATGCTTTATATAGAGGTCTCAGGCCACAGCCAGGCGTGCCAAGTTCCGCTGAGCAAGATACAAAACTTTGTTACAAAAAATAAGGTTTTTATAGACCTGAGGCCTCGACTTCTCTGACACGAACCAGGGATTGACTTTGGGGAATTTTGCAGCCTCAGTGGCTGTTTTTTGAAGCATCTTTGTAGAATAAAAGTATTACAGGGGCCATGGAAGGAAAGCATATATCAAAGTACAGTAGCCATGCGTTGAGGATGCCTGACTTGGCTTACCTGACTGCAGGAGGTTCAGCAACTCCCAAAACCTATAGATTGCAGCCCAGACTATAATGACATTAAGTATTTGCTTTCCTAGGAATTATTGTGGCATGTATTATTTGGAATCAGCTTTAAAGTATACCGAGTCTCTTGGGAATATTTCTGAGAGGTACAAAATCAAAGATTTATTGAAATGACAGTAATAATGCATTTAGAGAAAAGCTGACCATGAAGGTCAAATCTGGTAACTCATTTGTTTTCTGTCCTTTTATTTTTTCTTCCAGACTTGCAGCTATTTTAATATAAGCACGGAGATATTTGGGAGTATCATCCCTGAGGTGAGTATCATTACTTCCGCAAAGTCTTAGGAAACCACCCAGTGTGGGTGTCAAGATACCTCACTACTGGTGTATCCCAAAGGCTGTTAGGGCCAGCAGGGCTCCTGCACTAAAGAAGCTGGCACATATATGCCTCATAAGAGCAGAGCAGATGGGCCTTGTCACTTCCCACCCCCATGATGAGTTGAATGACTTGCACTGTTACCAAACATAATCTTGGCCCATAACCTTGCACATCAGTCTTTACTCTGGGTACTGTGCCCAAGCCACAGCTGTTCCCACCTAAAACTACCTCTATGCAGGGAAAAGCTTTCAGTCATGAGTCCTGCTTTGAGAGACTTCTGAGAGGGCCTCAGCTCAGAAGGAATACCTTCCTCCTGTCCAAACCTGCATAATTGCTTCACTGCTCTGCTGCGACTCACTAGCAGAAAGACCATGTGTAGGAAATTCAGCTAACAGATGAGAAGGAAACTTTATATCCTATGGAACAGACAAGGCAGATGCACAGGATTTCCATCTATTTTAGGTGGAGGAGATGAATATAACAGGACAGAGACTATGAGCATGCATGGCTTCCACCAGCCTTCTCAAACAGAATGAGAAACCAAAAATGAGCATAAGAACCCCTAGGCTAAGAATGCTGAGGTTGGATGAAATCAGACTAATGGTTCAAAGAACTTCACACTCTTGTTTGCTTCTCAGATGTTATTAAGTTCCTTCCTCAGAAATATAAAATTCTCAAAGGGCAGTCATTGTATGGTCTTCTCCATAAAATGCCATGAGCATTGATGCTAATATTCTGCTCCCTCTGTTTTGAGTAATGAACTTGGTGAGCCTATTCACTCTTCAGGCAATGCAAAGAGTGAGGCTCCCAAGAGAACAGTCCAGAGAAGGAACCAGAGGAGGAATCTGTCTTGTGAGATGGCTGAATTTCAAAGTGAATGACTCCTGAGCTCTTTTATTGTGACTTTAAATGTCACATTTGTGGTCCATTTCTCTCTTCTGTTCACAAATCAGTATTTCTCTCAAAGTGATAAAGAAAAGTTCGTATTCCTCAAGCAGGAGGAACTTTCCACTGCATTCCTATGTGGCCAAGATCGTTAATTTATCACAGAGGAAAAACCTTTACTTCCTGCCTGCCTGAATGAATCTTGTGTTAGCAGCTATCCTTAACCTCATCTTAAGGAACTACTTCAAAATGATTGCTTCAAGAATTAGAAAATGCAGTATTCTGTTCTACAAGAAGTGTTTCTCCGTATTTTTTCTTTTTTTGTCCCGCAATCTTACAGGTAGCCAAATATTCAGTTACACCCTACCCAGTAATGTTGAAGCTAATGGCTGCTGAAATACCTGTCATCAGCTTAAAGCAGGACTCCTTCACAGTAGACTTTCAGGGCTCCATGGAGGTGTTGGCTGTTCTGCCAGACTCAACCACTCAGCCGCTGTTCACAATGAACGTAGTAAGTACAACAAACAAGGTGACATTTAACTCAGGGGTTAAATATGTTTGTTCCTTCCTTCTATTCAAACTTGCACAAGAAACAAAGAAAATGCCAAATTTCTAGTACTTAAACATGCAAATTCCCCTTAGTCACAGGTGGTGCCTGTGTGGCCTCGCTTAACTTCTGCGGCAAAGAACATTTTCCTATAGATGGACTAAAATCAAAACTCTCTGATTAACCAAGGTTTTGTTCTCTGGAATGACAGTTCTGCAGGTATGAGTCACGCCTCTTGGCACCTTGTTCGTGTCTTTGATTAGGGAAAGCTCATTACCCACATTTCAGCTCTTGTCAGTGCCATTCACACAAAACAGACATTTATTGTGTGCAGCCTTGCATTTACCTAAAACAGCTTCCATACCTAAGTGGTATGGATGGTATTTATGTACTTGTGACTAATTCACAGCAAGGGTCCTGGTTTTTTTATGTCTGGTAACCCACAGTTTCTTTATTCTACAGGCAGCCAACAGCAGCATTTCTCTGAACATATTTGATCAAAAATTGATGGGCTCACTGTGTTTGAACAGGTAATTCAACCTGGGATGGAAAGAATTTCCAGGCCTTTGGAAAATACTGTTAGCAATCCCAACATTAGCCGTTCAGGCACATGATTAGATGCGTATATTTCCCTGGTAAATTCATCTGCATTAGATTCTGTAATTCTGGCTGCATCTATATAGTTTAGAGGAGGCAGGAAGCTTCTCTGTGACAACTGCCACATCCCAAGGGACTGCCCACCAGTGGATTGCTGCAGGGCAGTGGTCTCACTGCACTTCTCTGCTTTTTACATCTACTCTCCCCTCTGAGCTAGATAAATTAAGCGTACAGGGCAGTTATGTTGACCAGAAGTCATCTCAGAGTTTCCCTCATCACTTTCCAGCTGGCAAGATGTCACTGCCTTCTAGACCACCTGTGCTACTAAAGAACTTCAGAACAGTCCAGGATACAGCAAAGAAACTGGGTCCCTGCAGGTCCCCTACGCCAATATTCTTACAGCAGAGATTCATCAAATGAAGTCCTACAACTTCCAAGGGTCAGAAAGCTGGAGACCAGAGGCTAGGACATTTAGACAATCTAGCATGTCACACTTTATAGAGAGAAGTTCTGTATACCAGCACCTCACAGCTGGGAACTGGGACCCCTTTTTCATAGAAGTCCATTGGGAAGACAGTTATAGGGTTAAGAATATGCAGAGTTCATCAGAGCAGAAAGATATTACAAATTTAAGGAGGATAGTGCTGTTAGCATTTTTTGTAGCAATTTTCAAAGAGAAAAATCTAGAGTGTGCTGGAAGCTGGCCTTGAAACCTGGGGTGCCGGTGCCGTGGAAACTCTGAAATCTTATGTTGGATACGACAATAACATACAGAATAAATATTTCAATTTGGAAACAGAGACATTTAGCAACAAAGCCAGCAGCAGCCGTACCATAAAATGAACAGATTTTTTTTCTCCCCACCCTGGTAAGACTCATCAAAGCATTATGTAGATGTACCAAAATCCTTGCAAAATACCTGTCAGCCTTCAAATCCTTGGTTATATCAATTGTCAGTAGGATTTCCAAAACATAGCACACAGGGAGAAGCACACTCACATTGCCAGCTACAGGCCTTCTAGCACACTTTTGCATGGATGCTCAGCAATGCCCTAAGAAGAGCACATCTTTCTCTATGCGACAGTTTGCATTGTGTGAAATTGCTTCAAAAATCTCTTTACAGATGCTCTTAAGGCCTGGAGCTCTACAGCAATGACTGCATAGGAATATGATAACTGTGTTTATCCTTTCTTAGTGACTCATCTTGTTCCACTTCTTTCCCTCAGGCTCCAGTTCTCCCTAGCCCACTCCAATGTTGGCTTTTTCGAGGTAAGTGGATAGTTGAAGCTTATAGGAAATGTAAACCAAGAATATCAGTCATATGAAGGCTAAAGAGTAAGCAGCTACATATTTGTATTTCTAAATTATTTGGCTTCATTCTCATATGGCTCTTTTCCTGTCTTCTGGCAGCCACCTCTCTGCTGTGGACTTAAAAGTATATTCTTTGGGGCAATTTAGTGCTCTGCAAATGAGACATTCTGTAGTTCCCCAGACTGCAGTAAGCAGAGATCTCTTGATTCACCACGGTGAAACACAGAGCGGTAATCTAAGCTTCGGCAGCAGAGCAGTGTGCCATCTAATGGTCACATGGATGGCTGAGGCACAGGCACTCCATGTGCTGCAGTGGTGCTCATCACAGATGCTCGGAATTACAATAGGGAGGGGAAGCCAAGACACTTATCTCAGATGCCTGAAATGGTGCAGTTGTAGCCTTGCAGGGAAAAACCCTGCCTCCGCAGAGTCATTTCATTCTCAGTATAATCAATCAGTTCCGCGTAGCTGAGGAGAAAGGATTAAAACTGTTCTGGTCCTGCTTTGCTATTGGTGATAAATTATCTCCCAAATAAAGGAAAGAGGCTGTTTTAAATGAAAATGTTGGCTAAGCATATTGAAATCCATTTGCATTTTGCATCTCACTTCCTTTGCATCATTCCAAAGCCTTAAGATCCAAAGTTCACTTGAGTTTATGACTCTTTGAGGCCAAAAGAGATGAAAGTTGAACATGAGTCTACTAACTCCACCCAGGATTAGGACACGACAGTTCTACCATCACCAGGAAGTGGTGGTTAATTCAGTTTTCTTGTCTGTGGCAGATCTCACTTCTGGAGAACATCCTGTCTTACATTTTACAGACTGAAGTAATTCCATCAGCTAATGGTAAGGATGTATTTCAAAGCAGCAACTAAAAAGCTTCCAGCAGAGTGGGTGATTCTAGGAACTCCTACTGACTTCCTGCTTAAGTTTCCAGTTCCCATTAGAGAGGAAAACGACCGTCAGCCAGTAAGCAGTGGAAGGGGGAGACTGATCTGCAGGGGTGTGAGAGTGCCCTCTCATGGGCACTATTCTGCAAAAAGGGCAGAAATTACTTGGGAACTCATAATTCATCTGCCTTCCTCTCAGTCTAGGTGGCCCTGATGCATCAGGGAGAAAGAAGCATGTCTCTCTCGTCTGCACACCTGCCTGGGCCTACCATGTGTGAGATGTATTCCCCTTTATTAGACCAGCACAGGGCTTTTGCCTCTCATAAACCTTATTTAAGGCCCTGGAGGGAGACATAGCTTTGTGCCAGCCCTCTGTACTGGGGTGAACACCACCTTCCTTAGTTAATGGATACACACAGGTTCTAATGATGCTAGAGCTGTATTAACGATCCCTCAGGGATCATTAGGGACGAGTCACTGAGCACATAATGTGTTGAACATGAAATGCCTTGGTTTGGTTGCAACACTCTGCCAAGAGAGGAGCACCTGTAATTCTTTTTCCCCGTTGGTAAATGAGCATCCTATCTACCTCCCAGAGTTGCTTGTAAAGACTGAGGTTAGTTGTTGTAGATGACCAAGTTTCTGGATATACAGTGCTTCTGCAGGGCAGGTGTTTATTAGCTTTCTAATGCATGACTAAATCACTGTTTGTCTCTTTTTTTTTTTTTTTAAAGCCAAACTGTCAAAAGGATTACCTCTTCCCAATCTGGCCAATGTTACCTTGACGAGACCTCATATTACGATTGCACAGGTAAGATTTTGGCACTTAGGAAAGATTTTCATTTATGAAAGGTTATCCCTTCCCCCCCGCCCCCCTTTTTTCTGGCTAGGCATTTATTCACCTTTTTGTACCAGAACTTTGCTGCATTTGAGCTACTTAAGTAGTAAAAAGCCCTGGGTTTAAAATGAGATCTGTAATAATGGTAAAATCCTATTAGAAACAAATTTATCTTTCTTTGAGAGGAAAAGTTAGAACTGAATATATAACCATGGAATGATCAAATGCACAACTTGTTCAGCCTTGCAAGTTGCAATTCAGTGTAAAAACAGGTTTAACATATTGTTCAAGTTTGGCCAATCACATCAAATTAGAGTTATTGCTATCCACACAGTCCTGTTGAATAGTTGAAATATGAGAGTGAGGTGAATTCCCTTCTGTGCACCTTGGATGACTGGATTTTGTTAATAATTGGTGACAATGACTGAGGCTACTAGCCAAATGTAGTTAGTGAGATCTCAGAAAATATTTTTTTGCCTTCTGCTTACCTTTCTCCAAATCTAGCCCTTAATTCGAGCAAACAATATTGCTAGACAATCAGTCAGTACAAGGGCATTGCTGACAACTGAATGCCCAGAAAATGGGTAAGCCTATTTCTCCACTTGTTTACCAACTTCTCGAAGTTATTTTCAGCTTAGCAGAAACAGTCTTAAATCTTTGTTTGTGGTTAAGCAAAAAACACAACTCAGGAAAGGAAATGCAAAGGTTGTCTTTAATTTTTCTTTTCATCCCATATCTAGTAGCAGGCAGCTATGCCATTCCCTACAAAATATAATTGCTTGGAGACTGCTTTCAATGGCTCTCGTTGCCAGCAGTCTTATGGGCTAATTATGAATGAAGGATTTTAATGGTTCTGTGGTGCCTATTCCTCACCTTACTTTCTCTAAGCAGACTCCTTATCAGCAACTAGGAATGAGAAAGGACACAGGAGAATTGCTATGCTCTACCAATGTGAATGGGATTCCTATTTTAGAACTAGTTCTAGAAGCTTCCACGTCCAATTCCAGTCTATTTGCTGTAGTCTATAGGCAGCAAGACAATTCTTCCCACTTTTCATAGATAGACTGGATGGGGCTTTTAACAACCTGGTCTAGTGAAAGGTGTCCCTGCCTATGGCAAAGGGGTTAGAACTAGATGGTCTTTTAGGTCCCTTCCAACCCAAACCATTCTATGATTTTATGACTGCGATGAGCTGCTGTCTGCAGGTTCATTGTTCTGTATGCACCGACAGTGGAGGAAGCTTTAAGGACAAGTTTAGATTAAATGGCTAATTCTTAAGCGGCTCAGATTAGGTTAAAAATAATCCCACCTTGTGATGTTTGCCTAGTTGTCTCAAGGCTCAGATGAACTTCCCTGGATAGGCTGTATGATCTTTAGATGTCCCTTCTGTCGCTACCATGGTGCAAAGGGATAGCACCAAGGGAAAGATAGGGCCCTTTTGCAAATTTTTGCAGAGGACAGAGTTTAATAAAACTTGTGACTTCCAAGGCTCAGCTGTTCTCAGCAGATTTTCTGACCTTAAACACCAAGACAGATTTGAAATTAAAAAAACCCTAACCAAACAAATGAAAAAAAACCACAACCAAACAAAATAACACTTTCATTTTTAATTCACAGCATGTCAGTGACTGTTCTTCTTCCCACAGGGATACGTATTGATTTCGACTGATGTCCACTACAAACACTAAAGGACAAGAGAGACGATTTGTTAAGCACGAACTTCAAATCAAGTCAATAATGTGACTCTGAAGACTAAACAATGTCCACTTCTGCTGAAATGTGTAACTTGAGCTCCGACAAGGGCAATGTCATCCTGGTTGGGAGCAAGGGGGGATACCAGGAAGCAAAAAAAGGCTGATGGAATGGTTAGCTGGTATAATGTTGGTAACAAACACAGCCAAGGGAGACCATGGGACACATGCTTGACATTATTTATTCTGGTGTTTAATTGATGCAAAAATATTTTTCAGATTCATGACTCTCTTGAAATACAGTTTTGTCTACTCACTTGCAGAAAAGTTCTGCTGTCTCTTAAATGAAGGAAAAGTACATTATCAAAATACTGCTGAGGCAGATACGGCTGCTAATCTGTTTTTATGGTAATGATCTTAAACACATCCCTTCTGTTAATGATGCATGAAATACAGAGTGAGCCCCCTCCAGAACCATGGAATTGCCATACTGTCCTAATTACAACGGGAACTAAAATCTTTGCAGTTTCTTAAATGCAATCTTAAGATGCAGAAGCAGTTCAGGAAGAAAGATGAAGTAGCACTACTACTGCCTTTGATATTCCCTCTCTCCCTGTGACTTCAAATCCTTGTGCCTTGTCATGTGCCCACTTTAGCACTGCATAGCCAGGTTAAATACACTTAACTCTTCCAGTGTTTCTGGCTAAGTCCTGTAAAGCTCCAACATCTTTGTCAGTATTTCTCTGAATTGAAATAGTTACAAATACTTTTTTTCTTACTTCATTTTGGTATGTTATCCTACCCTCTTTCTTCTTCCTCCTTTTTTCCCTAATACTTTATTAGTGTCCAAATCTGAGCTGAGTTCCGCAGAGGGACATGCCTGCCCTGCACTGCTTCGATGCTCGTGCTTTGGCCAAGCCTGGATGGGAAACTGTCTCTGGCCTCCCAAACCAGCACCGACAAGGATGAAACAAAGGCAGGGGTGCCCCGCCCCGCTCTGATCTGCCGCTTTTGTGAGCTCCAAACCACCCCTGCACGAAGCCCCGTCCACCCGGCAGGGTACCCAGATCCTAGCCCTCCCCACCCCGGAGGAAGAGAGCCCTTTTCAATCAAAGACCGAACAGCAAACAGCTCTTTCCCTCATGCTGAGAAACCCAATCGGCGATGGGGCGCGGGCAGCTTTCGCCTGCCTGGTGCTGAGCAAACTCATCCCACCCGCAGCAGAGCGGTACCTAAATACCCGCGGGCCGACACTGCTCTGCCCCGGGGAACGGCTACGTGGAAAAACAAACAAAAACAAACAAACAAAACCAACCAAAACACTTGCGGGTTTTATTTGGTTGGGTTTTGTTGGTTCCCCCCCCCCCCGCAAAGCAGCCCAAAAGCCCTATTTGGTGTGAGGGAGGAGGCGGTCAGGTACAAGCCCGACTCCCGATCTCCCTCTCACACTCTGGCCCGCGGGAACCGGGTGCCTGGGCCGGACTGCTCCAACCCCCTGCGAGACGGCCCTGGCACGGAGCTTAACTGGGGACCGGGCAGCCCTCGGCAGGGATGAGGGAGAGAGGGAGAGGGACAGGAAGAGAGGAGGCAGGGCTGAGGGAGGAGGTTTGAGCCTCGGCGGCTCCTGTTCGCCGCTGCCGTCGCGGCCGAGGCGGAGGGG
>VZRE01001736.1:349216-381883 GCA_013396775.1 Cephalopterus ornatus
ATCAAGAGGGGCTTCGTGCCCAACGTGCGTGTGCGTGGGAGGGGGCTGGGCGCCGGGGGCAGGGGTCGGGGAAGGGGAGCAGGGCAGGGGCAGCCCGGCGGCTGACGGCTCTCCCCGCAGGTGGAGGGTGTTTTCTACGTGAACGACCCGCTGGAGAAGCTGATGTTCGAGGAGCTGCGCAACGCCTGCCGCGGAGGAGGTGGGTCCGGCAGGGCCCCCTGGCCCGGGAGGGTGTCACAGAGTCGGCAGAATCCCTTCGGTCCGGGACCATCCAGCCCAGCCCGTGACCGAAGGCCCCCATGGCCCGTTAGACCGTGGCGCTGCAGCGCAGGGCCGTGCTGTGCGGGGCTGAAGGGCAGGGCTGGGCGCGGATCTGACAGCTGGGCTGGTGGGGACACGCTGCTGTTGTTAGCGCAGACTGCGCTCCATCGGTACTAACACAGCGCAGGTTGGGCCTCGGTGTAATAAGTACCTCATTTAATGAAACTGCGGACTGTGCATGTCGCTCTGCACCAGATTAGAAGCCTTGTTGGGGGCTGGCTTCTAAATTGCCAGTGTCTTGACAAAGCTGTTTAGAAAGCGCTTCACTGTGATTATCATGGTAAATTATCAGATTGTTTAACTTTTTTTTTTTCTCTTTTTCAGGTGCAGGTGGCTTCTTGCCTGCTATGAAACAGATCGGGAATGTGGCTGCATTACCTGGTATTGTTCACGTGAGTAACTGCTCTGAAAATTTGGGGTTTTCTCTCTTTCCTATTTGCCCGAAATTTTTGCTTTCCAGGTGGGAACTTTGTCGTGAGAAGACATACGGACCAAAGTTCTTTTCAAGACCGTTTGTGCATTAAGAACTCTCTGAGCAAGCAGTGCTTGGAAGGGCAGGCTGCAAGACTAAGTTGTCAGAAAGGGAAGCATCCACTTACTTCATGACTTGTCTTTTGACATGAAGCTATTTTAGCATTGCTTTATGCTGTTTCCTTTTGCTTGAGCCACCTTTCCCTCAGTGTCCATATTGACTGCTTGTTGGTCTTGAATTGCCTCTGCTGACCTGGAATGCATGGAGGAGTAAGGAGAGAGCAGGAGGTGATACTGTGGTCTGTATTATTGTTGCTGACCTAATGTGGGTAGTGAGTCCTCCCAGCCACTCAACACTCCTTTCCCTTGCTCCATGCCTTTTTGGAAGCAAAGTGTCAGATCTGATAACACAGGAGGAAAATACTAGACTGTGACTCCTTTCAAGAAGTGTTAAGTATGATGCAGAAATGATCTTTTTCGCATTCAATATTGCATATATTAATAAGTAACAAATAACAGAATTGTTTTAATTGTTTTCCTTGGTGACTTGGCAGAAGTCTTGAATTTATGGCTGCAGTAAAGGGCAGACCATCATGCTGTTAACATGCCTTAGTGGTCAGCCAAAAAGGGAGTAAGGTAGAATAGACCTGTTAAAATGGGAACTCTGGCTGGTAGTTTGTAGGAGAGATGCTACAATCATCTGTCTATTCAAATCTTCACTTTTTATCTCCAAGCCCAGAGATTTGTTGGTGATGGCAAGGGGAGCAGAAGAAGCACAAAATCCCACTGAAAAGTACTGTTATTTTTAATGTATGGTAGCAGTTTATCACGCATTGAAAAGTTACAATTTCTGGCAGCTTTCAGGGTGTCTGGGTTTTTTTTTGTTTGCTTAAATAGACTGCAGAGTGCTGTTTGTGGTGTCCTAACCTAAATTTAAAATGCTACAGCTCCTATCTTGTCCTATCCCATCAGGATCTCACTCAAAAGGTGATTTTTTCCTCCCTACAGGTTGCAGTCTTTGTTCAGGGTTGATGACACAAATAAGGAGAGAAAATGCCGACTGTCTTATGATTCCATTTCATAGCATTGAACTCTTCCCTTGTTATGTTTACAGTATTTAAATATTACAGATGTCTGTGGATGAAACTTGGTAAAAATTAACTCATCTTCACTCTTATGTCTCTGCTTTATGCCGCTCATAAGCTATTGCCTGCCTGAGTTTTGAATGCAAGGACTATTGAGTACAAGAAAAGGCCAGATTAGAATTCAGTTTGAGATCACAGTTCCTACATTTAGATGCTTAAGCTCTTCCCAAATTTTTTTGAGGTCTGGCCAATAGAGTCAAGAGGGCTTCTCAGCTGACTAGCCACAGGGTGTTTGCTTCAGAGTGAGATCTGCTCTCTGCTTTCTTCGAGTGTCAGCCCTGTAAGGGCAGGAGTTCAGATACTCACCTGAGTTGTTGTGTTCACTCTGTCTACATCTCAAGTTCCATTCTCTTTTTGGTATATATGGCAGGACAACTCCCGCCACAAGGCAAAGCATAACCAAGGTAACTCTGCAGCATTGAGTTTCATAAAACTTTAATATTGCCTTCATTCCCTTTCAGAGGTCAATAGGCCTTCCAGATGTCCATTCTGGCTATGGGTTTGCCATTGGCAACATGGCTGCCTTTGATATGAGTGATCCAGAAGCAGTGGTTTCACCAGGTGAGGATGGGTGACTTAACCTGCTCCGAGAAATATTTGGGGCGGCATAAAAATACTTTTTCAAAATGGCAGGACTTTGCAGTACTTTGTATACAGAACTAAAGCTAAAATACGAGAACTATAGGGGCTTAAGAGGTGCTTAATTCTTGCACTCAGAATCTTTATTCTTTATGGAGCAGGTGGTTGCACTGAAAACGTCTGAACAGTAGAGGGAGAATTGCCCTTGCATTTGAGGCTTGGACTCATGATATCCCTTTCTACTTTCTTTGGGCAGTGTATTTTATAGTTGTGTCTACTCTTTATCTACTTGTTGGAGTAACCTCATAAACAGAGAGCTGTGTAGATACTTGTACAGCTGTGTTTGAAATCTGAGGCTTTATGTAAGTCTGTTAAAATGAAGCCTAATGCAGTTCTGCCTTTTTTTCCCCAGTATTGTTTCAGAAAGAAGGTGTGAGATCACAGTATTCAGTACATGCTCCCTGTCATGGCTTTTTCTACACTTCTAGGTGGTGTAGGATTTGACATCAACTGTGGTGTCCGCTTGCTGCGTACAAATTTGGATGAAAGTGATGTGCAACCTGTGAAAGAGCAGCTTGCCCAGGCTATGTTTGACCACATTCCTGTTGGTGTCGGCTCCAAAGGTGTCATCCCCATGAATGCCAAGTAAGAGAATGACTTTGTGCACACGTCACTAGAGGGGACATCTCTGTCTGTTTATTTTGATGAAAGATTCATCAGTGAGAGATTTTTAAGAAAGAAAGAGTAATTCTAAAACTCTTTCCATTCTTTCTGTGTACGGCTTTACCAGGACCGGCATAATCATCAATGCACAAAGTCAGCTCGCTCTTCCCCCATTGAAACCCCTGAAATAACTAAAAGTTCTTGAAAGGTTCTCATCTCTTCTGACAGAAAACTTCCATGAGCATAAAGGTATTTTTTTGAAAGGGATGAGAGAGAAAATAGGATATTCCCCACACAACAAAGAGGAAAAAGTAATAACCTATCAAAAGTTAATATAGAGCTTGATTTTCGTGAAGTACTAAGAAGTTGGTCTTGTTGTTAGGAGAGGTGGGGACTGATCATAACATCACAGAATAATTTAGGTTGGATGGGATGTCTTGAGGTTGTCTCGTCTGACTCCTTGCATGAAGGAGGGCTAACTCTGAAGGTGGGTCTAACAACAAAGTTATGTCAAGTTGCTCAGGGCTGTATCCAGTGGAGTTTTGAGTATATCCATGGATAATGATCTTATGTAGGTGTTTGATAATTGCAGGGATTTGGAAGAGGCACTAGAGATGGGTGTGGACTGGTCTCTCCGGGAGGGCTATGCCTGGGCGGAGGACAAGGAGCACTGTGAGGAATATGGAAGAATGCTGCAGGCCGATCCCAACAAAGTCTCCTCAAGAGCAAAGAAGAGGGGTCTGCCTCAGGTAATGTTATGTTTCAGGAGGGCTGTGAGTGCTCCCAGGGTTCAGTTTTTCATCTGTTAACACGTGGTAATGATATTTATGTTGGGTGGCATTTCCACATCCAGATGTAGTTTTGTTTTGAAGAGGCAGGCAAGTTAATGTGCAGCTTCTGTCCTTGTTTGTTTAGCAACTTAATAGCAGGTCAAGAAAAGATATAATAAATGGAACTAGGTCATAACTGAATTATAGTTAAAGACTTGGATTTCATTTTTATATGTAATACCTCATTGGTCTGTGTGGAACAATTTGAGATGGCTCTAGTAATGATACATTTGTAAAGCCTTCTTATGTATGACTTCAGAGTTTTATTGATTGGAGTGCTGCGAGATTATAACATTTTAACCTCAAAGTAATGTTATGTCCTCAGTTTTCAAATTTGCATTGGAAATAAGTGATCATCTGTTACGGAGTTGAAAAAATTTGGGCTTGGAAATGGAATAGCTTGCTTTAATCTACTGAAAGGTTCCAAATACGTAATTAACAGGATTTATCATGTTGTATCTTCTTTGTGGAGTTATAACCAAATGTAAGACTATATATGTCTGCCTTGCCTATACAAACTGGAGATGAATTCTCAATACTCTGTACTCTTCCTGTTTTTCAACTAGACCTAAGTAAGTTGGCAGCACAGTCTGTGGATCCTGGTCCTTTTGCTTAATCACAGTCTTGTTCCAACAGCAAAGGTAGTCATAAATCTAAACAAAGAGGACAGTGATTGTGCTACTGTGTTCTAATTTTTTTTCAGTTTATATGGGGATATTTTTTCCCTCGAAAAAGCTTTTCTAAACCCAAAACCTTGCTGTAGCAATTTGCCCTTTTGCCCCTGTTCCCCTACCTTTCCCCTGTGCTCCGAGAGGCTGCTTTGCCTCCACTGCCTGATCCATGTGTTGTGCTTGGCAGCTGGGGACCCTGGGAGCCGGAAATCATTACGCCGAGATCCAGGTTGTGGATGACATCTACAACGAATATGCTGCCAGGAAGATGGGCATTGACCACAAAGGGCAGGTGTGCGTGATGATCCACAGTGGAAGCAGAGGTCTGGGCCACCAGGTTGCTACAGGTATGACCTGGCTGGTGTAGGTACCTGGAGTGAGGCAAACTCTTCATGGTCTTGTCATTGACAGCAAACTCCAACACCAAAGAGCATGTCTTACAGTGTAATTGCCGAGTACATTCTGAATTGCCTGGACAGATGTTGTCCATGTGCAAAGAATTGATAACATTCTGCCACAGGTTTGCTTTTGCATTTGAGAAGAAGCTGTAGGTTTGACCATCGGACAGATCATTTTTAGAATGTAACTTATAGATACCCATGTGAATCTCACAGATCGAAACAAAATTAAGAAGTCACTAAGATTTACTGTGTTTATTTCCTAGATGCACTTGTGGCTATGGAAAAAGCAATGAAACGGGACAAAATCATAGTGAATGATCGCCAGCTGGCATGTGCCAGGATTGCCTCTGCTGAGGGACAGGATTACTTGAAGGGAATGGCAGCTGCTGGGAACTATGCATGGGTTAACCGCTCTTCTATGACCTTTCTAACAAGACAGGTAGGAGCAGAGTTGTCTCTGATACAAATATTTTGGTACACAGCTGTGTTACGCCAGACATACGTAACACAGAGTAGCTGCAGTATTTAACTTTATTTTAATTTTTATGCTTCTTAAACTGTTTTTTTTCTGGAGAGACTTGCACAGAGCTGCAGTCATGACAATCCATCTAAAACCTCTCAACATCACTGGATTGTACTTGCAGAAGCCACTTAAAGCAATATTTTTGAAAATGCCTTGAACTACAAGAAGAGGATACAAGAAAATTGTTTTTACACTTCTAAAGCCAACTTTTCAGAGTTGCAGGAATTTATTTTGTTGATTTCTGACTGAATTTCAGCATTAAGCTGGCAGTGGGCAGAGGAACAATCTAAACAGTCCAGGTCTGTCACGCTCAGCACTGTTGTCCAATTCCACTGTGGCTGAATTATGATCTCCTTGTATTTCATATCCTGATTTGCTCTCTTGTAGGCCTTTGCCAAAGTCTTCAACACAACCCCAGATGACCTTGATATGCATGTTATCTATGATGTGTCTCACAACATTGCCAAAGTGGAGCAACATGTAGTGGATGGAAAGGAGCGGACTCTGCTGGTGCACAGAAAGGGGTCAACCAGGGCCTTCCCTCCTCACCATCCTCTTATTGCTGTTGATTATCAAGTAAGTTTGGCGTTTGGAGAAGGAAATTGGAAGAGAATTCTGGATTAATCAGACAATTAATAAATATGTAAATGTGTGAGTTCCTTTTTTAAGGTAACAGCACTGGAACTGAGTGCTTGTCTGTGTGTTAGATCTTTGGGACACTGAGCTCCCACTTCTGCTCCACACCCACAGTGGTTGGAAGATCGTAGAAGGAAAGATGTCCTTCATGCCTAGGGCAAGGTTCAGTGGTTTGCCTTGTCTGTCTGTTGGACACAAGTCTTTTGATCTGCTGGTCTGTGTCTTTCAGTGCAGGGATGTCCTGAGGGAATGTGAACCTGACGTCCTTTTCTGGAGATGTGGTTCCTCTCAGACTTCTGTTACAATGAGGTTTTTTCAGCTTTTTCTCATGAATGAATACTTTGCCCCCACAGCTGACCGGACAGCCTGTGTTGATCGGTGGGACTATGGGCACCTGTAGCTATGTCCTTACTGGCACAGAGCAAGGCATGACTGAGACCTTCGGAACTACTTGTCACGGAGCTGTAAGTCAAGAAGTTGTATCAGAAAGGGGTTGGAATGGGACTATCATCCAGAGAACAAGGTTATTCAAGGGTCATCCACTGTGTGATTCATCCATTGGTCATACAACTAGAGAGTAGCCTTGCCATGGTAATCCCTGCCCAGGAGGACTACAAACTGTCCCTTACTGAGTAGTTTTGACTACTTCTGCAGAAAATCTAGGGAATACTGCTTTATACAAGGCAGATGTTTGGATGAAGACGTTAACTGTGCTGAGGCTGTCCGTATAAAACTCCTCAGTCATTAGAAGAAGGTATTTCCTCCCCTGTTACTTGTAGTGTGAGACAATGATTGAGGAAGAGAGGCATCTTCCAGTAAAACTCAGACTCCTGTCTGGGTTGGGTAGAAAGGCACTTGCAGACTAGTATGTTATACACATGGAACTTTCCTAGCCATCATGCCAGAGGAATGACTTTGCAGGAGTCCATCACCTAAAGTCTAAATTTATTTCCTGTGTTGTGGCTTACTGTGGTCTGTGCTCTCAGCCTTACTTATAACGTTGTAATGTTTTTCTTTAATAAGAAAGAGGGTTTTTTTCCAAACTGCGACAAAAACTATGACTAACAAAACTGCTTTCTAGGGTCGTGCACTGTCTCGAGCCAAATCTCGACGTAACTTGGACTTCCAGGATGTATTGGACAAGCTGGCTGACATGGGCATTGCCATCCGTGTTGCTTCCCCCAAACTGGTCATGGAAGAAGTGAGTTTAATACTTAATTATCTGAGAGGGAAAAGGAGGGTCATGCTCTTTGGCTGAATGACACTCCCTGACCTGATTTTTTTGCACTGCTAAGTGATTGCTAGTACTCTAAATATCCAGCTTTTGCAATTTCTGATAGAGCTATCAAGTTTTTTGGAAAATAATGGGAGGTCTTCCCTGTCCTAAACCCATGCTAAAAAGGAAGATGCCTGACTGACAGGTTTTGGCGAGGGAGAGTGTATGTTTTTTCCTCTTCTGCCTGGTGATAGGGATAATTGCTATCAACTCTGAGGTCTTTGTATGAGCATCTGTAAAGTAGTTATGTTTTATGGATTCTCTTCTTAAATTATGTTCTCCTTGCTTTAAATTTACCTTACACTGCAGCTTTCATGTAGATTATTAGCAGTTTGAGAGATCCACCTCTTTTAAGATGAATTCCTATATTTGCTCAAGAAGAAGAGAACTATGAAGGGCTAGAAAACTTTGAATATTTTGACTTGCAGTTCCTCTGTGTTAACATGATAGAATGTCTTTTGTTCACAACCTCACTTATAGAAGGGTGTTAATCATTTGGAGCTATGCTGTAATGAGTGTTATATGAACATGTTGATCATGTTAAAGTCTCTGTTTAAGAGCAGCTTCTTTGTCAGAACGTAGGAGAGGGAAGCTCTAGAGTTCCAGCCCTGATTGCTGTCACTAAGGGACTGTGCAGATAAACTTTAAAGACTGTACTTAAGGAAGAAGTTAGAGTTACTTCCTGCTAGATAATGAGGGATGGCATTCTCACTTGCTAGGGGTCTGGATTATCTGAAAAGCTGAACCAACATAGCTGCTATTTTATCTGATAGATGGTGAGACCTTATTTGGAAAGCTAAGAGTCTCATAGCTTTCTTTAATATCTAAGGTGGCCAGATTCTCTATATATTCACCTACTTCTACATCCTCTATTCATATGATTATTTTTGTGAAGAGGGGATTTCAAAAACCCATGTCTTGTCTTCCTGTGACTTTGGGTTCTTTATAGTTTTCTCTTTATTTTTTTTTTTCCCTCTTTCCCCTCCAGGCACCAGAGTCTTACAAGAATGTGACTGATGTGGTTAACACCTGCCATGAAGCTGGCATCAGCAAGAAAGCCATTAAACTGAGACCTATTGCTGTTATAAAAGGCTAGGAACTGACAGGGCAGCAGAAGTGCACCAGTGTCTCCAGGCCTTACACAAAACTGACTAGAACCATCATCTTCCCACAGCTCTTGGACTCTGTAGGATGCTCAAATATCACATTCCTGTTCTGGAAACACAACAGTTGAGGATACACCTGTTTTTAACCACTCCTAGGTATAATGAATGCCCCCCTTCCTCCTTGTTATATGGCGTTCTTTTCTTGTGAGGAAAGGGCAAAGAAATAAGTAAGTCCTGGATTTATATGCAGTCCTTCCCCTGTTGGCCTGGTGATTGCTGGGGCAGGACTTCAGACCTGCCTGAGTTGTCACTAATTGCTGTGCTGCAGGACCAGCGAAGATTGTGTATGAACCAGACCTGCCATCTCCACACCTGAGTGCCTGGATCTCCTTCTGCATATGGAAGTACTCTGATAGACAGGGTATAGCACTTCTGGGCAGGGAGAGTTGCCCTGTTTGCAGATACCTTTATGCATAGTCTATATTGTTGCATGTTTTGTGGCCATTGGATAAGGAGTCTGAACTGGGAATGGTCTCCCACTCAGGTTCAGGGGGACTAGCTAGGCCTGAGGCACAGTCTTACCCCATTTAACACAGCACCTGGTGTACTTGGCTCAGGACAAGTAGGTGTTCCACAGTCTTTTGGAAAAGCTAGTAGGACTATGTTGTCTTGAGAGGTTTTGTTTGCCCAGTAAAAGTTGTGACTTAACAACTTAGGGATGTGCCAATCCAACATTTTGCAAAGCTCTAGGCCTGTAAAAGTTGGGTTGGGTAATGCTGCTCACTGTGTCCTACAGCTCTGATTTAAGGGAGCCCAATTGCAGGGTTAGGCCCAATGCAGTGTGACTTAGGATGTTTCTTTTACGTTCATTAGACAAGACTGGAGGGGAAGCTGACTGTCCCCAATGGATCATGTTGGGGATTACAAATAAAATGGGAAGATGGACATGGCAGTGTATCTGTGTCATGTTTTTATTCTCTGGCTACAGTGTCTTGTCTACTTTTAAGCACATATACAAGCTTGAAACCCATTGCATTTTGGGACTTCAGATGATGGATCTTGCCAAGGAGCATATAGATGGCAGAACTTCTTGCAGGGTACAGGGAAGGGCAGTGTGGTGCTGTTCTCTCGACTTGGCTGTGACGGGAGTGTCACAGCTCCAACTTGTCTTTCTCGGGCCTGCTGAGCCACTTCCTTGGACAGGGGATGGCGCTGCCTGTAAACCTGTGTGTCAGCACAAGAGGGCGGCTGGAGGGAAATAAAACCCCAGAGCAAGAGTGGAGCCCTGCCAAGGACTCGTGTAAAGGGAGCAGACTGTGATTGATGGGCTCGAGTGCCTTTTGATGAAACATCCCTTTAAGTTTAGGATCTTAGGATGCGTAATGGCATTTCACTGTCATAATCACTTTGTTCTTACTGGTTTCTGTGTTTGTGTAGGTTCAGAAGCAGCACATGCACTTAGAGTCACTCCTGTGAGTTCTTGTAGGTCTGGCCTTACAGACAGTTCCTTGTTTTTCCCTGATTTTTCCAGATGGCTGTTTCGGAGGTCTGAGACACGCTTGCTGTATTGAAAACAAAAATTTCACCCAGAAAGGTGAAATAGCCTCCAGTGACTGAAAGACAAATTGTTGGTCTCAAATCTTTTGCAGGAGTGTATGTCCCATGCAGAAGTTTGTCTATAAATATTTTGGCCTCTCTGATATTGAATGTAAGGGAAAGTTTAAAAACTTTAAGAAGTTGACATTTAAAAATAAGAAGCATTTCACACACACAGTTCTCCTTTCAACTTTCAGCTACCCTTGCCATTAAGAGACAAAGTTTTTTTCAAGCAGAAATCATGAGTACCGTGGAGGGGCTGTCATATGGATGTATGCCTTGAGTCCTCTTGTCATCAGTGTTTATGCATTAGCATTCGAGACTGCAAGAAGTGCTGTCAATTTTGGTTTCCTGCAGCAAAGCTACCACTAGTTTTGGTTATTATACATTGTGCTGCATGGAATAGACTGCTGGTTTTCTAACCACCTAAAAAAGTAAGGAAAAATCTTGGTTCTTTGTTTGAACAAGGATTTGGAAAGCTAAAAAAGGATTTTTTCTTAATTCAGCTCTTTTTTTTTTTTCTTCAAATAGAGCTGCCACCAATTTTTTTTTTATTCTGCATTTCAAAAAGTAAATTATAAAAAGTGTTAGCAGCACACAGTATTAAAATTCATGTGCTGAAATTCTTGTGCAGGTGGATTTGCAGGAGCATTCTGGGAACCAAAGAACCAATGTAGTTATTGAAGCATCTCTGCTTCCATGGAAGGTTGCTGAGAACTCAGAAACATCTGTTAATGGATGATGCACTTTCCTCCCCAAAAGACTGAAACAGCTTTGGCAAATGATGGTTAGGGTCTTTTTTTTCCTTGGGATACCACAATTAGGAGATCTGGCCTACATTGCACCCCTGGAGCTGCTGCGTACCTCTGTCTAACCACAGGCACTCACATATTCCCTGCCTAAGTGTAGTTGTCTGTGTCCTGCAGCAGGTGGTTTGTTGGCCTTGAGGCTTGCATTGAGTGTCTGCATTAAGTCTGCCTCCAGCCAGCAAAAAAAACCCCAAAGCAAAACAGTCTTGGGGTGCAGGCTTGCTCTTAGTGAGAACAAGTCACTCACTGCATTCACCTTACTCTCTGCTTGACAACAAGATGGTTTAACTTCCAGCTTGGAATTGCCAAAACAGAACTGCTGCCTCTGGGAAGTTGAACCATCTCTGGTGGTGGTTTCTGTCGCACCCTCCTCTCTGTGCTCACAGAACTGGCTGCAGGGCCTGGTGCTGGGCAGCCACAGTGAGTGCTGGACCCTGCTAGGTAAGTGCCTGCTGTGGTATATTTGTGCACATCCCACTGGTTGGGAGCCTGGTGTCCAACCTGTATCACACTTACCACTGTCATAAATCTCTTGGGATTTCTTTTCCCTCTGCTCTTATCTTTCCTCTCCCTGCTTTAAACACAGCTCCGCACACACCACTTCCTCCTACGCCGGTGGTCCCGGGCTGGTGTTCTGGCCCAGGAGGAACAAGTGATCTCTGACACATCTCTGGCACAGGCACCCCTACTCTCTCCTCCACTCTCTTTGTTCCTTTCAAACATAAACACACTTAACTGGCCTCTTCTCCCTCCTCCCCGCAGTCTTCAAAGCGATCAGACAAAGCAATATCCCTCCTGCAGCATGTGCCAACATGCTCCCTGCTTGCAGAAGGAAGCTTCAATGAAGCAACAGGCCCTGCCTGTACCTGGCAGTTGCTTTGCTCTCGAGGCCTGTTCTGCCCCGAGGGGTTTTGATCACCAGCACCTCTGTTTTTCTGCCTGGAAAGGTGGCAGTGGGAGGCATACAGGAGAAAAGCAGGAGCTCTGCAGAGTCCCAGCCTGGGGAGGTACTGGGCGCAGGTGCTTTATCCCTTGCACAGTGGGAGGGAGAGGAAGATGGTAAACTCCTGGCACTCACAAAACACCAATAATTGTGTGGTTTCTGGTGGGGTTCTTGTGTTTTAATTGCAATATGTAACAGGAGGTGGGGGTCATGCCAAGTGGGCTGTGAGGTGGGAGAGCAGAGGGTACAGAAACGCCCCTGGTCTTCCCAGGCAGATGTGCAACTCAGTCTCCTCGAGCAATGACCAAGCATCCTCAGCCTGAGCTGCTGCTGCTGCCTTTCACGGTGCTGAGAACATCCCCATGTCACTACACCCTTGTTCCCAAACCCTAGGACACTGCTTTGGGTCATGTTGTAGATATAAATTCAGAAACCAAAATAATCACTAGTCTTAATTGCAGAGATTACAACCAGGAAAGGGAAATGGAGTCATCTGCCAGCACTTAATCTAACATTTGCTAGCTTAGTAAAAGACACGCAGAGGCTGGGCTGCCCTCTCAGGCTGAGATGTTTGAGTCAGCCTTGTGCTAGAGTCTATTCCTAAAAAGAGGTGCTAAGCAGAAGCCTGGGTTGCTATTCCCCCCGCTCTCTCATACCACCTACTGCCTGCACCCTGCTTTTTGCTTGGTCTCAGCTTTACCCAGCAAGTGGTTGGAAGCGGGGGAAACTTTTTCCTCCTTTTTCCCCTTCCTCGGTGCCTGAGGAAACTGAGGCATTGACCCCTGGTTTTTTTCCCCTGTGTGAGCTGTGTCTCACTTCTGGGAGGTGAGGGGGGAGCCCAGGCTCTTCCCCTCTGTTCTCAGCTGCTGTGAGCCTGCATGGGGTGGGAAGTTGGGTACATCAGGCTTTCTGCTCTTCCCTGTGAAACGCAAATCTGGGGAACCTGTTCCCCTGCCATGTGTCAGGAGGGAAAGAAGAAGAAGATGGGGAGGGGTCTACCCCTGGGCACCCGGTGGAGGGAGGGTTGCAGCTCCCACAGGGAAAGATGTGGCAGTGGGGGCGTGTGCGTAAGGGCCGAGCCCTGATGCGATAGAGCAGCAGCTTAATTACCTGAGACAGTTAAATGGTTGGAGATTACCAAACCTAAGCGCCCTCATAGGGAAGAGCCCTCCAGGGAGAACAGCAGCCTGCTGGTGGCTTTGAATAGACACACTCAAGGATAAGACGTTAGGGGTTCATGGCAAAATTTAAGGGGAAAAGGGGGGAAATGAAAAGCAATTAAATACAGTGCTGGAAATAACAGAGGAGAATGTGGATCTCTGCCTATCCTGCAGTGTACAAGGGATTGTATGCAGCTTGGCCTTAGCTCTTCTACATCAGCAGGAGCACCCCAGCGTGCTTCTGCCCCATTTGTTGGTCTTTGCCCCCAGCACACAGAGAAAAACATAGAGCAGCCACCAAAACCTCCCTGGGGCCCTGTGGGCACAGCATCTGCATGTGGAAAGCAACCATGAGCCCTTCAAGTTACAGCAGTTGCATCTTGGGCTACCAGTGCCATGCTTCGTTAGGTATGAGGAGATTACTGCCAGGTTGTACTGCCAAAAAAATATTAAAATTCCATAACTTTTCATTACCCTTTATGCAGAAGGAAAAGGTGGGCTCCCAGCTGGAGGAATGCCTTGCCAATAAATCACCTGGTTGCCTAGCTCTTTGCTTTTAAGAATTGTAACCTGCCTGCACTTTTAATTTTGCAACAAACCAATGAACAAATGCAAAGCGGTTGTTTTATTTTTGACTAACACTTATTATTTTTGGGCTTTACATTTGTGGCATCCACTGTTTCCCTGCCAAATCCTTAACCACTTCTTGGCTGAGGAAGAAAAAAGTATCACTGTAAATTATTTTTTTCCCTGGAAGGTATTTATACTGTAGCTGTTTATAAAGGGATTTTCTCCATTCACCTCTAATAGGAGTGTTTTTGTCAGGCAGATACAGAAAGGACTATGACAAGCATTTTCTCCTCTATTTTGAGTATTTTGAATATCTATGTATTTTTAGTCTGGTCCAGAAAGGACTTCATCCACCTTCTTCCTGAGATAAGCTGTGTGTCTATAGGGCTGGAGCCCCTCTGTGGTGGAGGGACTGAGCCCAGCAGAGGAGGGAAAACCTCTCCATCTGTGGAAACCTCTTGGCCCAGTCCAGGATGCTGGGCTGTGCTGGTAGGAGCGTGTCTTTGGGTGCTGGCAGTGCTGTGCAGGCAGCGCTGGGTGCTCTCCTCCCCCAGCAGCCCCAGTGGGCACATCCACGGCACAGAAACCTTTTCTGTGAGGTGACCTGGGCAAGGTGACCTGACTGATCATTAGGTTAGTTCAGGAGACACAGAGGTTGCTGGCTGCTCTTCCTGACAGACCCTGTGAGCTCTTCTGTTAATGGTCACTGGATGAGGCAGAAGTTTCATCTTGATTGAGAAACATGAAGCCTTCTTTGTGAGACAAATATTCATTGATGATTACCAAAAGCAGCCAAAAGCACCATTGCTGTCTCCTTTCCCCCTTGTTCTCTGGCAGAAAGTGAATCCTCCATCAAAGACTGGTTTCTGTAAAGAAAAGTTCAGCTTAAGGCTGAGGCATTCAGGTAAATCTGCAGAGAGCAGCTTCCAGTGCTCTTATCCACCATGGATTTGTCCAGCATGTACCAAATCACTTCATCTTCCAATGTCTTGGTGCTCTATCTACAAAACGCAAATAAAAATCACTTCCTTTAATCTTTCTTTTTATCAGTCTTTCCTATTTAAATACAAACCTGTGATACAGGGACCATTTCCTTCTGCAGCTATGAGTGCTGCTGATCACAGCAATACCTCTCTGTGAAGGATGGCCTCAGCTGTCTCATGCTCAGTGCCAACCCTGCAAGTGTGAAGTAGCCTTGCATGCTGCCTTCTTTTGTGGCTTCTGGCACTGCTGGAGGAATGGAGTCATTCCTGTTACAATCTAAATGGAAAGAAGAGCTTATAAGCTGTTCACAGTTTCAAGTAGTCACTGCAAAACTTAGAATAATTTTTTCTTAGTCTTCTGGCTAGAAAGCAGAGCCTCTGAGCTCGATTCTCACCTTGAGTTCAGTGTCAGCGAGGGACCTAAATTCCTCTGTGCTCATGTGAACTGCTAAACATGCCACCTCGCTTTTGCCATCTGTATACATTCATGTGCTAAGGGACAGAAGCTGAGAAAGCGTCAGGTTGCTTTCTCGGAGTGGATCAGGGAAAGGGACAGTGTTTGACTGATGCTTTCAGTCAGGAAACACTCACCAGTGCATGCCAGCATGTGGGGTTTCATTTCACTTTACTTTGCACTTCACACTCCTACTTGAAGGACTTCAAAAATCCGTAGATCAAACCAAAATTCTGCATGTCAGGGAATAAAACATTTAAGAGGAAGCCTTTGATTCCAGTGGGAAAACAAACAAAAAGAACCAAAACCAAAACCCAAGCAAAACCCTTATCGATCAACCGGAAATCATTTTTTTCTTCAGCTACTCATGTTTGCCATGGAAACAAACCATCAGTATTGTACCATAAGGAGTGAAGGGCCCTAAGGCCTCCCCAGCCCTGAGACAGCTGCCCTATGAGGCCAAGAAGCCTCTCTGCAGCACTCAGGGCCCCTTGTGTCAGTGCCCCCTCAGCTCTGCCCTTGCTGCCTGCATCCACCATCCTCCTCAGCCTCCATGGCACCGCCAGGGATGAAAGACTGGATTCAGTTAGTTTTGTGTTTAACCCACTTTTCATAGCGCCTGGTGGACCCATCTCCCCCCTCCCCATCTTTGGTGACTCAGCCAAAGAATTTCAGTCTCCGTGGTCTGTAGCTGTAAAATATAATACCAATGGAGTTGGGCTGATTTATCCCGAAGCCATGAAACTGTTGTCAGAAGAAATTGATATACACTAGTGAAGGGAGAAAAGTGCTGCTGGGGAGGATTTCACTCAAGACGGCACTTCAAATGGAAATTTCCCTGTTTGAAATGGATACGTTCATTCTTCATCCCTACACCTTTCATTTTTGTTACGCTGCGCTGCGGGAGCGAGGGCTGGGCGGCTTTGTTCTCAGGAGGGTTGGCTACTGCTGTGGCTCTTGTCTGCAGTAGGTTTCCACCACCTGGCTCTGGGGCATCCTCTCCCCTCATGGGAGCCCTGGAGAAATGTTTGCTTGGGGTGAAGGGGCTCTTGCAGCCCAGATTGGGAAGCACCTCATCCACTGCCCTCTGGCCCCACCAGGTCAGCAAGCTGGGAGCTCTCCACACCTGACCAGCACTGGGCACGAGGGTCTGTCCACGTAAACACCGAGCCTATCCTAGGCACTTCAGATCAAATAACAGGGTCTTCCCCCTCCTTCAAAGACATCTGAAGCCTAAAAGAAATAGATCAAACATGTAAATTTGAACTGGGATTAATTATACATTTGCAACTGGAGGGGAAAGAAAAAAAAAGTCATTATGGTTTCTCTGCATTAACTATGCCTGTGGGGGTGTTTCTTTGTCTTTGCACGTGATGATACTCCATGAGATAACAGGTCTGGTTCCACCAGATCTCTGGAAAAGCCTTAGAGGCTTCAGGAAACTCTGCAAATGTGTTTCAGCAGGAGGCAGAGAAGGAGAAGGGAAGTGTCGGCATTGCTTCCTCAGAGCACTGGAGGAGCCTTTGTTGAGTGGCTGGAGGCTACTTCTCAGCTCATGGATTTCAAACAGGTATAATTATCACTTGGATAGGGTTCAGGACACGGAGGGAGCTGCCAGATCTTTTATAAGGGCGTGAGTTTGTCCCACTGAATCAAGGATTAAAAAAAATCAAGAAGAAAGGAGGGATATGATTTAACCATGTAAGTGTTGTCTCACATCCATAATGTGCCAGGTAGAATATACTCCTAGTTCTGTCTGATAGCCTGCCTTTGGAGCATCTGTACTGTAATATTTTTATGTATGTAACCTGGTTGAAACAAAGAGGTACTGGAGATTTCTCTATAAAACCTATTCTCCAAAGAGCTCCATCCCAAGGAATCTTATTAAAAATTAGCACCTGATCTTCCAGGAATCTCACCAGCTCCCCAGAGTTTTTGAGCTTTTTTTACTCTGCCCTATAAACTACCTTTTCTTAAACTTCTCCAAGTAAATTTTAAGTCCGATGAATTTCTATTCACACTTTTCATTGTGTGAATGCCTTAAGCCTTCAGATCTGCCAAGTCACATCCCTAATTGTTGCGATCAAGTCACTGTCAATATCTGAGCATAAGCTTGTGGACTTTGTTCTCAGAATTAAAAGTTAGGGCTAGCTGAAAAGAAGGGAATGCTTGCACGAAAATATAAAGCCAAAGCTGCCTCTGTTTTGTGGATAGCATATGTGGACATGTTTTTACAGTATTTCCAATTATATTCTTTCAAACTGAAAATTACATTCAGAATTATTTACAGAATAAAAATTTTCTTACCTGTAAAACTTACTTCAGGTATAAAATAAAACACATCATCCTGATATTTCCTGGACACAGGTTGCTGCTGTCGCACACCTGAGTCACACACTATACCAAGACACTGATACCAGATGCCCCGCTGCCCTGCCTCATGCTCCAAGCCCCTGATCTCCAAACCTTGGTGCCTGCTGTAGTAGGTGCTCTGTGGCATTAGCCCCATGCATGTCTGTGCCCACACTTGCATGCCAGGCTTGATTACTAATCTCTTGATTATTAAACTCTTACTTTGCCTCTTGCAATTAAGAACCGTGTAGAAAACTCACCAGTGACTTTCCTAGAGGGAATCAACCCAAACTCTTTTTTTCCAACCATCTCTGTTCAGCTTCTCTCTGCAAATGCCTGCTCTGCACAATGCCACATTGGCTGTGTTGCTCTCACCTATTCCTCACTCTGCATAACCATCTCCTGCCCAGACACACCTTCTGATACCCATCACTCCACATATGCAATAGTTTTATTAGGGTTTGTGGTGATTCCTAGGTCACAAAATTACCTAAACTGTGACTTTTTTCACCAAGGATGCAAATGTGAAACATGCTCTTTAAGACAGTGACCTCAGTAAAATTCCAGTAAAGATTGAAGAAAACAATCAACGCTAAAGCAGTTTTACCAGAAATAATTTTTAAAATGTTTAAATGCGACATGTTTTTCAATCAGAGAGCCAACTAATTTCGTTCATCTCTGAAAGCACTGACCACTTGTACTACAGAGCAACTCAGCCATTGTGTGGCAATGGCACTGTCACTGTTTTGTCCTTTCAACACAAGCTCCCCTAACACATGCAGCTCCAACTTGGCACCCTCGTGAAACTTGCTGTTAGTAACAACCGAACCAGCTGGTAACTGAATGAGCTTCTCAGAGAGGGTAATATAAACACCATTTAATAACCCTATGCTTTATGGGCTTGTTAATGTAAATGGAAATTTTAAAGCTTTCATAGCGCTGCAAAATGCAAAGCTATGGAGCACGCAACACATAAACAGAGGCAAATGCCTTGCATTTGCACAGCTTGTCATGCTGACATGCTGTAGGTGCTCAGCTTTGATCTGCCCTCACAGGGATGTGCCACTACGGCTTGCACGGGGTATTGGCCCTGTGAACTGGGGGTGCAGCATCACCCAGGTGTGTTGGGAGCAAACTGCTGGGGCCAGGGCACTGAGGGAGGCGACAGTGGAACAAGGGAGGGGAGGAGGACAGGGGAGGGGAGGGGAGGGCTGCAGATGCCAGCTCTGCAATGTCAGAGCTGGGTAATATGCAAGGTCAAATTTATCTATGAGCACAGGGGACTCATGTGCTTCCACTTACACAGGGGACAAGCAGCCCAGTGAGATCCTGGCGGCACCACAGCTGCAACCAGACCCTGGTAATGCCTTACAGGGTCAGTCTGGTGATATTTTCCAGTGAGATGAGGCAGGATCTACTGGTGTTCCCAGCACAGACGGCAAGAGGTGGGCCACGCTGTTGTTGAAACAGAGGCAAAACCCCCGGCTGAAGTGATCTGAGTTTATCATTTGGCTCCTGACAGCAGGTGGGCTGAGCACTGTAAAATCTTCCCCTCTGTTCCCCAGATAGAGCACAGCCTGCTCACAACTGCTCAGCACTTTGAGGAGAAATATGCTCGGAGGTTATTTTGCAATGATGAACAAGAAAAGATGAACAAGAAGTGATGGCAGGCAAATAAATGTGGTGTGTCTGAGATTCGGGCAGACAGACCACAGTCATGCAAATGCTGTGGTCTCAGCCATTTTTGTACAATGGCTGGTGGTAAAATCATATTGCCCCTTCTTCTGTGATACAGGCTGGGCTTTTCTTTTATTTAAAATTTTGCTTGTGGAGCAGCTCCCTGCACACTTCCCACCCAACTGCTGCAAGGCACGTCCATCTTCATCAAGAAATGCCTACAGTGTGATTAGCAGAGAGGCAGTAGCAAGAAGGGATGCTAAAATCAGGCTGCTGTATGAGAAGGACACAAAATACACAGCCAGGAGATACCCTTGCATCTATAGCAATAGCCAGGGCTACAAGGTCAGGCAGGAGGGAGGAGAAGAAAACAATGGGGATCGATAGCAAATGGCAAAATGTCAAGAAGGTAGGCATTATCGCCATGATGTAAACACATATCTACTCTGTGAAAAACACTAGCAGCAGGGAACAGCCTTTCTTACAGTCCTCAGCTTGGTGAGGCTTTCCATCATGACCACTGGAGTATGCCCAGCCTACAGCCCTGATTCCTCTTTCCTCTGTGTTGGTGTGAATGTTCACACGACAGACTTTGTCCCTATCCCCTTGCCCCCATTCACACAGAAAGTGCTCTCCCTTTCCCCTGTGATGCCCAGCACATGTATCCACACTTTCCAGCAGCACTCCTAGTGTGCAGGATGGAAGAGGAGGGAAGCAGAGTGATTCCTCTTTTAAGAGAGATACCTCCTGTGCTTGGCTTTTGCCCAAAGTCCAGACTCCAGACTCCTTGCTTCAGCATGGTGCTGGGTTCCTATTACTCTTTCCGCTATTCCGTTTTGCTCCTTCAGGATTAAGGCTCACCCTCTAGTTCAGCCCCAGCCTGCTACACCTCTTATTTCTGCTTTGTGACAGATGTATCTGATTGTGGCCAAGCTTGTGAGGGATGCCTGAAGTGAGCAAAGCCTCAAGAGGCAAAGCTGAGTCCTCCCTAAACTCATGGCACCCCGGGCAAAAAGTAAGCAAAATGCAAAGCCAGCCAGGGTGGGGGCAGGACCACTCCTTCCTCCCAGTGGAGGAGAATAAATATGCCAGGGGAAGGAGGAAAGCACTCTAAATGGTGGAAAACACTCACACTGGCTGGTAGTGGGACCAGGGAGGGAAACATGCCTCTCTCCAGCCCTGCCTATAGCTCCCTCTAAGTCCCGGTCTATGAGAGTCATTGCTTTGCTTGCTCTCATTTCTGCAATGCAAAATCTCACAGGTTTTTTATATCTCCACAAGGTTTGCCTGCAAATATATTAACTTTAAGTTTCAGTTTGGTTTGGTTTGCAGGAATTAATCTTCCCCAAAGGTGTCATATCTAATTTCTTGCTTTTTCCCTTGTTTCAGCCATGCAGCCGATACGATATCAAGCAGTGTGCTGCACTTCAAAACCCCTTTCTTGTCTCCCCTCCCCTCTGCCATCCTTCTTCCTTTTCCCATGCACAAACACCACAACACACACTCCTGTGTTTGTACATCTGGCTTATTTCATTTATACATTACACAGTTTATTATCAGTTTCATTCATTAAGCACCAGAGAGCTTTAACGCCTCTGGGTGTGGGGACACATCACCTCCACATGAGGGATCCCTTGGGATAAATGCTCAGCAGCTGAGCCTGGGACTTCTTCAGTGGTTTTTACATTTAAAAAGCTACATCACGAGAGCAGCCTAGCATAGCATAATGCTAACAGTAAAGTGAATACATGAAAAAATGTGAAAATTCCATTTATTTGTAACTACTTGTTCTCTTTGTGATCTCAGTGCAGATAGGAGAGATTGGTTAGGATTCAGTGCTGATGGCTTCCAGCCATGGAACACAAAAATCTGCTATATATGCCTAGAACCACACCATATCAAAATAAAATCATGGGGACAAGGAAGGTGCTTTGTGAGCATCACAGCAAATGCAGCTTGGCTTCGCTTTATGCCATATATGCTCGCAGGCTTCACTGCCCCCATTTTCAACCTCTCAGCCTCCCACAGACCACTCATGCAGCTTCCCCCACTCAAATAAAATAATCCCTCAAAATACTAATTTCTTCATCCCCTGGCCCCAGTAGAACAGGCAAGAAGCACTGCAAAGCACTCGTGCCTGCTGATGGCTGGCTGGTGCCCGTGGGCTGGCACGTGGGTCAAACTGAAAAGACAAGTCAGTGTCAGCTTTCCCCTTTGTAAGGATGTTAAATTGGCACATTTTTCTACACTAGTGCCACCAATGTTCATGGACCATGTAGCAATTTCATGTCTTTGAGACTTCCATCACCAGTCATATCTGAAGTGAGCCAAGGGGGCTCCAACATTTTCAAGGGGGCCATCACTCCTCAAAGTTTATTCGCTCAGCAAGGGCAACTTGAAGAACTTTTCCACTGCTCTGTTAGTGGATAAATTCACAGTAAGGTAGAACAAAAATGTAAGAATCATGTGGGAATTACACAAGTGAGCATTTATAGTGGATTTTTACTTACAAGCACACCTTCAGGTTGATGAAGAAAGGCGCTCAGCTTGTGTTTACAGAGCTTCCAGATCTGCAGCAGGACAGCCTCATGGAAGATATAGGTACAGCTGCAGTCTTACCATTTGTATAGAACAAATTTATCTCTTCCTCTGCAGCCATTTATCTGTATGCTGAGGGTTACTAATGAGAAGCACCCACCGAAGTTATATTTGCTTAGACTCTATTTTGGAGAGCCTTACTAAGACCTTGCTCAGCTACAGCAATTACCTCAGCTGACTTCAGCAGGGCTCTCCTGTTGGTACCACTTGAGAATCTCTCTTCAAAATGTTTTGGATCTTGTTTTGCCTCCTGCCTAAGTATGCTGGAGACAAATGTTTCCAAAGAGATTTTATTTTTCTGTGGACATTCCCTATACATTTATTGCAGTGAGATAAATTGGCCCTGATTGCTTTACAGTCGGAACATGATTTTTCTATGGTGCCTTCTGGTTTTCTTTGGCCACATTATTGACACTGGGTAATATAACATGAAAGGATTGTGGATGGGCTTTTACGAAGAAATCAGCTAAATAGCTATTAGAGGATTAAAAGCAATCCCATGGCCAGGATTACACATCTTTAAAACGCTGATAATATCAAGAAGCAAATGGATTTGTAATTTAACGGCAGAAGAGAGAAGACTTCAGACGTCTGTTTTTTTCACATTTGATAAAAAGATTAAAGTGCCTGCATTTGGTGTGCAAGAGTTGGATAAAGCTGTAGCATGGCTGCCTACGGATATCAGTGTTCACCTTTCTTGTAAATAGTAATTGTTCCACATGGAGAGATTTCTTCTGGTCAACATTTTTATTAAAACTTTAATTTTCATGGTGACAAGTTGGATCATTGTCTGCTCTAAAAGTCTGATAATGATACACTTTGGAAGCTTTGAAGAAAATCTTTGTCTAGACAGAAACAGCTTAATAGAGCTTTTGAAATACAGCATTCACTTTAAACCTTTCTGATGCCTGTAAGAAAGCACCGATCCATATTTGGGAAATCTTGTTTTCTACTTCCTTGTGCTAAAATTGTGCAAGAGGTTTGCATGACAACACGAACTGTGAGAAAGAAAAATTTGCAACTTTCCTCAGGAGAGTGGTTCAGTCTGTGACAGATTTTTCCCACAGAAAGAATTTCCTTTTCATCCAGAAATTAATTTTGCTATAAAATTACATCAAAATACATGTGACATTGCGGTTTTGCGTCTCTGGTGTTGGGGTTGTATTGGGAGGTATTTTAAGGACATCTCCAGAGCTGTTTAAGATGTATAATCTAAAAAAAAAGTAACTAAAAAAAGTCGAAATGTAGACTTTTAACCTGTCTCCTTGACTTGAGGTCCAGAGGCTTTTTCCAGAATATTATTTCACAAAATCCAGGTTTGGTTCTGACTGCAGAAGGATATGCAACAAATAAACCAGTCCCATGTAGGTGTGCAGCAGATCAGCCTGTGCCTCACATGGGAAGAGACACCCTAACGTGGAGATGGCCAAGCACAGACCCAGGGGTTGGATGCTTTCCACTCCCTTAGACTCCCATGGAGGAATATTCCACAAGAGAGATAAAGCTGAAAGGGGGCAGAGTCATGGCCTAGCTCACTTCCCCAGGCAGCTGATCACAGAAAAGGAGGCACGATGCACCAGCTCTCCAAGATCTGGGGATCAGACGATTGAGGCTCTGCAGGGGTCAAACCTCTGTGATAAAAATCTGACCTAAAAATTTATTTGGGACATTATCTGATGTATCCTGCCCACAAAGTAATGGTCATTCTGTCAATCTTTATTTTTAGTGGTTTGGTTTGATTTGGCTGTTTATTGTCATTATATGTATATTAACTGCTTTTCATCTTCATAGTGCTTTCCAAACAACTGTGTTTCACAGACTTTGCCTCTGGTACTCCGAGGAAGTGTATGTTTTTCATAGATAACAAAGATTTAATCTCTGCTATGAGGGAGAAATTCAATTCAGGTTTGTGGACAGAATTACCAGCAGCAATACCACATTTCCAGAAATCTCCAAACTGAATAAGGGAGAGAAAGGTTGAATCTCTTGCCAGAGATAGCAAAGAAAATTAAAAAAAGACAAAAACAATGGAATCCAATCAGGCATTCAGTCCTCTCCCTCGCCATTCTCTCCTTTCTTGGGTAAGAAATATAAATATTTGCACACTAAGAAATGAGTGCATTGGCTCTGGATCTGAACTGTCCAGGTAATTAGAACTTTACATTTTTGAGTCTTGGAAGCAGCCTCTGCAAAAGTTACAGCCTTTAGAAAAACAAAATAGTCATTAGAAAAGGGAGCTGGCTACCATGTAAAGAATAAAGAACAACACCCAGGACTACCACGGACACAGCAGCTAAAAGTATACAAATTTTGAGAGTAGTCTTGTAGAAAGCAGCAGAGTATTTTTAGTACCAAATAATTCTTATTAGATGGCCACAACACAAACCTGCCCTTCGTCTCGATTTAAAAATCTAGATTAAAAATTTAGGTACAAAAGTAGCAGTTTGTATTTACTTCCTTTCCATTTTCTCTACTCTATCCTGAGAATTCATTACTCCTGCAACCAGCACTGTCCTGTTTATTATCAATTGAAAGTGAAAAAGACACAGCCAGGATTAATTAAATTTTTTATTTAAATGAAATTCATGGTCACATTTTGAGGTATTTGATCAGTATTTGCTCTTATTTATACACGAGTATTTTTCCAGGTGTTCAGTCAGCATGACATGAAGGAAAGACGAAAAAAATACAAAACCATTTCATCAACATGAGGCCAAAAAAGCAAAAGTTTAAAAGGTCTGTGGGAAGTGCATGGGTAAGAAGTTTACTCCATATTCAGAATGGGGTTTAAGGACATACCTAAACGTTATTGAAATCTGGCCTCAGAGAAAGGAAGATTTTAGAGCAATTTGGAGACAAATTCTTATTTTAAGTAGACAATTCAAATGAAATGCATTCCATAGATTTTGACATAGATTAATTTTAAAAGGTGTATTCTTTGAAAAAGTAATACCATATTCTAAATAAAAGGAGAAATGCCTACATTTTCATATAGATGTAAACTGATATATTCAATGTTTCCCTTTTTGTACACACCAGTGTCTAACCACTACAGGTTATATTTCTAAGCTTATAATTTCACAATCAAGACTATTTTGTCCATGAAGTCAGACTTCAGAAAAGCAGGAGAAAAGCATTTTTTCAGTATCATGAGAGAAGCTTTGCTTTTGAAGGTGCAGTTTTACAGAACTCTGTTTCCCTCTTCCTAGCACTTATTAGAAGGAAAGTGTCCAATTTCTTTTCCTGAAAATTATCCTTAGAATAATCACCAAATAGCCAGTGTCCAATGTATGAGCTACTTCTTTCACTTTAAAAGATGCTGTAAGAGAAATTCATTCCCAAATTTAGCCTTATTTTTAGTTTTAAAACTGTTGTTTCAGAAATAGAAGGATTTCTGTGAGTTTTCTAAAATATTTAGGGAAAGACATTTTATTTAAATCTTACCTTTCCCCATCCAAGTGTTTGCAATGCAGTGCATCGCAGGTTAGCAGTCAGGAAAAACAGACAATAAAACTTACTGGGCAGAGCAGAAGGAAGGGGAGGGGAATTTCCTGAAATGGATTTATCTGGTTTTACTGTCTCGAGTGAAAGGTAAAAGAAAGTAGAACAGAATAAAAGCTAAAGAAAAGTAAAATGCAAACGTTGCTCCAGTTTAACAGTCCAAAGGAAGCTTAGTAACACAGCTGAAGCAACCCGAGAGATACGTCTTTGCTTACAAGTCATCTTTAAGTTTTGTATGGTAAACAGTTAAAGTCCTTTGACAGACTGAAAATACCTTTTTTTTTTCTTTTTTTCCCTTGTTGTTTTTCCTTTCCCCCAGATTAATTTTCATCTGTAGAAAAATCCCCAGGGTTTTAAATATTTTTTCAGCCAAACTTGTAGCTTCCAGAGAGGAGACCTAGCTGCCTGTCTCCTCAAATTCACTGTAAGGGGACGAAGCTGGAGAAGTTTTAGACTCTCCATCACTGTTGCATTCCCGTGGGGGACCAGGACTGGGAGCTTCTGGGAGCTCCTTGGCAGAGAGCGTTTCCTTGCTGTTAGAGCCTAAGGAATGGCAGTCCAGCAAGCTCTGCAGGTGTTTGATGTAGCTTATTGCAGCTCTCAGGGTCTCCACTTTGCTGAGGCGCTTGTCAGTGAATTCCTTGGGCAGGTGCTCTCTCAGGCGTGTGTATCCCTCGTTCACGCAGCGCACCCGCTGCCTTTCCCTCTCGTTCCTCTTTCGAATGAAGGCAGGCTCAAAGGAATAGTCATAGATGCCCACATAGCCAGGGAATGGGATGTAGGAGATACGACCTGTGTGCCCACTATAGGCTTGCTCCCAGTAAGATGGGTCCAGATGGAAGGGAACCCCAAAGGGCTCTCTCAGGGGTATCCCATGGGGATGCACATGGCTGTCAGCCAGAGTCATAGTTCCTGCAAATGCAATCCTGTTCAACAGTGTATCATCGTCTTTACTGCTGTCCATGCTTCTTTCTTTTCTCACCAGTGGAATGTTAGTTCCCGAATTTGGCATCCAGTGTATTAATCCAACATTTGTATAGGAACTGTGCCCCGCAGGCTGCAGTTTCTTCCTGTGTTGTATAAAAACTCAGATCTCAAAGCACAGTTAATAACTCATGAGGTCCACTCTGTGCCTGGAAATCAGCTCTAAGCCTTGTTGTTTTTATACATGTAGGATGCCAGCTAATGTACAGACAGGTTTTGAGGACCATCACTCCACACTTTAAACCTTTCTTTTCCTCTGATCTTCATATTTCAAAAGATAATAAGAGGGTTCCTCTGTATTCCTTTTCTCTCCACTTGAAATTATGACCATAAGAGTTAATGCCAAACATAAATAATCTTCCAGGCTCTAAACACTTCTCATGTATTGTAATCCACGATATCATTTGATATAATTGCCTCCAAAAGATGGGTAATTTGCAAAGTTTACAGGGATCTTCAAAGTTTTGGCAGAACTCCTCCCTTTCAGGAACCAAGGATCTTCTGTCATCTGAAAACTACCCAAAGGCTTTTCACAATGAAATCCAAAAGACAACTGCAAGCTTTGTTGTTTCGGCTGCTCTGGTCTAACTGAAACAGCTCACAAGCAGTTTGCAAAACTTATATGGCAAGTCTCTAGCTTTCTGGGGAAGCTGAGAAATCTTCAAAGGGAAGAGTGCTCTCTTGTGGTTGCAAGCCATGTCAGATCAAGAATGCAATACGTGCAAGTGTAAGAGGAAAACTGCTTTCTTCACCTTAAGAGAGGCTTTTCCAAGAAGTGTGAGTTTCACAAACTGAGCATGAGCATTTTCAAAAAATTCTTCAACATTTTGAGAATTTCTGCTCCTTGTATGAATGTACTGGTCATCACTGAGCACCTGCCTCCCACAAACAAATAAAAAGGCGATGCCTTGATAGCCACATGTGAAGCTATTAGCAGATGTTTACATAGATATTAACTTACCTGATGGACCCTACACACTGCTTTAATGGGGGAGCTGAAAATCCCTCTTGACTCTGCCAGCTCTATGCTGTGTCCTCCAGTTTGCCTGCAGCTTGCCAATGAAAAGAGGTGGACAACAGACAAGGACTTTTGACAGTATAAGGTCACAATGTCCTTGTCTGTGCCTTTCCTCTGAGATATCCTGTTGTGTTAGGATCTTCTTCTGCAGCAACTTGAGGGTCTTTGACTTTTCCCACATTTTTGTTCAAGAGCTCCATAGTTAAAATTTTTTGTTGAAAACACATCTTAACAGTCAACTGAATTTCCTTTTTTTGGTGACCATCAGTCTGGGGAGTTGAACATTTGGTGTGGGAGAGCTGTGGGAAGGGACGGATATGAAAAGGTACAGGCATGTAGGCTCTATTAAAACTGTTCTTTTGCTCAAAATGAAAGTTTCCACCCTGTTCAGTCTTTCATGCCAAACTGCCTCAGTCGTGTGAGTAACTGAAACGACATCCTCCACTCTAATAAACACATCTGTGTTTCTGCTGAGTTAGAAACCAGAAGCAATGATGTTAGCATGCATTTTTAAGTCAGCCATTGTGTCTCTTCTGGCCTATTCTGCTGCTTCAAAAACCAATGGTAATCTTCAGAGCATGACGAACGTACAGGCAGACTGTTCCAGACAGACATAAGTGAGAAGAATCCTGGACTCTGGTTTATGTTGCAGCAGAATCAGCACCAAAATGGCCCAAAAGCCAGGACAACCATCCATTTGCTTTCCCCTCCATCACTAACATGGACTAGCAAGAACTGGTGTTTGAAGGTGAAGGCTTTGTAGCATCACCTAAGAGTTTTCATGAGGGGTTGAGATCTTTTCAGTCACAACCAAGTATCTTTCCAAAATATGTGCCATAGCTCAGATGGAATGTATAGGTGTGAGGTAAAAATTACCAGGGAACATCCCATGGCATGTACAATTCATTTCATAATCAAATAATTGACAGTCTTTCTGCCTTTCAAAAAGTCTTCAGAAACATTTGATCAGGATGGACTTTTCAATATCACTTACACTATAAACTCTGTTGTCCAGAAGAAATGTTTTCAGAAATGAATGATCAAAAGAAAATAATTCCTTCACTGTAGTGCTAAGGCAGGCCAGGACTTTAAGTTCTCTTAAAACAAAGAAGATGTTGACCTCTAAGCAAATACCTGAAGTAGGAAAAGGACATTCAGTCTGCGTCATCATTTGATTTAAAACGCTGGTCTCTGGCAGTATTCCTGAAGCATGCCTCTTGGGGGGTCTCAGCTGCCAGATCACTTCACAGCTCTCGGTGACCTTGCCAGCAGTCTAGCCATGTTCAAAAGGGAGGGTTACGTTTCAGTTCTGTCATGCAAATGCACTATGCCCTGCTGCCAGACAGCTTTTCTATGTTTACTGTAAGTGCAGGCCACCGGCACTTCCCAGAGTGTCACAATTGCACCTGTGCCAAACAGACATCTGCTCTTCTGATGGAAAATCCACATTGCTAATCCTTTAGGGAAATACATGAAGAAAAATTACAGGTAGATGTTAATTGTTAATCTGAATGACTGAAGCTGATCTCGTATCGAATGGACTCTGAAGTCTGAATTTGTTTGTGTGCGACAGAAATAAGAAAATACACCACAGACTCCTGATGAATGTGGTATCTTGTTGACAATCTGATGTCACTTGCTCAGAAAGGCATTTGCGCCTGGGAAGAGAGCCAGAGCAAGGCCAACGCACCGATGCCTCTCTGAAGATCCTTGTTAATAGTGCAAGCAGGATTAAAGCAATGCCTCCTTCCCATACTGACTTCTGCAGAAAGCAGGCCCTTCTCAACACGTCTGCACATGCAGATACAGTGGAAGTAGCAGGACTGGCCCACCAAAGGGAAAGGCTAATACACATTCTTTTCAGTTTTAAGAGTAGGTTAAGACTACATGGATAATGTTCCTCTTCTAAGATAAGCCCTTGATCTTCTTTCTTACACTGATTCTCCAATTAACTCCTCTTCACACATTTGTCTGGACGATCCTTTGACTCCAGAATGCAATATCCTCCATGCTGATACAAAGCAGATGGCCTGATTTGCTTTCCAGGTGGTAGAAATCAGATGTTGTTCACTGCTCTACAATGGCAGAGGTCGTACTTCTTGTGTAGATATTGTATGTTTCGGTTTGGTTTGGTTGTTTCTGGTTTTGTTGTTGTTTTTTTGTTTTGCTTTGCTTTGCTTTCATAATACAAAGTCTGGGAGACTCCTTACAGACTCCATTGTCTGTGGCATTTGAATAGGTTTTCTTCCTTCTATCTTTCCTTTTACTTCACTATAAACACTTAATTACCTGGCCAAAATGAATAGAAAATATTTCTGACATATCTAAAAATAAAACATTAAGGCATCTTCCTTCCAGATATAACTTAGCTGTGATTTTAATTGCATACATCCTAACACAACACCTATAAGTATGTAATCTTTGTACAAAAGAACCCTCAACATGAGCACACTCCCATAAGAACCATGAATAACACTATTGACATTACACAGCAATTGCTCTGAATTACTTTGAATTATTCGAAGAAACAGATTCTCCTTGACTCTGTGTGTGAAAAAAAGGCCATCGGTTGAAATATTGTAGTAGAAACACAAGAGTCAGTTGAACACAGGCAAGTTCACCTACTTCCCAAAAGATGATGTCTGCACTGTTTTATCAGTAGACACATTACTGAGAAGGAAGAAGAAAATCCGTGCGGAATTTAAAAAGAAACTCTCACAACATTGTGCACTTCCTATACTTTAATTTGCTGTAATTATATTAAATTGCAGTATTTATTATACATATCATAGTTTGTCTGAGCTGCTGCAATTTATTAACAGATATGAAAATATGCAATTAACAGATTCTCTTGTTAACTGCACACCACAGAATTACACCACAGAATGTGACACTGAGATACAGGAATACAAGATTCAATAGATTTGTGTCTCCCTAATCCTGTTCTATCCTTAAGCATGGGCTGCCTTTTTCCACCTTTATAGCTAGAAGTGAGAGCTGTACATAAACTACCCAGGTTTCTATCCACCCGTGACTATCACCAAAATACAGGCCTGCAGAATGCTGACAAGGATACCTGAAAAGGTGGTGAGAAATTTGGATTTTTGATGTTAAAAAAGTTGGCTTCAACCATTGCTTTTTGCATAATCTTCTTTCCAGTGTAATTCTGCTTGCTCTGACAAAGAACCCAAGGGCAGATTTGTAACAGCAGACGAGAACTGATTGTACCGAGATGCGGGCATGGTCCAGCAGGGACTTTGGCTCACGCTACAGGGAAGGACTGAAGCATGTTTACTGCAGTTCTTTCCTCTGTGGTTTCATGAGTCTCCCTTATCTCTTTTAGTATGTCTCCAGGATCTGAAGACGACTTGAAAAATAACTTGGCAATTTGTTCCTCACGCAGCAAGTACTGCTATAAATGTCAATAAACCAAGCTTTCAGGACACAGAGTGCAGTTGTCTTATCAAAACACTTCACATACAATAAAAGTGTTTGGTATATAAAAAAATATCTTTCCTTGCAGAAGAAACAGTCCCCAAATGTGTTTTATCACAATACCTTGGGCATGCAGCATACATCTCTGTAGACACAGATTAATTTCTCATTCAGTGACACTTCATATTATCACTGGCTTCCTTTGATACTTGTGCTTTAAACTGGTAGTTAAGATTTAAGATATTCTGTGTTCAATGGAGTAAAGTGACTACAAAAAAAGCCGGGACCTCGGAGGACTAACGTTTGACAGTAGGAAAAAAAACCCACTCTTATCTGTGTATGACTACATCCAATCTGGCTCATACGCTCAAAGTATTACTTTCAGCTCAGATAGCTGAAATAGCACAAGGATTTCAGCACCAGGGCACTTCTGCGGTAGAATTACACTATCATAATTGGCATTAAGACAAGCTGAGGGGTTGGGATAACCTAGCACTTCAGGACAGAACTGAGATGTACTGAGCATAACTGCGGAGTTGTAAGGATGAGAACTGAAAATGGAAGGTCTCCTGTCATCTCCTATGTATTAGGGAATGCAAAGCGAAGAGAGAGACTTTTGGTCTTGTAATAATTTGCTGTAGTTTCTAAGAAAGATGTGAAGTATTAGCACCAACCATGTGAATATGTGGTACCACACACATAAAATGAAACACACATAAAGCCCCCAGCACAAGACTAGCAGTCCCTAAAAACCTGAGAGCCCGATGAGTTCCTTCTTGATTTGATGAAATAATGCTTGTGGGAGAATTCAGCTACAGTCAGTCATGGTTAGGGTAAGGATTATCTGGCTTAGTGGACAAGAGGTTGTGGGATATGTGGGAAACCAAATGAGGTCAGTCTTTTGGTCACGAATGACAGAGGCCTGGATTTACTTTGCCTAAATGTACTCCTTTAGATGTCACATATTTAGACTAAACCAATTACGCAGGTCCCAGTTAAAGGCCATAGCTATAGAAAAGCAGATACAAAGGGAATTCTCACACATCTCAGACAACAATCTCAGGGTGGGATGAAGCACTCTGTGACAGACTGTTTCTCTCCTTCAGCTACAGAGAGAGCTTGAAGAGCTAGTGCATACAAGGTGTTTAACTTTCTGACAGGTATAGCCAAATGAGGAGAGCACGTTTCCACCCCTAGAAGAACTGATAGGTTTGTACTGAACTGGAATGACCCTTCCAGATCCTACATTTTAGGCCCTTTAGATCATGGAATGACTCTTATGGATCCTGCATTTAGGTTCTTCAGATCAAAAGAGAGCAGACAAAAAAATACTGAGTGCTTACTCCTGTGCAGACATCTTATCAAGGGATGTCTCATTTAATGAGGCGTCATCTACGTGTCAGGCATAGTCAAATTACCAAACCACATTACGGTGTTTCAGGAAACAGCTGTTCACATGGGCACTTAAGGAACATGTAGATTGACTTGAGCTGTGTATGTGATGACTATCCACGTGTCAGGCGAAAGCAAGCTACAAAACCACTCGCACCCATCAAGAGATTCCTTGCAATGCTGCCTCAACCGGAATGGTACATATGAGCCATAAATCAGTTCATAACTGAACGATAATGTCCAGAAGGTAGCTGGTGATGGTTCCGGAGGACACGAGACACAACCCTCTTAAATGACAGCAGACAGATATACGGATGTACCGGGCAAGCAGTGAGACAGCCGGGAGAATTGTGTGGGAACACCGTGCGGAACCACCGTGCGGAAAACCAGCGCCGGCGTCGCGCCCTTCCCGACCGGGGCGGCACGGGGACCCCTGGGCACGGGCTCTCGGCCCGCCGGCGGAGCCGGCCCGGGCGGGGAGCGCCCGAGTCCCGGGGCGGTGGCGCCGCTTCCGCCGCCGAGCGCCACAGCCAGGAAGCGGCGCCGTTCCCTCCCGCCGCCATCACCGCCGCC
>VZRE01001736.1:382006-419981 GCA_013396775.1 Cephalopterus ornatus
GATGCGGCTGCGGGCGCTCCGCCGCCGGAGAGGCGCCGGGCTCCATGCACCCCAGGTGAGTGCCCCGGGGAGGCGGGCGGGACCCCGGCCGATGGGGCGGGCAGGCGAGGGGGTCCCTAAAGCGTTCAGCGCCTCCCGCAGGCCCCGAGGCTCGGCCCCCGCGCTTCGCCGCCGCTCGCTCCCGGGGCGAAGGTGGTGGTTCTCTCCCTTGGGCGTCGCCATCCTCAGCAGCCGCCTGGGCCGGGGCGTAAATGCCCTGCCCCGGCGGGCAGCCGGAGCCCTCGGCACCGTCCCTGGAGGCAGGTGGGGCGGGTGGCAGGGCAGGGCAGGGCAGGGCGTGTGCGGAGCTGGGCGGACGCGGTGTGAAAGTCGGCGACGCCGTTCGTGCGGCTCAGCCCTCCGGGTGTCAGGTGCTGTGCGGGGGCTGGGAGTGCGCTCGATGGTCCCTGTGGGCCCCTTCCGAACTGAGGTCTTTCGCTGTTAACTCACTAGAGTTCGTTGTATTTGTCTGTTTTTCTTGGGTGAGCGATACCTTTCCTTACCAGAGTGGCAGTCCAAGCTCCAGCTCTCCATCAGTACTGCAGCACCTGGGCCTGCTGCTTGCAAGGGCCATGTGAGAGGTTGGGCCAGCGGCGAGGGTGTTGGGTCTCCTTGCCAGGGTTGTGGCTGCTGTGGGGTAGCTGTTCTGTCCAGCCCTACAAACTGCTGGTTAGAGCTGCTGTGTGAGCAAGAGGGCCAGAGTGGGCAGAACATAGGCCAGGCAAAGCTTGCAAAGTTGTGACAAGCGTGACTTGACCGTGTCTCCTTGTTGTCCCCATCCCCATGGACTGGTTTGGGCTGCTTGTGCAGCCTGATACCCCAGATGTGCCTGGAGCTGACATGGTTTCTCCCAAGGCTGGGGATTTGGGATGTTGGGCAGCCTGGTGTTTCCTGCAGCTCTACAGCCACTCATGTGGTGTGTGCTCACCTGAGTGGTGCAGCCACTCAGGAACCAGTGGTTGCTTGCTCTGAAATATGTGTCATCCATGGTGCCAATTTGTAATGGAACAGGAGCATGTAGAACCAGACTGAAGCAGCCTATTAAAACTCTATACTATGGCTGTTCTGCAGTGGTAACTCTTGTCACTATTGGCCTGGTTTGAACTGATGGTGAATTAGAGATTTTATGTCCATTACCAGTTGGAAGTGATCTCTCCCCCCTCCTGTCGCCTGACTTTGGTTTTCAAACATGAATGTGATGTCTAGGAGTCATGAAATTTAAGTCTGGTGATGTTGTCTGTATTTGTGACATTCAGACTGAGAATTGATCTGTGTTCACAGTACTTTAATCAGAGTGGCTTTGAGTGCTAGGAGTGAGACTGTTCTGGATGGCAAGGAAAAAGCTATGGTCTGATTGTCTTTTTGAACTGGTTTTAAATCATTATTGCTATGTGATATGGTCAATATGTATTGATCATGATGTGATGACAAATATGAGTGGCTGATGTGCTTTATGCTTAGCTTTCTAAGGCAGACTTTTTATCTGCCAATATCCGAGTTTTTTTGCTCAGCCCTTCCTCACCACAGTTCAGTCAGTAATCAGGAATGCTCTTGCATCTGTTTTTTTTGTCTTTTTCCCCCTCTGCTCTCTGTTCCCTGGCTCCAGAATGAATGAAATGAACTTGAGTCCTGTAGGGATGGACCAGCTGACCTCATCCTCTGTGAGCAATGCCCTGCCGGTCTCGGGGAGTCACTTGGGGTTGGCAGCGTCCCCCACTCACAACGCCATACCAGCACCAGGTAATGGGGAAAGGCCCCACAAAGGGTATTGCAGCTCATGCTCTGTCACAGGAATGGTCATAACTGAGTAGCAGGGGCTTGCTCTGATAGCAGGTCATATCTTTAGCAGGTAGTGGGCTGATGTAGAGTTGGGGAAGGGGAGACCATAAATTGTTGCTGATGTAGGCAAAGCAAAAGGCAGGAGTGCTTATCAGACTTACACCTTAGTGGCAGCCTTGTTTTGTTCTATGGTGGGGGTTGTACTGTGGTTGAGTAGTAGCAGAATCCTTTGAAATACAAACTGTAGCTGAAAATCTGTCTCCATCTATGTCTAATTTCTCTCAGGTGAAAATAATAGGTTTTTACCTGTGAAGCAAAGCTGTTTTCCTAGCTCTTCTTTTCAGGGGGCTGCACAGACAGAAGTTCATTACAATTGTAAAGTAGAAGCGAGCCCTACGAAACATATCCAGAAAAGATCTAACTGTATTCAGGCATGCCTCTCAGTGCTGTGATAACTGATCCTTTCTTTGAAGCTTGCCACCTTACTTTGACAGTACCATACTGTATTTCCATAGGGAGAGAGCTCCTGAGGAGCTTTGTTAGTTTATGTGTTCATAAACTCAAGTAGTTCTGTTGAATTTAAACTGGCAATTTCTCCTGCAGGTTTGCCTGTTGCAATTCCAAACTTGGGCCCCTCCTTGAGTTCCTTGCCCTCTGCTCTGTCTCTGATGCTCCCAATGGGTATTGGGGATCGAGGAGTGATGTGTGGTATACCAGAGAGAAACTACACCCTACCTCCACCACCATACCCTCACCTGGAGAGCAGCTATTTCAGACACATTCTACCTGGTAAGTTGTCTGGTGGTGATGGAGGGGAAAAGAAAGAGAAACTGTTTTAAGAGCCACCTGTTTCTGTCCTGAAGCAGGCAAGACTGACTGTTTTGCAGAGCTGTTATTTCCCTGCCTTTGTCTAGGGGCTGTTGTGTCATTTACACACCTTTATTTTCAGGTATCTGTTGCTGTACTTGTGAATGAAGAGAATTGCAGGGCATTTTCTATTTAAACCAAACCTTTGATTGCTACTCCTGCTTTGGTTTTAAGATTAACAGAAAATAAAGCATGCCTGGTTTCTGTCTCCAGTGTCTTATAGTTTGAAAGCTGCTTCTGTTTTTCTGCTCCTATAGACTGAAGCAGTACTTAATACGTGCATAATGATAAGTCAAAATAGTTCAGAGCTCAAAAAGGGCCAACCATCAGCTGAGGAGTCTGGGCTCTTTCCCACCTGTTTAGCCCATGGCACATTTTTTCTTTGTTTTTGTTCAAGGTTGATTTCCAAAGGCCTAACATGCTGACTTCTATCTTGATTCCTCTCTCACATGTGCTTTAGAGTACAAATGTAGAATTTTACATATGAAGACACAGAAATCGGAGCTTTAAATGTGGTCTTTGTTTTGTTTTGTAGCTAAGATTGGCAGAGTGGAAGGGTAGTTAAACTTCTTCAGGGTGACCCAGTGGGTGTTGTTGGTTCAGCCTAGGTTAGGGAAAAAAGCTGTAGCAGCCCAGATCCCATCCAACTTCCTGTTGACTAATGGCTGAATTTTCCAGCTGCTTAGAATCATAGAATCGATTGGGTTGGAAAAGACCTCAGAGATCATCAAGTCCAACCCTCAGTCCAACTCCAGTCCGTTCACTAGATCATGGCACTAAGTGCCATGTCCGATCTCAGTTTAAAAACCTCCAGGGACGGTGAATCCACCACCTCCCTGGGCAGGCCATTCCAATGCCTGACCACTTTCTCTGTAAAGAATTTCTTTCTAATATCCAGCCTAAATTTCCCCTGGCAGAGCTTAAGCCCGTGCTCCCTTGTCCTATTGCTAACTGCCTGGGAGAAGAGACCAATCCCCACCTGGCTATAACCTCCCTTCAGGTAGTTATAGTGATGAGGTCACCTCTAAGCCTCCTCTTCTCCAGACTAAACAGCCCCAGCTCCCTCAGCCTCTCCCCATAGGCCTTGTGTTCCAGTCCCTTCACCAGTCCTGTTGCTTTTCTCTGGACCCGCTCTAGCACTTCAATATCTTTCCTGAACTGAGGGTTAGGAGTAACCTTTCCTACTGCATAACCTGCCTGTCTGTTTAGTGGGCAAAGAGTAGACGAAGAGATAGCGCATTAGGACCAAAAGTATTTGCCATTCTTACGAGCTGGAATAATCTTTCTAGTTCCTGTGATGTTTAGTCTGATGTTTCATAGGGCTCTTCCGTGAGTCATCTTGCTGCCTTCGGGGCTTCTCCTTGTTCAAGCCACAAGGCAGCACTGCATGCAGAAATACTTGCTCCAGCTGATTAAATTAAACTGTCCGTTTCTTAGCTTAGTCATTTGTAATGGGGTTATGCTGCAGAAAGAGTATCCATGTTTGCATCCTTGTAATAACAGACATTTGAATGGAACACTCTTACAGAACAAATGGCTCATAGGGTTGAAGGCCAAAAAGAAACATGCTTACTCAGATCTTCCAGAATCTGCGAAATCTGCCTCTTTCTCTCTGCTGAAAATACTGTTTACTTGGATGTGCAGATGTATTTCTTCCAGAGATATTTTTTTGTTTTACTGTGTAAATACAGGTGTTTCTTCATATCCTAAGTTTGAAGGTTGTTTGATTTTTGAGTAGCTTTCCAAAACTACTGGAAAAGATGTTAGGGTTTCTGATTTAAATTTAACCAAACTATCGTTTTAGGAGAAACAACATATTTTTCTAGTAAGGAAAGAGAGCAGATGAGTCGCCATATCTGTGAGAGACCTTATCTGTATCCTTCAGAATTGTAATTGGTGATCTGTGAGATGGACAGTTGTGCCACTTAGTCTTAGAGGAAGGAGGTAGTCATTGTTAAAACTTAAATACCTAAGGAAAAATGATGTATCCTGGAGAATTGTTTCTTCTTTTAGTGAAGATGAACCAGGGTTATCAAATTATAGATTCCTCTAGCCGTCCTTCATCCTTTGTGAGCTATTTCTTGAGAATGAAAAATTAAGCCTAAAATGTGAAGAACCTCTTTCTGTTTGAGTTTTTGTGCTGAGGAGCCAAGGTTGCATTCTGCCCAAAACTTGACTGTTCAGATTTTGAAAAATAACTAGAAACTTGCTCTGTTGAATTTCTTGTCAAATGATATTTTGATAAGAGTGTTGGGTTTCATGTATGTTTGTGAGGCATGTTTTAGGTTTAATGGGTTTTAATCGGAGATAGTGTAGAGAAGGTCTTCAGGGATCTGGGTCTCAGTGTGCTCTGCTGGGATTGATTTTTGCTTGAGATTTGAAAACTGAGGTAATCTCAGTGTCTTCTTTCTCCCTCTCTTCCTATCAGGTATCTTATCTTACTTGGCTGACAGACCACCACCTCAGTACATCCATCCCAACACTATAAATGTTGATAGCAATCCAGCATTGTCAGTCTCCAACAATCCATCAGCCCTGGATCCCTACCAGCCCAGTGGAACCGTGGGGCTGGAGCCAGGGATTGTCTCCATGGACTCCCGCACAGTGAACACACATGGTCCTCAAAATCTGCATCCTAATGACAGCCATGAGGTAGCACTGGATACTACAATCACCATGGAGAGCGTTTCGAGGGTAACCAGCCCCATCTCCACAGATGGGATGACAGAGGAACTCACGATGGATGATGTAGCCGGGGATCATTCGCAGATCCCAAGTGGCTCCCGGAGCCATGAACCTTTAGCCGTAGACACAGTGGGGAGTAACTTGACATCGGACGCTGTGGGACACAGCGGTGTCATTCCCATTCACGGTAGCACTTTGGAACTCCCTGTCGTCATGGAGCCCGACCACATTGCCGGGCGGGTGACAGGGATATCGGACAGCACACTAAATGACTCCATTCATACTGTGGCCATGAGCACCAACTCCGTGAGTGTGGCGCTCTCTACCTCACACAACCTCGCTTCCCTGGACTCAGTAGCCTTGCATGAAGTGGGCCTCAGCCTCGAGCCGGTGGCGGTGTCTTCCATCAATCAGGAAGTAGCCATGGGGCCAAGTCACGTGGATGTGTCTGCAGACAATCTTGCCTTTGTACCACCCTCTCTGCAAATGGAAGACTCCAATTCGAACAAGGAGAATATGGCAACCTTGTTTACCATATGTGAGTGGACATTTCCTACTTTCTTGGGGTAGGGTTCGTCATGCAGCTGTTGTCTAGTGGGATGACAGGACTCTTGTTGCTAGTGTTACAGATTAATGGTGAAAGAAACGCTGCTTAACAAGTCCACGAAAGTTGGAACATCTGCAGTGCCAGATTAACTGTGCTGAAACGACAGTACTTGGAAGTAGGCATAGTAGGATGTTTTAGCATAATTCTCTTTGTATCCATCTCCCATGTCGCCTTGAGGTTGAAAGCTGAGTCTTTATGAACCTCTTGCCTTCTGTGGATATGCAGATATTATCCTTTGAAATGAAACTGTTTTGTTTTTAAAGTCAGATCACAAGTGACTCTTCTTGGTGCATGAAAAATACACAGCAAATACCACCACAAGCCATACATTCAGTTAAGTGGGTATAATTGTTGAGTATGACATTGTGTGATTTTGCAAAATATTTATTAAAACTTGAACAATCATCATGAAAATGTTATTCTCAACAGGACCTGCTAGAAAAAAAAAGAGCAGAGAGGGAAGGAACATCTTAATATTTCTAATTATTCTAATCAAAGGACTTTAGTCCAGAGGTTACTTGATCTCGTAGGAAGAGAGGAGCACTGGGTACTATACTCTCAATCCTGTTATTATTCAAAGAGTGGTGTTTGAGAACTGTGAAGTTCTCATTTGCTGGGACAGAGATTTGAACTTTCAACTGCAGCACGTCTGGATTCCCGCCTCTGAAGCATAAGACCAGCTTTTATAATCATTCTTATTAGCTGTGCTAACATTGCTGAGGGCTGCTCTTCATGCAGCCTGGCCCTACAACTGCCAGGACCTTATGGCTAGCTTTACCTGCAGAGCATACTTTAAGAAATTGAAAGGTACAGTGCCTTGGTCAGCAATGGGAGAGGTGCAGTTTGGTGCAAAGTGTCTAGTCAATTAAATTAATTAATTGACTAAACACAATTGAATTAAACTTTTCGTTCTGTGGGATAAAAATAGAGCTTAAAATCAGGTGGGCATTGAACTGTGATGAATTTACCGCTCCTAAAGGAAGAGTTTTACACTTAATGCACTCAGAAGTTCCTACAAGCATCTGTTGCGTGTTGAGCAAATAATGATCAAAATACTGTGGAATCCAACATGCTTGTGGTGAAATCACTTCTCCTATTCAAAGTGGGATTGGAAGTGCCAGCTTATTGTTGCTATACTTAACATAGTGCTAAGCTGTTTCCCAGATGATGTTCCCCTTTGGTAGGATGATAAAATGGCTGTTGAATGCCTAGTGCTTTCATGTGATTTGCAAAACAGATTCTTGACTTGGGAAGGTTTAAATTTTAACTTTGTGTTGTTTTTAAACTTCTTCTGAATAAAACATGAATTTGTGTCCAGACAGGTGACAGCAAGGACAAGGAGTTAGTTTAGAGCCCCTTGGTGGTTTTTCCTCACTGAGAAGGCAGGAGTCAGGGCCTTTTTCAGAAAACTTTTTACACTGTCCTTAAGCGGGAAATAAAAAGTGTGCCTTGGCTCCAGTCTTGAATGTTTGTGAAACTTCTAAGTAGCCCCTTTTGTGGTCATCTTTGTTGACGTTCCTGGGTATCCAAATCAGAGAAGTAATCACTGAGTATCTTTTTTTAATTTTATTTTTTCGCGGTTTGGTATTTTTTTGGCATTATTTGGAAAGGACAGGAATGGGAAGTGTATTTGACTTCCTGTAGAATGTGAGATTTTTTTTTTTTTTTCAACTTAAAGATGTATGAATCCCTGAACCTTTCCAAGTGGAACTGTCACATGCCTAGAAATTTTCTTCCTCTGCCTCTCCTTGGAGCTGTAGTGGGTATGTGCTAGGCAATGCTTAAAAGCAGCTATTCCAAATAGTGGTTCTCATTACTCAGGTCTGGCTGTTGTCGTTGCTTTACTCCTACATATCACCTGTGCACATGAAGCAATGCTTATATAGGCTCTACTTAATAATTTTTTGAGTACCTCGCTATCGGTAACTGTGTAGTTGCTCAAACTGTACTTTTTTGGGGTCAGGTTCTGGTACCCTGAGGTATGAAGGGAATGTCCTAAAATTATCTTTAAACATGTAAGAATGGAGCTGCGGTTTAGGCCTGCTGGAGACTAGTTCTGTAATAGGTCTTGTATACTGGAGTTGGGTCATCAGCAGGCCAAAGGTCTTTGTGGAGGTCCTGATTAGTTAGCTGAGCATCTTTCTTCTTCAGAGTAATGATTCATCAGGAGAGTGGTTGCTGAGTAGGTGTTGGTTGCTCCATTTGTAGAGAATTAAAATTACATAGTTTTTCTAAATGAAACAATAATGCTGTAGAGAGCATTTTATGATGTACCTTTTCTCAGTTATTAGACTGAAGACTTTCAGTGGTTTCTTTTTCAGCAGTACTTCTGCTGAAGGACAGATTGAGAAAGCGATGGTACTGATTCTTCTTGGGCTTTTGTTTTTGTTCCATTCAGTGACATACTCATACTGTATGAGTTTATTGCAGTGAGTCCTTCAAAAGCAACAGTAAGGTGAGGTTTTTGCTGCTGTGAAGATTTACACATTGTCTGAATTCAAATGGAGGTAAGGGGATATGTGGGTTCAAATTAGAAACATTTTAGAAACAAGACCTTAGTGTCCCCTTGTGTGGATATCCTTGAGGTTCTACATGCAAGAAGTGTTTCTGGTAAATTCCAAAAATGTAACCAGTTAGAAAGTGTTTGGTTTGGGATGACTTAGATTTTTCTGCCAATAAAGTTCATTTCACTTGTGATCAGAGTGAAAATGGCTCTGACATCATCAGCATTGCTGCCAGCTCTGGGGAGACTACTATCCATTTTGCAGTAGGTTTGATGAAGACTGGACTCTGTCCCATTGTTAGATTTCCCTGTAGGGATACTCTGGAGTCTGGGTCGTTAATTGACCATCAGGAAGGTAGGTAGAGATTCTCACATTTGATCTGAATTGGATAGGAACTGTGACATCTGTGTCAGTGCCCATCTGACTGTAATAATATGATCTGTATTCTTCTGAGTAAAATGTATTTAGTGGATAAGTTGAACCTGATAGAACCAGACTTTGGCAGGAACTGAGCTGAAGCATATTGGTAGAGAGCTGATTGCACCGTGGGAGCTGTTGCATATTTTTAATCCCTGTTGTCCTTTTCCCTGTCTGCAGGGTGCACACTGTGTGACAAGGCGTATCCGTCGGACTGCCCAGACCACGGGCCCGTCACCTTTGTCCCTGACACCCCCATAGAGAGCCGAGCCCGGCTTTCTCTCCCTAAGCAGCTCGTCCTCCGGCAGTCTATCATGGGAGCTGAGGCGGGTAAGAATCATGTTACTGTGTGTTTCTCTGCAGCAGTTTAAAATACACTTACTGCCTGATATCCAAAACCATGGGGATATTAATGTGGGGAAAAAACACCGCAGTAGAGAGGTGCTCCCCTCATCTGTGTTCACCCTGACTTACATTATCCAAGAGCTTCTTGTGCTCCGGTTACTGCTTAGACCTCAACTATACTGTAGGGCTGCTGCCACTGAGTGTGGCACATCATAAGGTCAAGCACAAGCAAGATATGGTGTTTATTTTTATTGTGTTGGACAACCCAGGCACAGCTTTGATAAGAAAACATTGCAGCAGTTGCAGTTTTGGAGAGGGTAACAGTTAGAAATAATAGAGGAGATTTCTGTCTGCTCGTTCTTCAGCTTGGTTTGCCACCTGTGGGTCTTCTGGACTTCTGCACTCTCTTTGGAGTATTGTTCATAAGTGCCTCTGTTTTCCCCCCCCCTTCATTTACATTTGGCATGTAGACTCTGACCTTGTCACTGGATGTGGACCTTGTTACTGTATTTCTCGCCACTGTCACCTGGAAATCGAAGAGTACAGTGCAGTACCCTAAGGATCTGAAGGCTAGAGAAGAATGTGATTATTGGCTTTCTTAGTGATGCTGCTTGTTGAGAGTAGATTACATCTGTTCTTTTCAAGCTGCACTAGTTTCCAGTTTATTCCTAAAAGCTACTGAGTGTATTCATGTAGACCTATATATATAAATGTTTAATAATAAATAATATACACGCAGGAATCCCTCTGCCCATGACAGAAATACAGCTGCCTCTGGGGAGAAATGCAGAAGCTGCTTAACAATGCCCAGCAACAATTCTGGAAATTCCTGGGGATTAGGTAGGCAAAATGTAGTTACTGAAACTAGTATTTTCTGCTTTTGCAGAAAGTGCCATGAAAACTTTAAACAAGTGGCTAGGATGTTAGTTTTATAGCTTACTTAAAAGTAAATTACTTGCTTTTGACAAAATAAATATTTATAATTAGAACAAAGCGGCTCCCAATAGTGTCATGTGGTGGTGGTGGTTCTTGTCTCTGCCTTAGGTGTGTTTCACATGTGAAATAGAAGCTTTGATGATCTTATGCCTAGATATTACCCCTGGCGCATTATCTCATAAACCTCCCACTTCTTTATTATGCATGATTAGTTGTTTAAACCATTGATTTCTTCAGATTTTGGTCTTCTCCTGATAGGTGTGTGGACACGAGAAACCATTCCTGTGCGGACTTGTTTTGGACCTTTGATCGGACAGCAGAGCCATTCTCTGGAGGTGGCCGACTGGACAGACAAAGCAGCCAGTCACATCTGGAAGGTCAGTGGGTGTTCTGGCTCACAGATCTGCCAACATGCCTTTATCTGGTAAAACTTGCCACATGACACAGCAACTTCAACATTATCATCCTTGCCGAAAGTCAAAAGTAAAGCAATTTGATTGTTTAATGCTTAATATCAGCATAACAGAGCTGTATACCATGTAATATGCAGGTAATCAATCCTGAAGCTTCTTTAATGCCTTTTCTTTTACAGGGCTGTATGTGGTTTCCACTCTTTGTGTGGAGTTGCAGCAGAGATTGTATATGATTCACTAGGCAGCACTTGTTTGTTTCGTATCACTGTTTATTGAAAGTTCCCCTAGGTGATGAATGATTTGTTTTAGGAAAGATGCTTTAAAGCTTTCTTTTCCCCATCATTTCATGTTCAGAAAGTAAACTTGATTTATATAAATAAAACATGTACTGTTTGCCCAGATACTATTATTCACAAGATTTGGTTTGTAAGAAAAGCAGTCAAATGCATTTCTGCTGGGAGTTAAAGGTGGTGTGTGGGAAAGATGCTGATAAACAGGTTTTCTAGCCTCCTGGGTAGCAGAGAAGTCAAGATTGCCGTGTGAAGAGGAAAATAAGGAGTAAAAACAGGGCTGTGGTCTTGGCAATGGCAATGGAGACTTCTCAGCTTGTTCTAGGTAAACACATCCTCTCTTAAAGAAAGAAGCTGGCTTTGACTGCATTTATTGCTGTGTTTTATCCTAAGATTGCATTTGTTTTCCTGATAGATCTATCACAATGGTGTCCTGGAGTTCTGCATCATTACAACTGATGAAAATGAATGTAACTGGATGATGTTTGTACGCAAAGCCAGGTGAGAACCACCTGTACTGTGCTAAGTAGCTTTGAGTCTTGAGCTGCGGGCTCACCGAAGGCTGTACAGAATAGAGAAAGATAAGGATCACAGAATATTCTGAGTTGGAAGGGACCTACAAGGATCATCGAGTCCAGCTCTTAAGTGAATGGTCCATACTGGGATCAAACCCAGACCTTGGCAATATTAGTGCCATGGTCTAACCAGCTGAGCTGATCTCAGGGCGTACTGGAGAGTGTGCACTGCTGCACTGCCTGCCCGGGGGGGCGTGAGCTCGGGACCAAGGGACCTTCAGGAGTTACCTGGGCATCTTGAACTGGTGGGGAGAATGAAACAGAAGACACAGTGCAGAATGTTACAGGAGAACTGGTACAAAGGCTGTCCTAAAACAGCCCCAGACTTGCCCACATTCTTTGTTTCCCTTGTTCTAAAGCTTTAAGCCAGGTTCTTTATATAGTAACTTACAGTGTATCAAGTTGTTACTGCTTTCCCTCTGCCCCATTCCTTTGGATACATCTGGGAAGGTGATGTTGATACTCTTTTTGATTTGAATACTTTATTAGCAAAGTGTCCCTGGGTTCTTTTGGCCAAGTTCCAAGCTCTTACAGCTTGCAAAAGCAGTCTATTTCAGTCTTTTCAGAGCCTGGGGTGAAAACTATCCAGACTGGCTTAAGTATTGCTCCATCCATAGTCCACAGAGAAGGCTTTGCTCTGTGACACAAAGTAGGTTTCTCGTGCAGTTCATTTCATTGCTCCCATATGCAAGAGTCAAGAAAATTTAATGCTTGATCTCCCACTGCAGTGGGGCAGAGCTTTTGCTGGTTTCAAACACTGGGAACAAACATATGCAAGATACTGCTTCAAAAGATCAATGACTACATCTTGGAAATGGAAATCAAGAGGGTTTTTTTAAAGATAATTTTGCTTTAAGGCTACTGATATTTTCTCCCTCATGCATTCTCTATTTCTTGAGGGGGTTAATATGAAAAATACATAGATTTCTCTAGTTTCTTAGGAGATCATAAACTCTTTTCTCTCAGCCCACTCCAATGTGTATTAATAATATTCTCAGGAGTGGTGTGAAAAATGCATCATTTGGTGGAGCAGATTGGCTCTCAAGGTCCAGTTTTCCATTCCTTTAATAAAGAAGGACAGAAGTGACAGACATGAAAGTTTTCATAATGTGCTGACAAGCACTGAGGTTCTCTCATTACCTATTTATAGGAATCTCCATCTTTTCTCTCTCAAAAAGTCAGTACTTCTGGAGGGCTTTTATTCATGGCTCTTGTTATTGCTATAGGAACCGGGAAGAGCAGAATCTGGTAGCTTATCCTCATGATGGAAAAATTTACTTCTGCACCTCTCGGGACATCCCACCTGAACACGAGCTTCTCTTTTATTACAGTCGGGACTATGCACGACAGCTTGGTAAGCGCTCATTTTTGTTGGCTTTGCAGGGAGTACCCAGCTTGAATTCCCCTTTAGTGCCATCCCTGGGCACTGTGACTTGGGAGTGCATTATGTTCCTTCCCAATTCCTACTGGTGCATGTCATAGTTTTCTTTTACCTTTCATGACTACAGAGTACCATCATTTAGAAGAAACATTCCCCTATCTAATTCCACTGATCAGGAGTAAAAGATCACAGTTTTGAAGAAAGAGCGTTGTTTTTCTTCTGTTCGTCCACTAAGGGATGCTAAGGGAGTTTTGCTAGCTGAAGATGTTCCTATCCTCCCCCACCTGTGGTTGTGATAATTTAGATTTGGCGGAGCTGTCCTCAAAACTGTTTCAAAGTTTGGCACCTCAAAACATTTGAAGTGACCTACCTAAAAGTGTTGAAAAGCATCCACTGGAAGGAAAGCTGAAAGGAATAAAGGTGAAAAAATCTCTGCAGCTGGCTTTGCTACCACAGACAAAATGTTTACATGGATCTTGCTCGTGCTCTGTTAGGCCTTACTGTGCCTCATTAAAAGTGATGCTTTTGTGCCCACAGGTGTCCCGGAACATCCAGACGTGCACATCTGCCACTGTGGAAAGGAATGCGCTTCCTATGCGGACTTCAAGGCCCATCTGAGCAGCCATATTCACAACCACCTCCCCAGTCAGGGGCACAGCAGCAACCATGGGCCAGGCCACGGAAAGGAAAGGAAGTGGAAGTGCTCCATGTGCCCCCAGGCTTTCATCTCCCCTTCCAAGCTCCATGTCCACTTCATGGGGCACATGGGCATGAAGCCACACAAGTGCGATTTCTGTAGCAAAGCTTTCAGTGATCCCAGCAACTTACGGACCCACCTCAAGATACACACAGGTAAGGGCTGGGGGCTTTATAGAGATGCCTGTGCTAGGAAATCATTTGGGCAGGTCTGTTTCTCTGATTCCACGGCCAGTTGGCAGAGCAGAGCTTGTGTCTGTAAATATAAACTCTTAGAAACACAAAATCATAAGAATGTTTTGGATTGAAAGGGGCCTTTAAAAATAATACTCCAACACCCCCTACCAAGGACAGAGACATCTTCAGCTAGATCAGTCACTCCAAGCCCCATCCAACCTACCCTCAAATAGTTCCAGTGGTGGGGCGTTTGCAACTTTTCTGAGCAACCTGTTCCAGTGCCTCACAACCCTCAGTGTAAAAAAAAAAAAAAAAAAGACTTTTTTATGTCCGATTTAAGTCTGTTTTCTTTCAGTTTAAAACCATTGCTCCTTGTCCTGTTACTATGGGCCTTGGTAAAAAGTCTCTCTTTCTTGAAATCCCCCTTTAAATATTGAAAGGCTGCAGTAAGGTCTTCCTGGAACCTTCTCTTCTCGAGGCTAAACAGCCCCAACTCTCAGCCTGTTTTCACAGGAGAGGTGCTTCAGCCCTCTGACTATCTTCAAGGCCTTCCTTCGGACCTGCTCCAACATCCCGATGTCTTTCTTGTACTGAGGACCTTAGAACTGGATGCAGTACTTCAGGTGGTCTCACAAGAGCAGAGTAGAGGAGGACAATTGCCTCCCTCAACCTGCCTTTCTAAGAATGGATTCTTAGATTCCTGCCTGTCTACAGGAATGATCTCTAGTCCATGTTGACCCCACTTAATGCCTGGGCAGTGCCTGAGAGAGTGCTGGTTAGGTGGGATAGGACTGAGCTGGATTCAGTGGTGTGGGTGCCTGTAGAACAGTATGTAGACCTGTGATTTGGTTGATTGTGCCATGTCTAAAAACATTTGATGATCGCATCTAATAGACTGCAGTTGGCAAGAAATGTTGGCCTTCGTCTGGCAGACAGAAAAACTTCGTTCCCACACAGCAGCTCAAGTGGTGGTAGCTGCGATAAAACAACGGTTCCCTTCTGCTCATGAGAAGAAGGACACTGGGTTTGAGAGCTATTAATGTGGCCAGTTGTGCACTTAAATACTGAGATCTTTCCTACTTGAATTGGTTTTCATCTTAAGGAAATGGCACAAAACTGAAATTGGCAACTGTAGCGTCAGACTGATATGGATAAGGCTCAGCTCTGTCACTCATCAGAACTAAATGTGCTCGTGACTTCTGTGGGCATTGGGGTATCAATAGAGACTTTGGGGATAAAGGGGGAATTGCCAGCAGATGAGGGAATGAGCACTAACAGAGGAAAACAACATAGTGACAAATTTTTTAGCTGTGTAAGAGAGGAAATATGAAAAGGCATGGATTTAACACTTTTGTGAGGACAGGGGAGAGAGTGAAGGTCAGGTTACAGGCCAGCAATAGATAGTGTGGATATTTTTGCCTCTTTTTTTTCAATAAGATATAAGTACCTATTGGGAATCAAAGAATGCAAGTCACAAAGCTGGAAAAGGAATAAAACTGGGGGTTTGGTGCCTCAAGTCAAGCATAGGAAGCTGCAGGCTCAGTAGTCAGGAGTTTTAATAAACTGATCAAGTACAAATGTGATATACACAACCTCAGAACACTCAGTGGGTTGGGATTCAAATGGTATTCAAACTTACTCTGAATTCACTGGTGTGCAGGGCTTTTGAACTATTTCTGGCAAAGAATAGTGGAAGAACTACAGATAAGTGGAAAAATGGGATAAAACATAGAAGTTATCAAAGGGCCAGTGAGCTTTGTACCTGTGTGTTTGCTAGATAAGAGAACTTGTTTTTGTAGACAAAGGCAATGCAGTGCTTCAAATGTGGCTGGGCTCCGGTAAGGCATCAGATACAGTCCCTGTGGGAAGTGGGATGTGGAGATGGGGATGTACTAACGTACAGTAACTAGATGGTTACCATGGTTACTAGTACAAAGGAAGCTAACATTGTTTTTACTGAGGAATTCATCTTGGATAAGACTAGTCCTGTTAAGTGTTTGCCTGAATCTCTTTGCTGAAAAATTTACAGACCTACTGGGGCTGTTCTAATGTACATAACAGAGAGGCACAGTTGGTGTGGAAGAAGCAGAAAGCCTATCCCACAGGAAAGGCTGACTGACCATGAGCAGTGGAGGGAGAGGAATCAGTGGTGTTTAGAAGGACAAAGTGCAGAAACGTGCAGCACACAAGGGGCTCAGTGGTTTGAAACAGTATCATGAAGTTTTTTTGGCTTGGAGGCATGGGGTGAGGGTTGAAAAGCTTTGGGAACGTTGAAGTCAGATGCCTGTTTTCTCCATAGCTAAACCCAGACTGGAACTAAGTAGGCCTTTATGCTGAGTCTGAAGGAAACAGGAGGAAACAGGTCCTGTTCACAAAGAATGTGCCTTTCCTCAGGGTAAAATTTTATTTTTCAGCAGTGGTCAGGCTTGTTTGCTTCCTGTATTTCTTGGGACACTGACTGTCAACTTGTGGGTGTATGTGTGTAATCCTAGGTCAGAAGAACTACCGCTGTACCCTCTGTGACAAGTCGTTCACCCAGAAGGCCCACCTGGAATCGCACATGGTTATACACACCGGGGAGAAGAACCTCAAATGCGATTACTGCGAAAAGCTGTTCATGCGGAGGCAGGACCTCAAGCAGCACGTACTCACTCACACACAGTAAGTGATCTCACAGGGTGGGCGCAAAAAATGAAGCCGAGCAGCCCAAGAGAGAACCTTCAATTTGCAAACAGTTTGACGTAGGGAGTACAGATAGGTTCACTCTCTAAAATGACAGCAGTCTGGACAAAGTCCTTCTTGCACTGGCTGCAGTTGTCCAGTTCTAGTGTTTGCAATGTTTTAATGACACAGTAAATTCCAAGCGTGCTACTTGTCTTGTGAAATGGCTGTCTGGAGTGTTCATCATTTTGATCAGAGAGGGAGTTGTTTGACTTACATTTCATTCTCTGCTGAGAACTGCTTACACATCCCAACGTGACCACAAAAGACCATAAACTCAGTGCTATTCTCACCAAGCAGCTTGTTAGTGAATTGTGTCTCTCTGCACTAGGATTGGGGTGCTGCCATTCTCAGCCCTTTCCTCCCTGCAGGTCTCACTCAAGCACTTGGTCTCCTGCTCCTCCCGTAGGCAGATCCCTGCCCACAGCCCTGTGCCAGGCCAGGTCTTTTGCTCTGACAATCTCTCCATGCTGTATATTTGCTCCCAATAGAAAAAAAAAAAGCCTAGTCTTAAAAACTTACTTGCCCAAAGCTAGTTCCTTTGCTTATTTCATTTTTGGCATCTGGTTCTTGTACTCACTTGGAATCCATTGCTGCTTCTGTCATGCTGCCTAGGAGACAGTGTTTTGCAGTGAGCATGAGTGAGAGAGGCAGACAGACAGACTTGCCTGGCTGCTTGTTTCAACAGCCTGAGCCAGGAGCACTACTGCTGGGAGGTATTTTGCACTGTCATCTGCAGAATTTGTTGCAGTCTTGTAAGCTCCTCCTTACGGACTGAGGGTTGTTAGCACTCAGCAGCTTTGTTGTCTTATTTCTTCCCTGTGCCCCCGCCCCCCATTGATGCAGGGTGCGAAGGAGGGAGACTGACCTTTCCATCAGGGCAACATCTCTGCTCTTGCCAAAACATGGGTCTTAACCAGTATTTTAATACTGTATCAGCTGCCTTGCAGGAGCAAACTCGCTTTTTTATGTCTTGCAGAGAACGGCAGATCAAGTGCCCCAAGTGTGACAAGCTGTTTCTGAGGACAAATCACCTGAAGAAGCATCTCAATTCACATGAAGGAAAGAGGGACTATGTCTGTGAAAAATGTTCCAAGGCTTATTTAACCAAATATCACCTCACTCGCCACCTAAAAATATGTAAAGGCCCCACATCCAGCTTGTCAGCCCCAGAGGAGGAAGAAGAGGAGGATTCAGAGGAAGAATTAATAGACTCTGTGAGGACTGAAGACTGTAGGATTAACAATGGAGTCTATTCAACAGGTGATGCCCTCTCTGGACACAAATGAAGAAGAGAGGGACATTTTCTTGGTTAAGTAGGGAAGGAAAAAACCCTCTTCCTTGTTTCCTCAGTCAACAATGTATGTCAGGTGAGGAGTTTTCCTTCTGTTTTGGTCTCCACACTACCACCACTTAATATACTCTGTAGCCAAAACACTGAATGAGACTGGATCATGCCTGTACAAGTGAAGAGTTGGTAAGAAGGAAATGTGAGGCTAGGAGATTTTTTTCACACACGCTGTGCATACTTCTTTTCCAAATCACTCAGATTAATCCATCCAGTGTCGGGACACATGTCACACCTTCCATAGCCCTTTAAGCAATGAGCCACAAACCAGAAATGAGTGATTGCAGTGACCTGTAACTGTCCTTAACTGCCCAAGCCATGACATGAAGAAAAACAAACAAAAATGGTGGTGGCTGTTGATGTGTTTTGGTTTTTTAAAACCTTTTAACTGAAGGATGTGGTTTGGCACAAAGGAAAGACTTAACAATACTCAGGTTTCCTTCTTAAAACAAAACTCTTTGGTTTAAAAAAAAAAGAAAGGCCAGTGAAATCAGCCCTTGCAAACAATGCCATTACCCCACTACAGAGATTCAAAGATTGGCTTTTGGATAACAGTTATTGCCTCCTCTCCCTCGAGTTCATTAGAACATGTAAGCAGGTGAAGAGATAAAGACTGTATAGACTCAGTAAGGACGAGGCTTACAGACCATCAGGCACTGTTTACAGCATATATTACTCCTGGTGCTGTAAACCTTGTACCACCTAGACTGATGGGAGGGTTTGCTGCTAATATTATTTATGGAATGAAGATTATTACATTTGGTTGTTTTCTTTTGAAATAATTAAAAATGTGGCTCTTCTCAAATGTTCTTTTTTTAATATTTACATATTCTGAAAAAAAAGTTCCTGTTTCTGTAAATACGCTAAGAGAAATAACAACACTTTTTTTAATCATCTGCCTCTCACAAGCTTTCCTGGGACATGAAAGGGTATAGGTAGGAGCACGTCCATGAATAGGTGGAGCTGAAGAACTGGTCTTTAAACCCTGCAGATTTGCTGTGTCACTCCTCTGGCTGTGCTGTAAAAGAAGAGTCAGCTGAGCTCTGTTCTTTTGACAAGGTAATTGGAGGTTCCCTTGTGAAAGAGGCTCTGCTTCTTGCCCTAGATGGCCCAAGCTCAGCTGTACCTTTCTCTGTCCCCCGTATTACCTTGAGAGCTCCTGGGCTTCTTAAAACCTGAAAATGCTTGCCCTCAGATCAGTATGTGACTAAAACGCTCCAGAGAGACAAGTTGTGGGATTTTGTTAAGTCAAGGGAAAGATGTGTTGCTTCCAGTAATGCAATTTCTTCCTAAAACACAAAGCAACTTCTAGAGCTACAGTGCCAATTATAATACTAGAGGTATAAGAGAAATCACTACCCTCAAACCGCTTGACACAAAGCATTTATTTCAAATTAAAGCTTTAAAAAACTTCAAGCTTTTCACTGGAGAGCACTTGAACAGAAGTGGTTCTGGTGCTTCCACACATCACTCGCTACTGCCTGGCAGAGACAGGAGGGAGGCAGGAATTCCAACCCATCCAGAGTATTCCTGGTTTCTGCAGAGCCATGCTGAACCCCTCTCACCAGACTAGAAACAGCTGAAGTGGATTTAGAAGCAGTCATTTACTTACCCTCAAGGGATAGGAAGGAAAGCTCCAGCCCCTTTCCCATCTGCAGTTTGTAGTGATACAATTTACTTGGTTTACCTCACCAGAGTGAGTTACATTGCGTTAGGGTGGAAAGCAGTGGGAAGAGCTTGTCACCTATGAGCTGTGACAGTGCAGCTGCTTTGACAGCAGTGGCTTTAATACCCAGGGCATTTTGCAGACACCTTCAGTGTGGGAAGCACTTCACAGGAGGGTAAGAGGATCATTTAACTTCTTGGCTTGGGGTAAGGCATTCGGGTGTTCCATTTTAAATGCAATGAAATTGTTGGGAGTCACAATCCTTGATTAGATTCCTGATGCTGGAAATAAAGTGCTTAAGTTGGTGGTTTGGCTGATACTCAAAACGTTCCTGTGCCTTCAGGTGTTGGGCAGAAACGCCTGGGCGGAGTGATGAACATTAGTAAATAACAGAGCTTTCACCAGATGCGATCGCAGCCCTTGCTTTGTTTCCTCACAGCCTCTCATCCTTTCCAAGTAGCAGCTCCTTCTTTCAGTTCAAATTCTCTTAAAATATATTACAGTTGGAGCTTGAAGAAAAACTCAATACCACGTGCAACATCAGTCAGCTTCAGGTGCTGTGGAACCAGGGAAAAGAAACACCCAATCTTGATGGATGGAGCTGGGATATTTCTGGTTTGATATTGGTGAGCTGAATGTTAGAAATACATTTCAAGATTCTACTTGGGGACTCCATTTTATTGCCTGAGAACTACTCTTGAGATTTAAAAAGTTACATGGAAGATATTTTAAAATCTGTAAACCTAGCCTCAAGGATAAATTATCTATTTACACTTTTTATTTAATTCAGCTTTTGTTTATTTATTACACAACTGTTGTGTGAAGTATTTTCTCTTGTGCCCTTAGAAGGTAGAAGATCAAAACCTCTGCAGTATTTAACAAACTTCTGGTAGCCAGAGAATGCTTTTCTAGTGACTGTTTCATTTTATATGTCAGCTTCACACATGGTAGCCCCTGTTTATGGGATCATTATCTCAGGCAAAAGCAAGTGATTTAATCTTTCAAAGCTGGTAATAGAGGCAGGAACTTCAGAGCTTAACCACCACACCATGTTTCTTTGTCTGAGACGAAGAAGGCTGCAGACTGCAAGACACTAGAGCCATTTCCATGAACTCTCACCTAACAGAGGGATTTGTAGAATACACATTAGTCGTAGTCCTGTTAATTACTTCAAATTTTTGGTGTTTGGTCCGTCATGATTCCATTGCTGTCTCCGAGTCGTTGCTGCTCCTGCTGGCCGTGGAGGTGGAAGCCACGGAGTTGGCACTAGCCAGAACCAGTCTCTGTCTGTTTCCAAAAACTTCATTCACTGCAATATAGACAGGGAATTGCTTACATGTTACTCTCCCAGAGACAAGATGAGTACAGCAGGTATAGCACTGTGAACACCATGGAATGGAATGGAAATCCTAACCTGGTGCAGTTTCAAAGCTTCTCCCCTTGCCCCGAGTAGGGAGTTGAAGGTTACATGCATCTGATACTTTAATTACAATTTCTGTTACTTTTCCCCCAGAGCATCTATAGGTTTCCCTCTGCATAATTCCATAGCCAAGTACTGTGAAATGGATGAGGTTTGAAGGGCACAACATTAAGTTTAATTAATCTATTTCTGGTTTTAGTCTCTCTGGTTTCCACCAAGCTCTTAAAAGCCTTCTCCAAAAATTCATGCCATTTAGTTACATGTAGCTACAACAACTGATCAACCCAGACCTCACTTTTATTCCCACAAGTACTCAAAGAATGTGATACCTGATTACACCAGGAACATTAAGGAAAAAAACCAGAGATGTAAGAAAGCAGGTGTTACGCTTCAGCCACCAGAAAATAAATCACGTCAAACAGTTCTCCAATTCAGAAAAAAACCCCCACTTTTTGAAGCTGAAAATGTGAACACATAGGCAGTCATGGGATATGTAAAAATACTAACCTACAGTTTCTCTCAGAGTCACACTACATTACTGAATACAAATACATCCTGCAGGCAAGGGGAGAACCACAATATCCCAGAAATGAGAATACTACCTGCGGAAATCTTGCTTATATCCCAAACACGCAGCCCTTCTCGCTCTCCTCCAAAGGCAAAAACAAACGGGAAGTCAGGGCAGCAAGCTGCACAGAAGAGAACACCCTGGGAGGGTGGAAGAAAGAAGAGGTTTTTGGTTTTTTTTAAATATCATGCTAAAATGAATTTATCATCTGAAAATACTTTCTACCAAGCAAGTTGTAACAAATGTAATTTCTTTAAGTTTCCCAAAACTTCTTTTGTAAAGACACAAAATGAAAGTCAAGAGCTGCTAATTATAAACAGTAAAATCACATCTTTGTCTTGAATGTGGCAGGTGCAGGCTGGAGCACCTACAGTTCTACTCAGAACATTGTATCTGGAATTTGAGTCTGAGGCTTTGAAGCAGTCTGCCAATTCCATGTTGAATACTGCACTGTAATGAGAATGACTTATCCAGAATATACAGATAGGGTTTTTTTTCCCTAAAAGATGTTAAGTAAAACAAGATTCAAACTAGACAAAAAAAGAATAAGCAGACATAGTTTATATGTAAAACTTGTCAGAATCAAGAAATAAATATTACTATACCATTTTCATATCCCTGGAGTGGATTAAACTTGGTCTGTCTCCCAGGATATCCCAAATTTTCACATATTTGTCAGCAGATGATGTCACAAGGCACCCCTTCACCTGACTGCTTAGTTGTAGCCCTGGAAGATTAAGAGTGCAGCCATGTGAGAACCACTGTTTCACAGAGATGGGGATACATTTTGAAGTGAAGTGATGAGAACAACCTCAGTATTCTCCTCACACTCTCCATTCCAGCACAAAGGAGCAAAATATTAATGAAAGTTTTATCCTGCTCCCTGCAGTGAGAGCAAAAAGAATCATGTAGGCCTATTTTGTCTCTCAATCCAACATCAGTAACAGTGCAACAACATGCTTGTTCTACTTCTTACTTCACATAATCTGCTTCCCCAGGCAGCTTTCTTTGTTCATTTGCCAAAGACCATCTTGCTTGCTGTCCAAGATGATGGGGCATATTCATACAGTCTCATTTTAGGCACCTGATCAGGGACTTAAAGTTACTTTTGGAAGCTCCTATACTGATCAAATTAAAGTAGCCTAAAGGAGGCAGTGTGAAAACCTTCCCATGTGCCATACCTGAATCATCCTCAGAGTGAATGTCAGTATAAAATAATTACAGAGAGAGAAGGTAAACATTATAGTTCATAATCCTAAACTAGTTTCCATCATTTTTGTATTTCCTCATCCAGAACAAAAAAAAAAAACCAACCCACAAGGAGTGTGTCCCAAGTGAAGTAGCCTGTTTTTACATGCTTACTCATGACAGTCACTGAGGAAAGTTCACTGTTGTTAAATTACTTTGCTTACAATGGCTTCTCAGCAGAGATTTGTTTCACATGCCAGCTACCATGATTAGCATGCTTATTTGTTGAACAAGGAATTACGACCACCTCAGTCCTACAGGTTAAAGGCATCTTCCAGATGTGCCTTGCCACTGGGGACAAACAGGACACACAGGCCGTTTACCTGACACCTCTTCATCATGGGCTTTCAGAGTAAACAGGGGCTTATCAGAACGAGCATCCAGACAGTACACAAAACCATCCTCTGTGCTTGCCTGGGGAAACCACAACATTTAAAAAAACAATCAATCATCGTCATTCATTTGGAAAAGAACTTCCTATGAAATAATACCCACCCTCTAATAAATCCGTGTGATCTAAGGCAGACATTGCTTTGTAGAGCATGTTACACTGTTCCCAGGTCTGAGCCTCCAAAGTCAGACTCCGTCTACTTGCTGCCTGAGCCATTCTGTGTACCTAAACTATGCTGCACTGAATTACATGGAAGTCTTCATCATATATAGATGTTTTAAAGTGTACTTTGAAGATAGTTGCCCTGCTAATTTTGGCCTCCATATTAGGCAATGAAATACAAAGCCTTTAGTGTCTTCACTGTCAGTTCAAATTTTTGGAGCCATCCAGTGGTCCAGTGCAAAGCTCAGCGTGATTATACTGAGAGATCTGCATCATAAACCCAACAGAACTGAGCAACTCTAGGTGGTCTCTTCTCCCAGGTAACAAGCAATAGGATAACAGAAAATGGCCTCAAGTTGCACCAGGGGAGGTTTGGATTGGATATTAGGAAAAACCTGCTGAAAGGGTTGTCATGCACTGGCACAGGCTATCCAGGTAAGTGGTGGAATCCCCACCCCTGGAGGTATTTAAAAGCCATGTAGATGAGGCACTTATGGACATGGTTTAGTGGTGGACTTGGCAGTGCTGCATTAAAGGTTGGACTTGATCTCGGAGGTCTTTTCCAACCGAAACAAGTGGATCATTCCATATCAGCCAGGGGGACGGTGCCCTCTAGCGCTGACTTGAAACACTGAATTAACATTCGGGATCTTAGTTCTAATTAGCTACTTCACAGTTGCAGTTGCCTCCTTACATGAAACACAACAGCAACTATGCAAAGAAAAATATATCCCAGCCACTGAACACTGTGACAACATGACACAGATGCCACCTCTGGACTGCAAAAGCAGCAGCATCAATAGCTTTTCTACTGTCACAATGAAGATACTAAATAAGTAGCTGGTCTCAATATACCTGTTGAAAAAACTACTTAAAATCATCCTCCCCTGGACTGCATTTTCATAATAAGCAGTACAAACCATACAACTGTCCCTCAGCTCCACTGTGATTCAGAAACAGTATGAACACAACAATACAGGTTAAAACAGCCCAAGAGTAGAAGCATGTACTCACTAAGAAATGACAAGGTGAAAAGTGATTCCAAATTACTCTCTCAACCTGACCACTAAACCTCCACACTCGATGGTTATCTTGTGGGTTTCTGCAATCATACAGCACCGCTGATCTGTGGGAAAAAGGGACAGGAAATAAAATTAAAAAGAAATAAAAATCAGGGCAGAACACTTTGTGACATAGTTTGCTTTACCAGCGGTATCTATAGAAGCTCCATGTAAACTTATAATTAAAACATTAAAATGGAAGCAACTTCACTACTTAGTCTTCCAATTCAATAGCAGATTAAAATCTCAGATAAGCACAAGCTTTTTCCATGTGCTTCAAAGTTTCATCTTGGTTATGAACAGCCGTTCTATTGAAACTAAGCAAAGAGAGCTTGAATTTACTCAATACATAAGATACTTATCACATAGGAGACCATAATTATGCAAATATATCACTTAATTATGAAAAGACTTCAGTAAAGTCAAGTAATGATGTACTAATTAGGAAATCATTTTGTGATACATATTAACACATTTTCAAATATGCTTTAATAAAAAGAAATAAAAATATTAAAAAAATCAATCTTTACAAGTGGTTAGAGAAACACTATTCCAAAAAGGAGAGAGTGGATGGAAGTTAGTGGGTCCTCTGGAATTCTTTACAGGTATGTGCTCAGCCCAGTGGCTGCAGAATCTGTCCTAACTCACAAAGCTTCTGGGTGCAAATGCAAGGGAGGAGTGGTCATGTCACTGCAGCGACATCTCACTGCAATCAACATCCACAGTGTAACCCACTCCCACCCTATCCCATAATTAAAGCAAAAGAAATGTGATCTGGGTTTCGCAGCTCTTTCACCAGGCATTTTACACAACAGCTTTTTAACAGTCTGATTTTCAGGCTATGAAGGCATCTGCCAATATTCACTGAATAGCCTGTGGTCCTGGCAAGGCTCTGCAGGAAAAATCCACAAAGGCAGTCTGCTGGTTTACAGAGGTCCATGGTATCAAAGAGATAGCCAAAGAGGGATCGACTAGCCAGTCTCAGCGTTTGGACTTTATGTTCCTTTTATCAAAAGAAGTCGAGGGGAAGGAAATAGAGAGAAGCAGGCTCCTAACAGCAGCAAAAGGTTTTTCTCCAATACTTTCACTTAAGCAGATGTAGCAAGAGCATAACAGAAGCCGGAGAACACAACGGCTTGGCTGAAGATTGACAAGTCTATATATATTTTTAACACAAGGACAAAGTCTTAAAAGCAAAATAAAAAAATCAACGTAAGAAAATCATGGTTATAGAACAAGATTAAAAAGTTACCCCATTGAGACGGGAGAACAGAGAGGAAGTTTTTTGACTGGCAGGGCTTATAAGAACTGGCAGTTACAGAGCCAGTCCAAGTTTGCAGACACAAGCCTTTTCTGAGCATATCCAGGCTGCTATCAGAGGAGACAGCCCTTTACACTTTGGCTATGGCATGGCTAGAGAGGCTGTAGGGAGCAGTTGGAGATTTTAAAGTCCCTCATGCCCCCAACCCTGGCCTTACAGGTTGGCAAAACCTGGGCAAGCTTTCACAGGAATAAAAAGCGACACACTTCTAATGCAGAAAATTCCATAAGGACAAATGAAAAAATAAGTTCAGTTTGGAACAGACAGACACCTGGCACAGAAAATGTCAGTCCAGATGGTTAAAGCATTTGGCTACCTCCAAAAAAAGAGGTAAGGAAAACTACATTTTGGCCACATACAAACCTGGCTGGCTTGCTGGAAAAAAATAACAGCATTACTCAAATTGGCAGAGTAAAAAAATGTAAAAAGATGAAAAAGAAAATACAAGACAACCTAATGGGCTTAATTGAATACTAATACCCTCCCTATGTGCAACATTTGAAAACATTACCCTGACATACTTATCGAACGATCCAGAAATAAGGGTCTGAGCTTCAAAGGGATGAAACTGCAATGTCTGCACCTGGAAAATGGAAGATTTTATGTAACACACATACACAGGAACTTTCTTGGAACAAAGCACAACCATCTCTCCCCCAAGCCAGCACATTTTCCCCCCCAAAAAACCATCCTAGTGCGTTTGTTGATACTCTGCTCATAAAATAGTGCAAGAGATGCCCATTGCTTCAAACACCCCCAACCTGGTGGAAACAAGATATTTTCTAATGTAATTTAACTGAACAGGACGCCCTGTTCCCTTTTTGCCCTAGATTTAAAAAAAAAAAAAAAGGCTGCAGGAGGTAAAATAATATCTGCTTCCAGTTTGGGGAAAAAAAGCAGATGTTAACAAAAAATGAACACCAGGAGTTTGTCAAGGGCAGTGACTTTGTTAGAAGCAAAATAGGTTTACAACTATTAATAGCTAGCCTTCACATTTTAATTACTATGAGATTAATTCACTTCTGAAGTACCCATCACAATGATATTTTAGTATCATTTATTTTAAACCTTTTTCACCTAGAACAAACTGTAACTGACACTCGTTGTTCCCTTAAGAGAGAGTTACAGTTTTACCGATGCTCAGACATCTATTTCTGTAGCTTATACCAGCATTATTAGATTCTTCATCATTAGGGCTTTCACACAAAAGGCATTTTAAAAACTGCTGTAGATCTTTGTTAACTTTCTAAAGGGTAAGTTAGATAACATTTTAAAAAGCAAATACAGTGTTTGCAAAGGCAACTAATTAAGAAATTTAAACAATTCTGCACAGTTTTTAGAAAATGACAGAATTGTTGTTCTAAGGATTCAGAGCCAAGCAGTTAAGGAAAGACTGCGGTTATTTTTTTCCTCTGCATTTTACCATGGAAGAAACACAGCAGTTGTTACATACCTTGTCTGTATGTAGCGTCAGGCTGGCTGCTGGCTTACCCACAGACATATCCCACAAAATCACGGTATTGTCAGCAGATGCACTTGCTAAAACATTCCTGATAGTGGACCAAAAAAAAAAAAAATCAGTGTTAAAAAGTCTTTAGACAAACAAATAATGGTGAAAAACCCAAAATACATATAGAGCCCAATTCTGAAAGCAATTACACTCTGGTCTGTAGACTATGTCTCTCAAGCCTGAGGATTAACTCCTGGAAGGCAATTGTAAGTTACAAGTAAAGACTACAAATAGGCTATATTACACTACATTAGTAAAACACTTGTAACAACAACAACAACAGTTCTGCTTGTATTTTCCCCTGATAACACTTAAAATATCATTTACTTGAAGATTTCTCAAAAAACCTCAAAGTAATAAAGGCTTTTAGGCACTTTCTTTCCTTCGACATTAAATAATATTTTAACAGTATTACCTATGCAACTTAGTTTTATTTGCATATGCATAGAGCCAAGTGCCAGACAAACCTGTTTTTAAAGTATTTTGCTAATACCTGACTGTTTATATAACTACTGAAGACCCAACACAGTACACCCTTCAGAGATTGCTGAAAGTAATCACCAAAATTTCAGTTAGTTTACAGACCCCACACTGCAACTTGAACTTGACCAATCGTGTTAAGAGCAATAAACACAGTTTACAAGTTCAATCAGAAAAAAAATCAAAACATTCCCAAAGGCCTGTCAAACACACAGTACAATTTCTACCACTGCTTCATTGCTCTTAAAATCAGATCCAATACCTCAATATGTTGCTTCTGATTGAAACTCCTTCTCCCTCCACTTTTTATATTAACCAAGTGTTTCTGACTGAAAGAGTTAATATTCTCCTGGAAACGCTGTTTTCCCAAGCAATGTTACAAGGGAAAGTTAAGAAAATGCACAGTGAAGGCTGTGAGAACATTTTACAGTAAAACCATTGTGACCTACAGGCAGAAAGTTATTTGTAGAGAGCTGTCACAACATGCCTTGCTTAAAAGAAAGAAACAACAAAAAAAACATTTGAAATATAAGCTGCTCCAAGGAGTTCCTCGTTTTGTCCATAACCTTCCCTCTTCAGGGCTGTTTTTATTTCCTGAAAGATCTACCAATATCAATGAATTGTAACTCGGCACATTACAGAATTATGCATTTCAGACACTTTGCAATTGAAACCATAATCTTTTCTATACTTGTCTATATATTATCACCAGACAACCATTTCTAGGTACATGAAAGCTGCTGTTCTGTAAGACTGATGGACTGATCACTACCACACTATTTGACTATGTGTATGATTTAAGAACAACAGACACCACACTGTAAATTAAGAGTGTAATTTATGTACATTTACTGGGGTCCATGTGGGTGTTTTCTTCTTCAGTATCTAGATAAGAAAGCACTACAAGTGAAGGCTTACACCTGCTCCTCAGAGTATTCAGAGTTGACTATGCTCATCTTCAGAGGAAGAGGCATCTCTGACAGCAGGAATAGAAAAATTAAAAAATTTACCTACAAAATAAATTAGTCTGTGTCTGACTGGAGCAGTTTCAAGACCCATGCTGAGGATCCTCTGACAGATGAACTGTTAAAAACCACCTAACTGATAAAAACCCAGCATCTTTACTTCAGTCAGCACATTGTCCTTGACCTCTGCTCCAAGATGGGCCAGCTTTGTGTTGCTTCAATAGCAGCACTTCATTGTTAGTTCATTCAGGCAACAGGGAATTCTCTCTGCCAAGGATAACCCAAAGGCCAAAGGCATTTCATTTCTGTAACTGTGCTATTAGGGCTGTTACACTCTCTTTTCTGTTCACAGCTCTGGGGCAAAAGCCAGAGGGAAAAAAAACAGAACAGCAAAAACCTTCTTCTATAAATCTACTTGTATCTCTTGAAATGGTGTCTTAGGTCACTCGCAGATCAGTAGAGCTCTGGGCAGCCCTTCTGCTTCTCCAGTTTGTACACGCGAAATGTGGGTAATTTATCAAATGGCTCAGATCCACCTCTGCCCTGCCTCTAGCTGGACAACCTGCAAATAAAAACTGATTAGCAGCAATATGTAAGTACTTGAAAAAAATAATCAAGAGTTCTCGTTTCAAAAAAGAATAAAATGGGAGTGTATTTTTAAGAATAGATTAATTTCAGCAGGGCTTTCAAGTTTTTGGATTTTGAGTGCAAATTGTATCCCTAATTAAGAATGCAAATTTGTAACACTGTTATTCAATCGTTCTTTTACCTGCTTTGTTTATTCCATGAAAGATCAAGCACAGCATCAGTATGTCCTTCCACAGTCCCTTCTGAAGATAAACTCTGTAGGCACATACAACATAAAGAGACTTGAAAATTACAGCTTCAATGCAAACCAAGCATTAGCAAGAATTTCTAAATGTCTTTACCAACAATTTCATATTAAATTACTCTCACTTACTGCAACACAGCTTTTGAGAGAACTCTCTGCACTGCCTGCACCTTGCCTCCTACCCCAGATCTCAGATAGCTCCATTCACAGCTGGTGGGCTCACAGAAAAGAAACCCCATAGTTTACAGCTAACATGCAACTTCTTCACCTTGTTTCTAAACACTCCTGGCAGTTCCCTCTCTCACCTCCCAATTAACTGAGCTTTAGGTCCTTGTAACTGCCAGCTCCTAGAAATTCTAATTTCAAATGGTTAAGATTCAAAGCTTATGGGGACAGCAATTGCAAATCAACCATAAGCCACTCTACTCTTTTTCTGCTCTTAATTCCAGGCTTTAATTACTCAGGGAACAATTAGCATTTCAAATATTGTAGGGAAAAAAAAAAAGGCATTCTCTCTGCCCTAAGTTTCATCCATCCAAGCAGACAAATAATTTTACAATACTTACTTTCTTTCCTTTTTTTTTCTTCTTTTTCTCTTTCTTGCCTCCAAGAGAAAACACTGGTTCTAAGGATTCTACTACATCAAGGTCCCAAATGTCAATAACTGGGGTCATATTACCCACTGCAACATAATTTCCTACAAGCAGAAACCCAAATGCAACCACATTTATTTAGAGTTATGAAACATCATATTTGGCAATCCAGCTGTTGCTTATTTCTTTGATTAAGTAAAACTTATGTGCCACAATCTTCTATTTGAACATATTTCATGTTTATAACTGACAAGGAGCAATTTAAAAATATCAGCAGACAGCAGATGTTGCCAGAAAAAAAAATTACTTGGTTTTCTTCCCCTTCAGTACAAGTAACTGATCAAAGAATCTGTATGAAGTTCCACGTTTTGTTTGTTTTTAAAGGAAAAAACAAATCAAAACAAAACCACATCCCCTGTACTATGGGAAAAGAAAGTATCTGCAAAACACAGGAAAATGGTTACTAAATACATAAATATATATAAATTTCTCTGTAGTTTACAGTTAATCACTACATCAGACATAATGAATTTAAACAAAAGCAACCTTTGATTTGCAAAAGGAATATAAAGCAGATTAGAGAAGACTTTGCTCTGGTCTGCTAACTGACAATAACTTAAATATTTGTAATAAACCCAGTATTTTAGTCAAATCACTTGTTACAGAAACATCACTAAAATGACTGTATCACCAAACCAAAACACCTGATACTCGGTTCATCCTTCTTAACATCTTGGGTTTTTTCTGCTTGTACCTCTGGAAGAAATTATTTAGTGGCAACATTACATTTATATACTTTGCAAGTAAAAATTATTTAACTGGACATTTACAGTTTTCTTTGTAATTTACCTGTTGATTCATCTGGATTAGGATCAAAATTCAACCACTCCAGACTTAGAGGGTAAGCAGGCAAGATAATATCATGATGTACATAAAATGAGTCCTCTTCATGATTATAAACTGGAAAATAATTAAAGTTACATAAGACATCAATGAAGAGGAAACAACTATAAAACAGTTCACTTCTGCAAAAGGCAGATGTGGCGAAGACTAAATTGTAAATGAGATCTAGAATGTAAATTTGCAGTGTGTTCAGAGTTTTAGTGTAGAGGCCAGACCCTCCAAGTACGAATGTTAAACTTAACAAAATTACACAAAACGTACATTCTCCTGTGTACTTTAGATAAAGAAGTGACAAGTTCAGCAAAGGTGCAGTACTTTATTATTCCTAGCACACCACACTACTTTATTTGTAAGATCACTTCAAAATAGATGCTCCATATCCAGCACTTTCTACATCAGAACACCTTAATGAAGATTTAGACATTCACTTCACAGAACTAGCAATTGAAAAAATAAAATAATTTCAAATGAAATTTAAGTGGAATTGAAAGTAAAAGACAAACAGTTTTCAAAGTAGAGGGGGCTGAAGAAGTCAGAAGCTGCCTTTAGCAGGTTGTACTGAGATGCAGGAAGAGTTTTGATAAAGCAACCATATACTATCTAAACACAGCATTCCCTGTAACCAGCAGTTTTTCTCATAATAAAATAACTTACTAAGTGGATAGCAAAGAAAAAAAAAATTAATTATTTTAATAATATGTTGCCATCACACACACAAAATTACTGTGCCATTTTTAAGTGCATGTGACATATGTTCAGATAACTAACTAAAGTTTTCAGTTAATTAAGTAGTAATTAACCAAGACAGCGTTACCCAACGTTAGAAACTGCAGAAGCCTCTGCTATTGTTTTGTAAGTTTACATTGGGGAAAATGACACAGTTAATAAAGATGCTGGTATCTGAAGAGATGCTGTCAAACATTCTGGTCATGTTTCTTGCTTAAAACAAAATACTTTGCTTGCAGAAACATGGACCATTGCACAAGTAGGCAAAACCATTCCCACAAAGAACCATGGTAAGAAAAGATGATAATTTCAGCACACTCAGTACTACTCCTTGCTGCCACACAAATATAAAAAATATAAAAATATTTTACACAGTAGAATTAAACCTACTGCTAAAAAAAGCAGTATTCAGGCTGTATTAAGGATCATCTCTTCTAAAACCTATGATGATAAAGGTGCTTATTCTTCTACTCCTAGCTGTGGAAAGACCATTTAAAGAAGCAAGGAGAAAGATGAAGGAAAAAACTCAACAAAATAACAAACCACTAGGGGATGCTTGCAGGATATGGAAAGTAAGGCTGGAAGAAAGGTTCTACATTCAGAGAATAAAAATGCCATAGTATTTTCTAAGTGTCATAAGAAATTAAATAAGGAAAAGAAATGCTATACAGCCTGAAAGAGGCAAGCTATCCTATAAATAACAATAACTCCACATGAAATATTCTAGTCCTGTAAAGTGGCTAAAGCACAAAACACAGAGCAAAAGGGGAAGAAAAACCTTATAAAAACCAACCCACTCCCTCTTTGACACAACCATATGGCACAGGCTAGACAAGACATATTCACTAAGTTCACTGTAAAGAACAAATCCTATTTCACTTACCATGGACCTCCAAACTACAGCAGTCTTTATCAACTCTGCCACAAAGGACAAGGTTGTCAGTGGGCTTAATCAAAAAGTCTTCCTGTTCATATTGCTCCTGAACAGCAAAAAGGAGAAGACAAGGGATGTTGAGCAATGCACGTAAATGCACAAAACTAAGTACATTCAAAAGGTTGAATCAATTAGTAATTTTTAACCATAACAGAAAACAGTCAAAGTCCAATACCCCAATGACCACCCACCTAAAACCATCTTATGGTGATAACCAGAGAAAGGCAGGAACCAGATCTGATCACAGGCAGACTGAACAGTCATTAAATTGAACGAATTTGTATGTGGACATACCTGGATTTGTAAACATGTTTAATTACCAAATATGAAACCATATTTCAAGGCTATCATGATGCAGCCCACTGCTGAAAAGCACAGCCAGGACATACAAAGTAAGCTTATTTCCCTCCTGCTCCTGCTCCTTGACCATTTATGTAGTATAACAGCATTTTGCCCAATAAAGGTACTGCAATTGCTCCTCAGATCCAAGAAGAAATTCCAAGAGCATCAAAGCATTGTCTACTTCCTGGAAAATATTTCCCAAAAAGTACTGCCTACAGCTCTACTGGGCATTCAGCTATACCAGAACAGATTGTAACCTCTCATCTGACTTTCACTGTTACTGAGGAATGAAAGGTATTTGGGAATTTTTGTTAGTTAAAAACAAAGAACTGTCCATTAAGTCAATAGTCCCACAAGACTGAGACCATCCTTCAAATGCACATCACATACAAGACTTTTTGGACTTCTCGTTGCAAGCTTTTAATTTCTTTTTTATTCACTTCAAGCCTATGAATTCTATCAAGTTCTACAATTCTTTGAATTAATTAACTTAATGTTACACAATACTTAGTCTTCAACAGTACCAGCAGTAAACAACAAAAGACAACACAAAATGCACATTGAAGAACTTGCAGAATTTGAGGAAAGAACTTGAGTATAGGAAGAAAGGCCTGAGAAAAAGGTGTTCACTTATTGTATATCTGGGGAAAAAAAAAAGTTAGCTATTCTGACAGAATAAATGAAGATCATATTCTCTCTGAATCCCTCTTTGACTACAAAAATCACTTTTAATGCATTTCTCTCCTCCACTGATACACAGGAGCAAGAAAAATCATCAATGTAACACAGAGAAAACAAGCAGTGCCCCAAAATGCACATAGCAAGTGAACTCCTTTTAAAGATAAGGGTGGGTCCCTTCCTCCTTGAGCTTTGTTACAGTATGTGAAGTCACCATAACAACTCCTTGTCATGTTTGACAGAGTTCCCTGACACAAAAACTAGACACTGTGGTAGAAGACTACAGCTAATATTTTCTTTCAATCTTACTAGCTTAGTAAAGAACCCAAAACAGTGTAGGCAAGGAGAGCACCCAGAAAAATCTCAGAATCTTTATGCTTAGGTGACAAAAATTCTCCTACTATCACCCTGCCCCAGATGATCACAATTTCTCCTGGTTGCTCTCTGGATTGTCACTGCTTACACAACCTCACCTTAGTTCTATCTGATTTCTGTAATCTTTCCATGTAAATTAAGTCAATCATAAACTGCAATCTAGCCTTCTGAACTAAACTGGGGGATATTCTCTGGAATCTCTCCATATCCCAATATTTTAGCCAAGGCAATGCCAATGTTAAGTAGAGTAGCAGGATTACCTTGTGTCTTGCTTGCATCTCGTGCTGCATCCCTGTCCACCAAAAAAAGGCAAGCAGCCACATAACAGGACAGCACCCTTGACACAACTTGTGTTAGGCTGCAGCCAGAGACTTCTTCACCCAGAGCAGAGCTCCTACAAACCCAGCTCCTGCAAAGATGTCCCCCATCTGACAGGTGGAAACTTAACACAGGCAGAAGCAGTCAACAACACAGCACACTGTGCTTCTCTGTTTAATAGGGATGTACTTCCTCATGCCATATCCCTAATTGGACACGTAGCCTGAATCCACCTCAGCCCAGTTTCTTACACAAACTGGTGGAAGGTGCAAGAGTCTTGCAGTCTAGGAAATTTTCTAATTTGGGCCATTAGTGGCCTTAGATTTGTTATTTCTACAAGCATTTTCTATGTCCTACTAGACAGGTGAAAAACCACTCTGCATGGTTTAAACAACGAGCCAGTTCACTTAACCTCCTACTTAATTGCAAAAGGCACACAAAGAAGGGACTGCACAACGCAACCTTGAAAGAAAAAAGTTCAATCTGATGAAAAATCTGGCACACCTGTGAAAAAGGACTGCGAGCACTTACAGACCCTAAGGCAGCGTGGAAAATTCAACGGATTTTTAAGTTTATGCTGTTTAAGATATTAAACATTCTTTAAGTACTCACAGTGGTTTTTAGAGTGATGTAAGGATCATTATCATTACTTCCATATACTGCCAGAGTAGCCAATGAGTCTCCAAGTTGTAAATCACCTAGATGGGAATTTCAGAACACTTTTTAGACAAGTCAGTGACAGGTGAAGTTAGAAACTCCTGTATCGATACCTGTATTACCTATATTGCAAAATATCACAAGTGGGCTAAATGAACTTCCAAGTTTCAAACCCAAGTACCTTGGTAAGCTAAATTGCTTAGAGCTTTCAGGGACTTCTGCTGCTCTGCTCCAGCACTGCAGCAGAGGGAGTGACTATCTTTCCAACATGCTCTTGGGTTTACTGTCGGGGAGGGGGACAGTGAATTGCTTCCCTCACTAAATGACTTCTGAAGCTGGGACAAGCAAATTATTAAACACGTGAATTTCCAGCATCTGAAACTTAAAACTGTGTAGTTTTAGGATATTAAGGTCTTAGGTACAACGGGAAGTGGAAAGGTTCTTCACTTGCACTGCATATCTGATGTATAAATTTTTCTTACCTGTGTATTCCTCTTTATCGTAATTTTCCAGATCATATTCATCCAGTTCATGATCAGACAGGTCTTCATTGTTATGGGAAGACCGAGAGCTGCCAGGAACAGCCACATTCACATCCTCTGCCACCTGACCTTCATTGCTGCCACCAGCACCATCCCTGTGGAAGGACACACATCCCTGAGAAACTGTGACAGACATGTACAACGCTGCCAGGTAACTGCTTAGGGCACTGCTGTCCAGAGTTCAGCACACAGTCCTAGCTGCTCACATGGGTTTCAAGTCTTTACACCAATAATCTGGAAATCCATTCACTCCTTCCTGATCTTTTCCCAAAATACAAGGCACTATTATTCTCAGCTTCCTTGAAAGTTTTCATGATAAAATGTGGCATGAATTTTGCTCAAGAAACTAAACCGTGCATTTCTTAACCTCACTTCTGTGCGTTCACGTGTCGAATTCATTCCTTCCTTTTTTACTCCACCACAGACCCTGTCATGTGTGAGGACTCTTACATTTCTTAAAGATTTTTAAAAGTTCATTTCCTCACACTTTCCATACCTACAACAGAAGGAAAAAAACCACCATAAAATTCATTAGGTAGGGACCTGCGTGGCTTATTTCTTATGGGGTAAACGATGCAATTTGGAAGCTTTATGGCAACAATCCTGTATGCAAGCAATTCCTTCAGCAGAAGGAAATGTACATTAAACAATGGCTGAGAACATAACAGACATCTGAGGTGTCTCAGTGGAGCATGCTCCATAGAAACTCATTCCTGCTGAAATACACTGTATTTCTGTCCCTCTGCATGCAGAATTCCCAAGCAACAACAAGCCAAGGTAGTTCTCAGATACGATCCCTGAATTAAATACCTGAAACCTATTTTTCTAATTTGTTCAGTAAAATAAACACTTCATATTAACAAGACAACTAGAGACAAGTAACAAGATAATTAGAAACTCTAAATCTGAGTTTGATTTGAGATCACTGCACAGGGAAAAAAAGTGAGGTGTTGTAACAAATTTTACAAAGTACCAGCAATTATAGATAGATTATAACACCTTTGGGTGTTTCAGATGGTCATTAAATTTCCATCCTGAAGTTTTACAGACTATATAACAAACAGCTCCTCAAATCTTTCCATGCTTTTGAAATTGCAAGAGAAAGGAAACCACTCAAAAAATCAAAAGTTCACACACATAAAGGGCAAACAAATAACACCACAGACAGCAGAAACATTAAACTTCATCAGTTAAGAAACTAGCATAAAGTTAGAATCTTCCAAATGTTTAAGATGATTTTGAAACCTTTAGAAAACAAAACCAGAACAAAAACACACTCTGGGATGAGACACTATTCAGAATAAAGTCACTGATTCATCCAAGAGAAATGGGGTGAATAATATTTGCCCAATTCTAAAATCTTTTACTGTTCAATCACACACACCCTGGTACAACCACACATCCTACATAGCTGAAACAGAATCGGAAAACTAAACCTACAGAGAACAGATCTAGCAGAAAAAGGCCAGAAAATGGAATAATAAAGACAGCTATCCCTTTCTTGTCTTCCATAGGTTGTTTCATAAATATGTCACTTCCGTTACTCTTGTCATAAATACCTTTTCCTTAAGAGCAGAGGGACAAAACTTAACACAACTACGTAACTAAGAACTTCCAGTGCCGAGAGGAGGGTCGTGATGGTTCACCTGTGAACCATAAACACACCCCGAGTGATATTCTGCCTTTTTTGCCACAGCATAAACACCACATCATTCTGAGCCCCACTGTGCCCTCCAGACTTGCTCAGATCGTCAAGTCACACCCTCGCCACCACTTTTTTTCACAGTCAGTTTGGGATTTCCATCTCGGTTTGCCACACCTCCAAAGCACTCATGGTTACAAAGCCAACTTTTCACTCCAGGCGCGAATGGCAGCCCCAGAGAGGACCAGGCCATAGACATCACGAGAAATGCTCGGGGAGCCTGACGGCACCAGAGCTGACAACTGAGGAACCACCTGGGAACGCAGCCCACGCTGCCGTGGCCACAAGGACTGCCGCATACACTCAAAGAATCAGGATATTCTGAGCTGGAGGGGACCCACAGGACCATGGAGTCCAACTCCGAAGCGAGTGGCCCATACGGATATCGAGCCCACAACTTCGGCATTATGAGCACCACGCTGTGCCGAGCTGAGCTCTCTCAGGGGAATTCCACCGCCGCCCCTCCCGGGAGGTCAGGCTCCCCCGGCACAGCGGCTCCAGGAGGAACTCCTGCTGGCTGCTGCCGCTCTCCACTCCTCGCTGCTGCTTCCCAAGGCGGCCCTCCAGGAGCTACCCGGGCTGCGGGTGGGACCGCTGCCCGCGCCCTCCCGTGCCCGGGGGGCTCCAGCCCCGCACCCAGCAGAGCCCCCCCCGCCGCCCCGGCTCACCCCAGCCTGTCCTGCGCCTCCTCGATGAGACCCTTCAGCTCCTCCTCGCTGAGCTGCACCTGTGGGGCGGACACAGAGAAGGGTGAGGGTGAGGGCGGCGGCTGGGGGAGTGCCCCGGCCCCGGCCCCGGCCC
>VZRE01001736.1:421715-438551 GCA_013396775.1 Cephalopterus ornatus
ATAAAAATAGGTAGCAATTGTGCACGATGGATATTATAGCTTAGAGAACTGCAGTTAGTAGCAATTTTTCTCCTTCTGAGACCCAGTCCATAAATGCTGGGTGATTCCAATACTTCTCTTCATCTTATGTGCTGGGGATGCGCAGCTGGATCTCAGGGTCTTCTTAAAAGAAAGACCATTCTATTAAATAAATTAGTGTTCCGTGGTGCCTTGGCAATCGCAGAGATGCAGCTGAAAGAGGGGTGCCCCAGGCAGGAAGCTCCCTGCAGACACCTGAGGTAGTAACTGAGATCTTGTGCAGTCCAGCCCACTCACACCGAGGAACTGGGTAGCCCACAGGTCATAACACACCAATAAAAAATGGCCTTCTTTGTATTTAGTGTCCAAAGATGACTCAGCCACAGAAGTGTGAAGATCAGCAAATAAAGCAGATGTTCATTTCTTAATTTGGATGGAATTCTGACACAATCATTGGAGGAATTTTGGGACGAGCCCAAAGAGCTGTCCTCATCAGGAATGAGGCTGTATAGCTGACAGAAGTCTCTCTGAATCTCTGCTAGGTTGAAGAAATGGCCATGAACAAATATATCTGCAACAGGAGACAAGGACTCAAATGGCTGTCCCGGGAAGGATGTGAGGACCAAGCTCAGATCCAGTGGAAATACAAAGGTCTTTGACCAGAAGAATTGTCATCAAACATTTTAATGACACAGCCTGTTCTGGACTGGCCCTGGGCCTTTCCTAAAAGTGATCTTCTAAAACTTAAAAGGATTAATTTCCACTCCCCTGGCCCAGATCAGAGATCAGACACAGGAGGGCTCGAATCTCTTAGACCCAATTCTTATCCTCCAATTAGGAGAGCTGAGTTTCTTTGTATCCCATTGAATATCTGCAAAGTAAGGCAAGACTTGACAGTAGCAGTTTCCATTGTTTCAGTTTAGTCACTGATTCTAGTGTCAGAAACTTCTGCCTCTCTGAAGGGAAAAGCACTGAAACTTTTCCCTCTTTCTGGATCTGTATTTGACCCATCCTGACCTACTGCTATTCACCTGAGGATGCAAGTGCTGGACAGTTCTCATCAGCAGGAAGTATGTGCCAGTATCATCTTGATCAAGGTGTTGTCATAAACATTCAGAAACATTCAGCTGGATTAAGTTCCCTAGCTAAGCAGAGCAAACTTTTGTTCTGGAGTGGACTTACCAGGTAAATAAAAGGGGATCAGTGGGAAAAGTCAGTAGCTCCTCCAAAGGGAAGGTCCAGCTTCTTTTTTAGGAGACATGTGAAGGTGCCCAGAGAGCATCTAGAAAATTCCTCTTCACATTAAGTCAGGATGGAAGACAGAAGAGAGCTGGTTGATAAAGGAGTGATGTTGAAGCAGTTGGTTCCAGCAGGCTCTCCAATAACTATCGGAAAACTTGAAGAGCTCCTGAGGCTCTGCAGGTACCTCGATATACCTTGAATCACAAAACTGTCACAGACACTGTAAACATTTCTAGTATGACAGCTGGAAGGTATTACAAGGCCATGAAAAGATTCATACTGCAAATCACACAGGCTGTAAACAAGAAAACAAAGGGAATTTTATGTGTTTTGAGAGAAGTTATGCTGTAGGTTTATGGCTGTGGTTCAGCTGACCTCTTCAAATGAGAAAAGGGGAAAGTGACCAATACACCAGCGTGGCATCTCACTCCATTTTTTTTTCTGTTTTCTCAAATGAGCTGTAAAATACCGGTGTTGCAGTCCCAGAGATGCTAAACAGCTAAAACCAAAATCACATAATCAAGAAATCCTCTAACTTATGAAAGAAAGAAAGGAGTACTTAGGAGTGACTTTGAAATGCCAATGGCAGACATCTAAGTCCTCAAGGTTACCTTTTGATTTTCCATTTGCATTCCTTGGGTGTTTCTGTGGAATACTGAGAATGAATAGCGGGAGGAAACCAAAGAAATATCAGATCTCAGTAGGGCAGCATCTCGTCAAGGGAGATGGCATACCCTGTTTGCACACAGCAACATAGCCTGGAGGGAAGAACTCTTGAACTCATAGCTAGGCAGAAAGTTATGTTTTCATGTAGTTAAAACAAGGCTGCTTTGGTTTTCTTTCATCCATGATCTCCTCCAGGAGTTCTCCAGGAGAGCACAAACCTCATCATTTTGAAAGATAAAACACCTTCACACTAAGGCTTATTCTCCCAGATCTATCTTATTACTTTTAGTGCTCCTTGCTTAATGTGGAATAAAATAGGTCTGTCACTTATCTTTTAGCTGTGTCTAGTAACAAGTGTGATCTCAATGTGAACCAGATACATGTGAAAAACATTAAAACCTTCTTGGGATACAGTAAAAATTGGGATACAGAGAGGTGTGCTTATAGAGCAGCTGCTTCCCTAGAATGTGTGCTAAGAGCTTGAGAGTGAGGAGCCCACCATCCCTGCAACGATTGCTGTCAAATAGTGTAGGAAGGGAAAGAAATATTGTCAGTGCCCTCTCAGCAAGCTGGAGAAAAGATGGCTGGATATGAAGAATAGCCACATTTGCCACATACAGCCAATATAGAAAAATGACTTGAAATGCACTGGTCTACCAGGGCCCAGGAGTAGAGAGTTGAAAGGAAAAGATGTGTGTGAGAGACGAAGAACCAAGATGCATATGAAGGTAGAACACAGTCAAGGATCTAGCAAGCCATCCTTGGCCAGCTTACAAAGAGAAAATGAAGGAAGTTGAAAAGAAGCACAGAATGCTATAAAATGCCTGAGGATTTACTAGTAAAGGAAAGTCCGTAAATATATGGCAAAATATATAAATAAAATAAAAATATATAAGGGAAAAAACCCACAAAACAAGTGGCAGTGCTCCACATGCTGGAACTCAGCCAAGTGATACGATTTCTGCCCCATAACCTTGTTCTCACATCGGGTGAGAAGTGGGGTCTGTGTGCATTCCCCAGACATCCCTCCAGCTCCAGGCTTTGCCAACCAGGGGTTCACAGTGTCAACCGACACTTGGGTGAGCACTGGGAGAAGCAGCTCATTCAGCAGGGCCATATTGTGCCTCTGAGGGCACATGGACACTTCAAAACACCCAAGACTCTCCCCTCTCCAGCAGCATGGGAGCCATGGAGGACATTAGGGCCAGGACTTGTCTCAATGGTGGAACATCTTTATTTCCTCCATGTCTCTGAGTGTATTGCTCAATACTAGTTGCTTCAAATATTCTTTATTCCAGAAGGAGACTACCACTAACAAAAGACACTGGCTTGTGGAACAGAGGGGCTGATAAGCTCTAGGAAGGTAGCCAGGCTGTAGGGTCATGCTGGGTATGGCAGCCTCGCAGCCCGCAAGGATACGTGCGCAGGTTCTCAGACATTCTTCACCTTGCAGTCTCACATCTTCATAGCAAAGCTTAGAGATAGCCAGCCCACAGGCCTACTCTGGAACAACATTTTCCTTGAAAGACTCATGTTCATTAAAATATAAAGCTCTGTTGACATAAAAAAACGTAGTTGATACTGCTACACACCTACAAATAAGTCTGTATAAGCCACTACGCAGATTCAGGAATAAAAATACTATTTTGGAGTGGTTTAAATGTTACTTTTAAGTAGTCCAACTGAGACATACAATGACCTTTTTTTATGTTATACACATGCCTCTGCTACTCAGCAAATCTACATTCCAGCAGCAGATCTACATCAAGCACTTCTGACAGTGCTTCAGCCTCTGGACAAAACCTGAGGCTCCTCTAGGTGAGCTCTAGTATGCAGAAGGGGCGGCTTAAACATTGCTGCCCATTTCTGCCCTGTGGAGGAGAAAACACAGCAGTGGGCAAGGCTGTCCTAAAACTTAATTAGCCCAGTGAACATGTGCCATAGCCTTCAGGCTCTACATGTCTGTCCAGAAAACCTCAAAAACACAAATGTGAACTGAATGTAGCAAAAACATGGATGAGTTTACAAAGAACCCAGAAGAATGGTGTTAATTAGAGCTGAACTGCACTATTTTTCTCAGTGGAGAGTTACCAGAAACAATGGTTTTAAATTGTCTCGGCGTCAGTGGTTGGGAAAGGAGACAAACGGTTCTACATTGCTACCTGTGAAGCTTGCTTTGATTTTTTTCCCAGACACTGGGGAGGCAAGCAAGGGATACATCTCTTACAAAATTTCGACAACTGTGGAGTTCCCTATGAGCTGCTTTTAAAACTCTGCTCCTGAACAGCTGAGCTTGCAGAGCCCAAAGGCACCTGAGACAGCCACAATCCTGGTCTGGGCAGTCACCCAGTCTGGTGCGAGTGGTGTCTCACTCCCACAACATGTAGGACATGAAAGGATACTGCCATCTTTTGCCTCCTGAACCAACCTGTTCCTTAATAATCTGGTACATTATGAAGAAAGAACTTGACTGCAAATCCACTAAAACGTGCAAGAGAGAAAACACTATAAATCAATTAAAAAAGTTAAAAAAAAAAAGGTCCAACAAAACTATTTTTTAAAACCTTATTTTTACACTCATGCCAAATTTAATCAAGTCCCTCTGTTTATATCTGACTTCTCTTTGAGATACCCATTTTCAACCTTAATTGTATGCACTTGCAGCAATGCTGTGTAATGAAGCAAGCTTCCAGCCTTTTGGATCTTCATGTATCCAAACTGTCTGGCTATGATATATTTGCAAATGCTTAATTTTAAGCATCATGGAGCTCCATTCCCAGGTCTTATGTGCTCATTTTTTGGCAGATCAGTGCTTGGAGAAAGGTTTTTGGGAACCGACTCCGTACCACTTCTTCTCATGCACAGTAAGCACGCTGACAGCAGTGTATGGGGGAAAACAGCACCAGGACTTCCAGAAGTAAAATCCCAAACATGTGTGGTTTCTGGGAGATGGTTCTTGGGAGAAGCCCAGTTCTGCTGCTGTCTGAAGTACATTGAGAAACACCTGAAGAGGAGAAGAAACAACAAAAACACTCACAGCAGCCATTTCCTAGGCTAGAAAACAATGGAATTTTTATTGAACAGAGATGGCTCATAAACACACTCAAAGGAGTTCCACCTGCTGTTCAGCAATATTCATTGCCATCTGATAATAACCTATAGGGGCAGCTGTATAAAATAGGAATAAAATACCAAATTGCTATATTCATTAATAACTTTGCCTTCCAAATACAGAACCGTAAGTATTTCAAGTCTGAAAATAGACCACAATTGTTAGCATTTAAACCAAACCTTTATGATAACAAATATACAAAAAAAGGCAGTCAATATATTAAACATTTAAATCCATAGCATACATTTCTCGGAGGTAAACACTGAGCAAACAAAGCCACCAATGATGTTCAGAAATCAGGTAAAAGTTTCAAGGTCAAGCTCCAAACACTGTAGCTTTTTCTAAAGCCATACTGGTATTACACTTTTATCTAGCCCCTAAATTGAAAACTATGTAGCATGAACATTTGAAAATATAACATTGGCTATCCGGCAGGAAATGGTAAGTTCCTTAAGTCCTCGTTGTATTTATATTTGAAGCACCTGCGGAGACAGAGGGCAGTAGGAGTTAAGCACTTTGTTTTTTGCAAGGTTGGGGTTTTAGTTCTGTTACAGATGAGCACAACACCGTCCTCCTACCAAACACGAATTCCAGCACTGACAAAATAGAAGTATTGGCCTGACAAACTGCATGAAGAATCAGCCTTGCAACTTGCATTGAACAGAATGGGACTTGCACACCTGCCTATTTACTGAAAGCCTGTGCTGTTTCTACTGCACAGAAAGTCTCCTTCAGTAGTTGATCTAATGCCTGAGTTTGAAAGCTTGGGATACGTACATACGCTCAAAAATAAGGTGATAAATTTACTGTCAACAGCTAATAAAAGTTTGTATTGCAATATTGCTCACAACGTAAATGTACAATTTGCACAAAACATGGCTCTTCAACATGAATATTTTGCAAGCTACAATATATATATAATATGCATAATTTCTTTTCTTAAAGAATTATATGCCAGAGTGCATGCAAAGAATTTCAAAGCAGTAACACAACAGGAGCAATCACTTGTTTACAGGTTACTGAAACCATTCAATACAGAAACACTGGAATATTAGATAACAGACAGACAGATAGGTAGATGTATGTACACACTGCTTCTTCGGGAACCTTCTCATGTGACACCCGAAGTGTGGGACCATTATAAACTCAGACCACGAGGAAAGACAGCTCCAAAGAGGCCCCGGAAGATCCTCCACACTCTTTGACCATAAACCGCTTCTGTTGGAGATGAGAGCAAAGGAGGCACTTGTCCTTTAGCCAGGAGTAGAGGCAAGCAATCTTCTCCATAGCCAACATCTGTTCCAAATCCTGCTCCTTTGTTTCCAGCAGTGGGTGGTGAGCATCTATCCATCCAATGTTTTGGCTGGTCTCAAGCAGTCTCCTGCAGCCTTTACAGATGGAAATCCAAAACTGGAGAATGTGGATCTCCTAAACAGCAGTGCATAGCACTGCCATCGTTCTAATCAGATATGTACAAGGAATGACATGTATCCTCTGGTTTAAAATTTACATAGAGTATATACAAATAAAGCTATTCTATCAAGGTGCAAGTTTATTATTCTCTGGTGCGTTACAATGAAGATTTCTTAAAAAACTTTTATACAGACCCACCAGGAGAGTTTACACAAAGTTGACATTTTGTCACAGTTCATTATGTAGGCTTCATTCTGCAAACTCCATATTGGAAACTCTCACTGCTTTCCCTTGGAGTTCTGCCTATGCACAGGACTGGATATGGTAGACTACCGTCACGTCTAATATAATTTCCTTGACTCCAATACATTTTAAACTAAGGTGAAGTGGCACCATATGTTTTGTTTTTGTTTTTTTTTTTCCCAGGAAGTCATCAGTCTCTGGGAATGATGCAGGACATATAACTGGACACCAGGGGGTTGCAATTTCTGTGCCCAGTCCAGCTTTCCTTGCTTTTGATGGGACTGTGGTATGTGGAGCTAGCACAGTTTGGCCCTAAGGGTGTATCTGTAAGTCCTTGGCACTATTTTACACTAGCTGATGACAGGCAATGCCCTCAAAGAAATTTAAAAAAAGGTCCAAATGCAATTTACTAAACAGCAAACATCAGACTGATCCACTAAACAGATGGATATGGAATGCAACTTGTCTAAAATTAGAATGGTTGATGTTTTCTTAGGCAGGTCTAAATTCATAACAATCTTTCCCACCCCACACAGGCCTCATTCTGCAGCATGTAAATATATGATGCTTCTAATGAAGCCTGTGATCAATGGGCAGAAGGAAAGCCTACCCTCTCCCATTTCTCTGCAGCAAAAACCTCAAGTAACATAAGTACATGTTTATGATCCCTGCTGAAGTAGAGGGGCTGTGTGCAGTGACAGCAGGATTTGGCCTTCAGCCTGTCTGGTGAACCAACCGCAACTGTGCAGATGACTGGATGGGAAATTACATCTGCTTGTGCATTAAAAAACCACACAGCCTTGCAGTAACACCCATTAAAGATTCCCACTGACTTCATGAGAGAGAGAGCAAGCAAGAGAGCAGACTTTAACAAGTGCATGTTCTGCTCCACTGGAGTTGAGTTTCTCAAAAATCTTTCACTAATACCATTTTCCTCCATTTTGTAACTTGATTATATCAAGGCATTCAGAGCAGAGGCTTTGCACATGTCCTCTCAAGCTAGGGGGAGTATTTCACACAAGAAACAAAGATCTGGTTAGTTTTTCTCTTTTTCAGAGTAATACAATAATAAAAAACCTTGCTGGTTTCACATGCTGCCGTGCCTTTGTACAGCCTTAACAAAATGACATCTAGCAATGACAAATGAATCGTAATCTCATTGGAGATTTTAAAAGGATCAGCATCAGACAGAGTGGGGTTTAAGATAACCTTATGGTGCACTTGGAGAAAATGTTGTGAGAGTGCTGCAGCAATTAAAAAAATTTGAAAGAAATTAAATACAAACACACCTATTAAAACAATATTCAAGTTGTGGACACAGCGGACAAAAGCTACCACCTCAAATTATGGCTCAGCTCCTCTATTTTTAATACATTCCCTTCTGAGTGCCCTCAGTGTCTTCAGTGGATGGGCTTGCTCTGAAACACTAACAGCACATAACAGGCAATTTTCAAAAGCATGTAACAGACTCAAGAGACTGACATCTTTGAAGGAGCTACAGATGCCTATCTGTCTTTTTGAGTAAAAATATTTGGTTCCAGAAATATTTGTATTTCTTAGCTATAATCTTTCTCTTCTGAAAACATCTCCCATCCTACTGCTTATACTCTGACTCTGTTATTTTATTTTTATCCATCATAAATGGATAAGCAAAGGGGAAGAATGTTTCACCTGTGTTAATTATAGGCAACCTCAAACATGCCTGTGAAGCCACAAACCAGTATTTAAGCTACATCTGTGGGATAGAGGACAGTATCTCTATGTTTGTTGATGATTACTCTCGGGTTACGAGATCCTTCATTTGCTTCTCAATAAAAAGGGAAATGAAACCTTCCCATAAAACCCCAACAACAGATGGCAGCAAACAAAAACCCAAACCCAAATTCATAACAACCATAACAAATGCAAAACAATCATAACCATTCCTGCATTTAGATTACACAAATTAGGAGTCTGCCTAAAACCAGCAAAAAATCAAGATCAACTCGATGGTTCTGTACTGTTGTAGAAACCATCTTATTTCTAGCACACCCTTTCCTCTTGTTTTCACTTTTCTTTCCTAGCTTTAACTTCAAAGACATCTCAGGGACAGGTGGGAGGGGATGTGAAGAGGGCGAAAGGAAGCAAGGAGTTGTCCCACACACAGTGCTAGCTCTTCTGTCTTTTCAGGATGCTCACGCTGGGATTTCCCCATTTAGCTGCTGCTTTCCATTCTAAACACAAAGACACAAAACCAGCCCTTCAGAAGTGGATCACTTCTCCATCTAAAGATCGGGACTGTGCTTTCTAATTACAGATATGCATTTGGCTTAGAAAGTGCGAGACATGCGAAGACTTCAAAGGTGACAGAGTATGAAAGAGAGATGGAAAACAGACCTAATCCACAGACTAGAAAAATCAATGAAAAGGCTTCCAGCAATTTTAGTGGGGCAAATTTCATCATACTTTCATGTTTGGTTTGCGAATCATGTTATAGTAGAATCTTAACTTGTATTTTTCCCAGAACATTCATATATTCTTAACATGTAAATTACTTCTTGAACCCTGTATCAAATATTTATAAATGCTAAACTAGGTACAAAGTGAAACCCATTTGGGAAAGTGGAGCAGAGGGAGGTTTAGCTGCACTAATGGATATTGCATTAATGCTTAGCATCAAGGAAGGCTGACTGCCATTAACAAGAAATCTCATTACAAACATGATTTCACGCCTCATAACATATCCTGTAAATCTATTTACTGTCCATCTCCCTCTCTCGAACATACACACAAAGATAACTACAGACAGAAAATCCAAAGTGTTGCATATGCTTAGTCTTTTCTTCTCAAGTTATAAAAAGCCCAAAAACAACACAAAACCCCCAACCAAACAATACAACACCAAAAAATCACAAAGAAGCAGAAAATTCACAGCATGGCTCATTAGAACTAAATTATTTTACAATCTCACTTCTGTCATGAATGACTTAAGATGCTTTCCAGACTTTAACCTAATCAGAAGCCTGCTCTGAGGATAACTAATACAGAAATGGCATTACAAGAAGCTTTCAAAGGAGCAGGGCTGAAGGACACTCTCGTAGCTCACCTGTTACTAGGTGGGGGGGGGAGGATATTGAGAGAATGTGGTGTTTCCTCTGGGTTTTTCTCTGCTGCTCTTCAAAAAATGCAGGATCCAGATCCCTTTTCTCTGTGATAGTTGGCAGAGTGAGGAGTGGGGAAAAAGAGCACTGACCGTATCTTGGAGCTCTAAACAGCAGAGGTGCATTATTCAACCTCCCACATAATGCCAAAGAGATCAGTAGAAATGTCCTATGTTGCAGAGAGAGTGGGATTTACTTATTCATTGTATGCATAATGCTCAGGCACCTCTGTTCCCCACTGGTACAGCACATATGGCTGTACAACAGCTGCGACGCTCAAGAGAAATATGGACAGGAAGCAACAAACTGGTCGAAATGCACTGACGGGACTTAAATAGGTCAAGTTTTTCTACCACTAATTGGAATTTAGCCAGGAACCTGAGGTCAAAAAGCTCTGAAGTACTTTCCTGTAGTCCTTGTATTCTTCAATGGATAAGCTCACAAACTAAGTGAGACTGCACAGTTTACAGTGTCCCCAAATGGTGCAATTAGTCATTGGCTCAAAAATTGCAAGGCAAAAATGAGTTTCCAAGGTATTAAACTGACTGCCCCAAATTTGTTTATCAGTCTAGACAGGCTTGAGCAGGTTAAGCAGAGTATATTGAATGCTTGGATGTTGGGGAAGCAGCTTTCACTCTGATGAGGCTCCAGAGGCTTTCTGTGCTCCTTTCTACTTTCTGCCCCAGTGAGGTGCAACCAGCACTGGGGCACAAGGGGTTTTCAGTCATACTGAGGGGCAAATCTGAGCTTGCAGTTGTGCTGTAGGCTCTTTAAAAGCTATGCAGAACAGAGAGAACCAGAGTTTGGAAAGGCTCATGTGAAAGCCTCTCACGCAGTAAGCTACAGGATAGTCAATTTATCTACTGCTGGGAAGGGGAAAGGCTAAGGTTGGACTCTCTTGAATCTGTAGCTTGAACAAGTCCAGATGTTTTGAACCACGTTAATCCGTCCCTGACAGAATATATTAGGTGTTGAGGCTTTGACCTTAATTAATTAAAATGACCTCCTAGCACACTGGATTTTTTAAAGTGGCAGTGGTTTTTTTTTTTTTTTTTTTGTGGTTCTGAGCACCTCCGTTTTGTGATGTGGCTTATTGTAAACCATAAATGATTTCTCATTGGGTATTTCAGAGAGGCTTTTTTTCCCTGTCTTTGTTTGCTTTAAGAAAGGCAGTAGGAAACAAGATAGCCTCTAATTGCACTGGGCTAAGCCGAGTAATGGAAGTTTCAATGAAAACACAGCAGCAGAGATGATGGAAAGTGGAAAGACCAAAGTTAACCACACAGAAAGGGATTCAGGCAAATTCACTCTCGCAGCTGCAGCAGTGGAGATATTTATGAGGACAAGTAAAAGCTACAAATTGCTAGAGCCCCATGGTCATATCTGAGTATGGGACCAAGCAAACCCTCTGTGAGCACTGAAGAGATTGGAGCCAAATGGGCTGGTTGGGAATGCCAAGCAAGTGGTGAGAGATGGGGCTGCTTCCTCTCTTCCTCCCTCCCCTCCCCTTTGATTTCATGGAAACTCTGAGTCGTAAAACAAAGAAATGAGGAAACAGTGAACACTATACCTCTGGAATCTTAAGGCAAAGATTTGGAGTTATACATTCAAATTCTTGTACCTAATCCTCTTCCCTTACTAAGACTTCTTCATTAGTGTGCCATCCAACATGGATGCCTAAGCTAAGCATGCCCATTCATATTGTCATCATCTCAACAGGATGAAAGAACAAGGCTGTAAGCCCATAGAAGGGTGAAAAATGCCTCTCCAAAGGAAAAGAAACAAAAAAATTGCTGTTCTGGTACATCCACATGAAGTGGACAGATTTAGCCAACTAAACAACATAGTATGCAAACCACAAGATTTCTGTAGAATTAAACCTATCCAGCCAGTGCAACCTCTCTTGTAAGTTGCTGCTATGTCTCCTGGGTGTTTTAGTGACAATCACTCCAAGCAAAGCACAAAAAGCATCATCTAATGAGACTACTGACTTTGAGGAGGTGAGATACCACATTTTAACCTCTCTGCATGCATCCAAGATAAATACACACTAGGCTATCCACGGCTGTTCCATGCAAGAAGCGGAGTTGAAAGAAGGACAGGTTAATGGCAACAAAAAGAAACTGAATACCCTCCTCCTACCCACACTGAGCTTGCTTCCCCAGCTCTTAGGCTCACCGGAGGCAGCTGGCAAATTCCCATTAGTCTCTGAGGGTTTCCTGATTTTCCTTCTGCTTTGGGCACCATATGCATAATGTTTTCAGCAGTGGTCTCACTGAAGTCATGGATCATTGAGCCATGGCTGAAGACTTGTCTTTGCTGTTTTTTGCCCTTGGAGGCCAGTTACAAATGGTAGGTCAGGTGCAATTCTATTAAACGTGATAATCTGGTCAGAGCAGGCAGCCTGGGTTTTCACTCAATGAAGATAATGGGCTTTACCTCAAAATAAGTAAGTTAAAAAATAGCATAACATTAATTTTGCCGTAATTGCTATAAATACATGGAAGATGTGATTAGAAGTCCTGCAAGTTAGAGATATAAATGCTGTGCTTACAGGTAGATATATAAAGTTAGTAATATTCTCATCTATGGGGTTTCAGATATTATTTCAGGGCTATTTCAAGGCTAACTTCCTGCAAGCTAGTTTATTAAATGTTAGGACAAATCCTAAGCAGCTTTTTTAATGCTTATGTATTTCAATATCTCTTGGCCAGAGGATGAAAGCAGTATCAGGCCCTTCATTTCTGTAAAGCAGTTGCAGAGCCTCACATGAAAGACACTTTGTCAAAGAAACTAACTTGAAGTCTTTGACTTCAGGTAACTCTCATTTATCCAAAAAAAAAAAAAAAAAAAAAATCCAGTAACTTCAGAGGCAACTTTAGTGAATGCAGTCTTCAGGTTGTCATCTTTCAGCAATATTTTTAAGACAGAGCCAGCTCCTGAGGGACACTGAATACCTGCAACTGACTGACTAGTTCTGTAGGTTCCCAGCTTCTTCCAGGATTTAAACTATAGACAAGAGCGGCTTTTGCTTTTTTTTTTTTTTTTTTTTCTGGGATGGCCTAAGTCTTGCCTTGAGTATGTGGATATGCTAACTTTTACACCACCTGTATTTCTCTGGAAGCATGCCTGGGTCCCCACAGACCTCACTGCATTGCGTGCCGTAACAGAACCCTCCTCTTATTTTAGACAGGTACAGGTGGCAAGAAGAGATGCCCTTTCTTTTTTTTCCTCACTGCAGCACATCAGAGCAGTTTATTTCAGTACAAACTGAGGACTTCCCTTTTTCTTTTAAAGAGCAGCACATGGTGCTATGCTTTGACATAAAACCAGAATTTCTGAAAGCCCCCATCCTACCACACACTACAGCCCATCCAGGACTTGTGCAACGTTTGGTATGAAGCCCGCAGATATTCAGTGGAAAAAGGCTCAGTGTCAAAAGCAGCATGTGGGGGATTCAGCAAGCAGCTCTCATCAGTGCAAATAGGAGCCTGGCTACTAAGCCTTCACACCTTTTTAAAGATGTTTCCTCTATCTTTAATAGACACTTGCACAAATCTACTTTGGAGCTGAAACCAAGAGCAGGCAAAAGTTTTAGCTGGGGAAAAAATAATCTTGGCCATTAGAACCCTGGCCCTTTTCCAGAAGAGAGAGCATCTGGCCACCAGCTGTGTTTAGAGGACAGCAGGCATAAGGAATAGATCAGGGGAAAATCTGAGAAACAAGTAGACAGTGCTGAAATTTGTAATGAAAAGAATACCAGCCTTCATCTGTGATGTCCAAAACCTTTGCCCTCCTACATTCCCCATCCTTTTCTCTTCCCAGCTCTTGAGCCCATTATTGGAAAATCGCCCATTCAGGAGAACAGAGATACCCTTTCTGGGCTTGAGAAGGGACCCAGCAGGGCTCTAGAGTAAAAAAACTGGGAAGTGTGGAAACTGGCAGCACGTGAGGCAAAGTGGAAATGTGAGGAAATTCTGGAAACTAAGGGAGGACCGTGTAGAGACAGAAGGAATGATCTGCCATGAGGCAGGGACAGGATGTCTGCAAGTCCTCAAACATTTCAGCTGTGGATTGGTATAAAAAAGACAAATGGAAAGGCACCTTCAGTCATTACAGGCTGGAAAGTTATGATTAAAAAAGAAAATCACAAGTTTTTTTCTGAGGATGTTGCATTTTTTTCCATTTCACCAAGACTGGAGGCAGTATTTTGCCTCAAAATTTGTAAATCAGTGCAACTCATACAAAGACCAAAGGAATAGAAGGCTTTTTGTTTTCTAAGATGATAACACCATGTCTCAAAAAAATGCTAATAAAATGCTCTGTTGAAAAGAGCCTTATCTGACAGGGATGGTATTCATGGGCACCTACTGAAACTCACACTGCTTTTTAGATTAAATTGACAACAGAGCCCTTCCCCCCAGCCCCAGATTAATGGATTGAAGAATCCATGCATGAAGCCATGTATAATAAAGCTTGGAGATTATGAAATAGGCTAGAAGACAGGATCAGAATTGCAATTGATCTTGATGAAGTGGGGAAATTGCCCCAATTAGAGCAGAACAAATCTAATAAAGAGAAGTTGAAAGTGTTATACTTCGAAAGGTGTAGTAAACAAATGCACAAATAAAGATGGAACTCCTGGGAAGGCAGCAGTGAATCCCTCAGGAATTATTAGAAAGAGTGGATCAAAGTCAGCTATGGGATGTTCTTGTAGAAAATATCTGGGGATATATTTTCTGATATGCTTTACATAAACCACAGAAAACAGTTACTCTGCTTTGCTCATTACTGTATAAAGCTCCTGCTGCGGTACTGAATTTTGGGGAAAGCGGAAGTCATGAGAGGACTGACAGCAAAAATCAGAGACCTAGAAAACACTAGCAAAGGAACTAGCAAAGACTGTACTAGTGAGGCAAATAGGATAATACCTTTCATACACAGAATAACCTTAAAATAGATTTTGTAGGATCATCCGGTTTTCCTGTCAATCAGGGCTTGAAGGAAGTGACTCAATTGGCAGTGAAGACATTCTGAATAGTCTCTTAGGAAAACTTTCTGATTATGAGGGTGGTGAAGATCATGGATCCCTGTGAGTGGATGTTTAAGAGCCTGCAAGCTGCACATTGTCTGACATGGCTCAGCTAGACCTCACCCAGCCTCACATCAGCAGAGGCACACTAAAATGAGTTTCCAAGCTCTGGTTTGTGGATCCACAACATTTTGCTAGCTGCTTCCAGGAGAAATGAATGCCAGGGTTACACAGGCTGGCTCTTCTACTGGTAAAAGTGACAGGGCTCACCAGTCAAAAAAGAATTGAAAGTTATGACTCTTTTTTTAAGATTTCTTTCAGCTATACATCTATGATGTTGGGATTTACCAGTGTTTTTGAAGGGAAAAAGTTATTCCTGCACAAATCCATAGGCACAGTCCCTACCTGTAACAGTTTTGTATGACAACTTCTTGGGGTTTGTCCTCTCCTACCATTTGCCAGACACCAGCAAAGCAGATCTCGTGGCAGCAGTGGGTGCCATGCTTCCTGTCGTGCTCTGCCATCCTGATCCACAAGCCCAGGAAGGAGCACACAGGGACACATGAGTGCATACGCTGGCACAGCTCTGCTGCACATGGACACAGAGTGTGTTTGGAAGCAGCTGTGCTCTGCCACATCTGCCTCTGAGTGCCCAAACACGGTGACCACTCCACATACAGCCACCAAAGGCCCTATTAAGCCCTTTATCAATGAAAGAAAACTAGTGAACATTACCACAGATACTCTCAACTCACCAGAACAAGGACTAGCATAGAGTTATCAGTGTTTCCTTCCTATTTAATATTACAATCATTGTTTGAAAAACTTCGCTATTTTAAACCATGTAGCTGCGGGGTCAGGTCTGCTGCTACCTAGTTATCACTGGCATGGAAGGATGGGCTTCCACGGATGAGGAGGCACACTAAACAACAACAAGCACCCCTGTGTGTTGCTGTTGCATCAACTACGGTCTCACTTCTCTACAATGGCAACATTCACACAGAACTTGCCATTACTTAAATGTTCCGGACAACATCTTGTGACAACATTTATGCAGGAAAAAAAAAAGTGTAATTGACTGACACCTTGTGTCTCTGCAACATTTAGTGGTAGTTCAGATATTTTGCAATTTGTTGCAGAAACTGTAGAGGCTTTACAAGACCAAGCATAAAGGAGGATTTACACCTTAGTCATAAAACAGTTTCCTACTGTGTTGATAACCAAAGCCAAAACTGTGTTTTCTGAGCATGTCAAAAGCTATCAACATGGAAGGGAACACTGATGTAGATGCTTCAACAAAAGAAAAAGAGGGTAACATTCACGGTCAAAATAAAACTTCTAAATTTTCTGAATGGCAGTCGAGAAAGTAAGTATATTAATGTCACTTTGCCATGGAGAAGGCAACATCTTTGCCTACTTCTTGCTGTGCCTTTCAGAGACAGAGTATCAGGAACGTTGTGGCACGTAGCAGACTTGTCTTGCTAACAATATGCTGCAAAATAAACAAAGCTTTGACATTTTAAATCACACCCCCATCCCACCCAAACCAAGCCCTGCATTTGTAGATAAGCTATACATTCTCAGGATACAGTGAGGAATCATTCTATAGTACATATTTAATTATAATTTAAAAAAGTCTAACTCAGACAACAATCTCTGGCCAGTAGCAAAATATCCACACATTACTCAAGTAAAGATCTGTTATTACCCCTTCACTGTAACAAACAGAAATCAGCATCTTGAGAAGGAGCTCCAGGGATATCATATCACAGCCAATCTCACCAAATAAAAAAATAGGCTAATTTCACAAATGAAGTTTGACAAGAAGTAACATTGCGTTTGTCTTGGTGAAACAAAGCATGAACGTAACATTTCACAGGTACAGTTACCATGCAAACGCACGTTTGTTGAGTTTGTTGTTGTTTTTAACCCCAAACCACGAGTAGCATGCAGTTCTTCTGCCCACCCCC
>VZRE01001738.1:0-52375 GCA_013396775.1 Cephalopterus ornatus
GAAAGAAAGAAAGAAAGAAAGAAAAAGAGTGATTTGGAAACTCCTAGAGACTGAGAAGACATTGCACCTTAGTGAGAAATAACCCCTTGGTTACTGCAAAAATTAAAACAACCTGCTTTTAAAAAAGAAGCACTCTATGAGGCTGACAAGCTTGAATTTTGACCTAGCTTCAGCTTTCTGGTTTGGGATTTGATTTTACTTTTGTGTGTCTGAGAAGAAACTTTCTTATTGCCACAGTTTTGTTGCTCACATAAACTGTGCTACCATCTTAACCTGCTCTCTGTTAAAGAAAAAAAGATTGTGCACCTTAGCCCTACCTCTGATGGAATGTTTTTTAATCTTTACTGATATTCACACCTCTTTTCTAAATCCTTAGTGATGCATAATTATTCTCTTTGACCCTAGAGATGACAGGTGTGCATGCAGACCTGCATGGAGGCTACTCCTTAGTCATGTAAAGAAGTAGTTTAAACTCCTTTTTCCTTCTGAAGATTCTCCTGCCAGCATATGCAAGGATGCACAGTGACCAAGAAATTTGTTGATTATTCTCAAGCTCAATACACATCCTTTGGTTAAAAGTCAAAAGCATCTCTACTATAAGCAAACTCAGAAACATACTGGGGAATAAACTTTGTGGTTCTATGCTTGCACTTAGAGCTTGAGGTTGACCAATCTGAAAAAATATGTAATTCTTGACCTTGCTGTACAGAATCCACTTCAGCAACACAGATCTTTTGTCAATACATCATAGTGAAAACATTATCATGAACAAATTTAAAATATTTATGGATTCAAGATTTAATCTGCCAGGGAGTTAGCAGTAGAACCTCCAGAAATGTCAAAAGAATTAAATCTGCAGAATTTTTTTAGCTTGTTTAATGAAGGAATACTCAAACATCCTGGAACACACTTAGCAGAATCTGAATTATCAAATATCATAATATGTATTCACATTGATCAAGAAGAATTTCTGTTAAAGTATTTTTACTGACATTGTCTCAAAAAAACCCAACACTGAAGGAAAAACAAAACTCATTTTCTAATGGTGCAGCTACCCTCCATTCCAACTCGTTGAATTTATTTACCACAGCTGTCCTCGTCGCTATCATCCTCACAGTCAGCTTGACCATCACATCTTCTGGATGCCAGGACACACCTTCCAGAACGGCACTTGAAGTGACTGGGTGAGCATTCTGTCAGTGACAAGGAACAGGGAGAAACAATTCTCCATAAGCTCAAGTTTAATCTTGACATGGGCACTTATCACTGTGGCTGTTTTGGAAGGGTAAATGAGAGAAATAAAAAGCTTGTGCGATACTAGACTGGAACTATGTAGCAGACAAGACACTTAATAATTGAGCTGTGAATGGGGTGGAGCAATGTGTTCCAGAGCTCTCCCTCACATGCTGCCCTCTGTCAGATTTCACTGCTTTGACAAATAATTGGCATACAACATTTAGCTTGAGGGTATGGATTTTCTGGCTACTCTTCTCACCATTGTGGTGTTTTGAAATGCATTGAAATGAGTATAAGAAATATATAAAGATATATCCTCAGGATAAAAAAAAATGGACAATTTTTTGTCTATTTAAATTAATTAAATCACCTATAAATGTCCACTAATTAACCCTTGCTTGTGTCTCATCTTAGAGTACCATTTTGAGACAAAACAGCAGAAGAGAGCTGGAAGATCGCGAAGGAAGTTTTCCATTGAGAGCAAGAGCTAGCAATCCCCAGGAGCAAGAAATCCAGCACGGAAGGCAAGAGACTGGCATAGCTGAGTAGGGAACTGCTAGTCAAACTAAAGGGCAAGAAGCAAATGCCCAGGCAGTGGAAACAAGGACAGGTAGCTTAGGAAGAATGTAGAGATGAAGTTATGCTGTGTGGGGATGGGGACAGGAAGGCCAAGGTGAAGCTGGAACTGAACCTGGCAAGGTATGCAAAGAATAATATGAAGGGCTTCTACAGTACGTTAACCAGAAAAGGAAGGTCAAAGAAGGTGTAACCTCCCACAGTAAACAATGCTGATAAACTGTTAACAATGGATGAGGAGAAGGCTGAAGTACTCAACAACTTTTTTGCCTCAGTCTTCAATGGCAACCTCTCCTTGCACACCGCTCAAACGGATGGACAGCAAGATGGGGAAGAGGGAGCAAAATGCTTACCAATCGAAATGAAGACTGGGTTCATGATGACCTGAGAAATGTACGTAAGTCTATGGGACCTGATGAGATATATCCCAGAATTCTGAGGAACTGCCTTATGTAGTTGCCTAGCCACTTTTCATGACATTTGAAAGGTCATAACAGTCAGGTGAAGTCTGAGGAACCCATCTTTAAAATAGGTAGTAAGAGGACCCTGGGAACTACTGACCTGCCAGCCTCTCCTCTGTGCCTGGGAAGATCATGGAACAGATTCTCCTAGAAGCTATGCTAAGGCATATGGAGGATGAGGAGATAATCCAAGACACCAGCACAGCTTCACCAAGAACAAATCCTGCCTGACCAACCTAGTGGCTTTCTACCATGGAGTCATTACATCAGTGGACAAAGGAAGGGTTATAGATGCTATTTATCTGGACTTCTGTGAAGCCTTTGACACGGTCCCCTAAAACATCCTCCTCTCTAAATTCAAGAGAGATGGAACGTGATGGGTGGAATGTTCAGTGGATAAGGAACTGGTCTGACAGTCACATCCAGAGGGTAGTGGTCAATGGCTCAGAGTCCCAATGGATATCAGTGATGAGTGGTATCCCTCAGGGGTCTTTACTAGGACCATAGATATGTTATTTAATATCCTCACTAACAACATAGATGAAAAGATCAAGTGCATCCTCAGCAAGTTTTCAGATGACACAACCCTGAGTTGTGCAGTTGACAGACCTCAAGGATGGGATGCCATCCAGAGGGACCTGGACAAGCTTCAGAAGTGGGCCCATGGGAATCTCACAAGGTTTAACAAGACCAAATACAAAGGGTTGCAGCTGGGCCAGGGCAACCCCCAGCACCTATACAGGCTGGGGCATGAATGGATTGAGAGCAGCCCTGCCGAGAAGGACTTGGGAGTGCTGGTGGACGAGAGGCTGGACATGACCCAGCAATGTGAACTTGCAGCCCAGAAAGCCAATTGTATCCTGAGCTGCATCCAAAGCAGTGTGGGCAGCAGGTCCAGGGTGGGGATTCTGCCCCTCTGCTCTGGTGAGACCCCACCTGAAATACTGCATCCAGCTCTGTGTCCCCAGCACAGGAGGGTCACTGAGCTGTTGGAATAAGTCCAGAGGAGGGCCACCAAGTTGATTAGAGGCATGGAGCACTTCTCCTGTGAGGAAAGGCTGAGAGAACTGAGATTGTTCAGCATGGAAAAGAGAGGGCTTTGGGGTGACCTAATTGCAGCCTTCAGTACCTGAATGGAGCGTACAAGAAAGATGGAGAGGAACATTTCACAGGGGTATGTAGTGACAGGACAAGGGGGAATGACTGCAAACTGAGAGTAGCTTTAGATTAGATATTAGGAAGAAATTCAGTACTGTGAGGGTGTTGAGGCACTGGAACAGGTTGCCCAGAGAACCTGGAGGTGTCTGGTCCCTGTAAGTGTTAAAGACCAGGTTAGATGGGGCTCTGAGCTACCTGGTCTAGTGGAAGACATCTCTGCCCATGGCAGGGGGCTTGGAACTAGATGATCCCTTCTGACACTAGGTCCCCCCCAACCCAAGCCATTCTGTGTTTCTATGATTCTATGAGAAAGCTTTATTTAGACAGTTTTGATAAACGCACTCATTTTTTCACATCGTGCATGTAACTGACTTTGATGTACAACCTCCATGACATGCTGAGTTCGTTCTTTCCTTCCTGAAAAATCCCTCAGATGTTTAATATCGTGCAGTTCATTGGGTACATTTTAAGATTCAATAAACAGTTGTACCAGAAATATCATCAGTTAAACTGGGAGCCTTAGAAAATTACATTCTAATGATTAAAGGTATGTGTACTTTACTGCCAACACATAAGAATAGTTCATTATGAAAATAACTGAGTTTATAGCGCCTACTGTCTTGGCCAGTGGTATTTTTGGATTCAACACTGATTGGAAGAGAAGCTAAGGAATTCAGCACATTGTAATAACTGTTATTTATTAAGTTGGAAAATCACTTATACTTCATAATCACAAACATTTTAAATGTTCTCAGATGTTTAATTTCTTTTGTTACATGTGCTTTTCCACAAAATATTTACACTTCCCAGGGAAGACTTTCTAACCAACACTGGTAGTCAGTGGAAAGCAGACATAGAATAAGCATAAAATTCTAGTAGTAAGTGAACCCAAAAGAACTATGATAAGACCTCTGAATTAGTTAGACCTTTTCTAAAAGAATACTAACTCCTCCTCCTTTTTCATTGATTTTCCAGGAATACCTATTTCAGAGCTAAGATGGTCAACAACCAGTGAATCAGCTTTTATAGAGGCTGTCAAGGGTCTACCTCCTGCTTAGAAAAGCATTATTAGATCATCTAAGTAAATCAAAAATTGAAATATAAACACAAGCAAGTAGTAGGTGTGGTGCAGGCAGCAAATCTCAAAACACTGACTTTCACAGACCGAGGGTAATTGAGCCTTCCTTCAAACAGACTTATGAAAACTTCCTCTTATCTGCAAACTTCAGGTATCCAAATTCCATGGAACTCAGTTTGGAATAAGTTCCACAATTTAAATATTGTAATTAAAAAGAAGGTATGAAAAAACTGAACACCAGTGGCTTTGGGAACCTATTTAAATCTTTAACTTGCTGTTATATGTATAGGAGATACCTTCTACGTCTTCATCCGGTGTTAGACAAGTTTGGTTGTCTGAGTTCTCCTCTGGAAACTGAGTGCAGTCTGTATCTTCTGGCCACTGCAGACCTACAATCCCAAGAACAGCCTCGCAGCGTTCCTTAGACTGTACACATAATGTCCTGCGGAGACAAAGTGGAATTGCACAAAGTAACTGAGCTAACGTCTTAGAAATTCCCAGATGCTGGAAGTTAATAATCCCCAGCCAAAGTTAGAGATGAAGATCAAGAAAAAAAGTTAATCAGATTTTTTTTACATTAAAAAAAAAATTATCAAAAGATATGCTCCAGTTGAAACATTATTTTAATTTACTGTATGCAGTTAGGCTATAAATCAGGGTAATAATAACCAAATATAACTACTTACAAACATGCCCTCCTCTGTAAGAGATGGCAGAGGACTTTTTTTTTTCTTCTTCAGGGAAAAAGAAAACATAAACAATTTGTGCTAGTGAAATTCTACCTTTTCTGACACTGTGACCTCAGAAACCATATGGTTTCAGAAGGATAAAAATATTTAAGTCTGCAAACAAAAGAATGTGTGAAAAAGGTTGACTCACACCACTTAATAACCTCAGATTTCTAAATGCCAAAATTTTTGTTTTCCAGTGACAAAAAAAACCAAAACCCACAACAAAAATATGTTAATACAGCAGAAACATCTAAGCCATTTCTGCTCTGTGTTCCCTGCACGCTCAAATCTTTGATTGAAGCTGACCTTATCTAAGGTATTACGAGCCATTTAGTTGTCAATCTGTGGTGAAAGAATTAAAATCTAGATAATCTTCCAAGTAGATCTGGACTAATATTACCAATGCCATATCAGACATGAAGAATACTATTCAGAATTTGAAAACATACTTGATAGATCATTTAATGTCCTAAACAACAGCAAGTTCAGGTCTTTAAAAAAAAAAAAAAATCTCTTTACCTGTGTTCCTTACTTTGAATAAAACTTAATGAAGACTGTTATAGTTAAAAAATGAAGTGTGACAGCCAAACTAATAACACAAAGACAAAGAAAACCCTTGCAAAGCAGGGACAGAGGGAGTAGAACTGAAGTAATTTAGTTACACCACCTAGAATGAAAAAAACAGATACATGAGCCAGTATTAAAAAAATCTAACATATCACTGGTAAGTTTGTATTATAAAGGAATCAGAATTATCACATGAATTTGCAATTCATGGTTGGAAAGTGCACTGTGACTCAAAAAGCATAACACTGAAAAACTGCATTAGCTGAACTCAGTTTCATATTTACAGGAAAAGACAGGTAAAGCAACACTTATATCCTGTTAAGCTCAACTAACCACTGATACCTTTGAACCAGTGGGCAGTTATTTTGCAAAGTCATCATCAGATTCTCAGAATATAATTTCTGTGCTGAGAATGCAACATTTTGTGTTCTAGGAGCTTCAAACTGTAAAGTGCGCTTATATTTATACCGACACATCACATTAATTTTTTCTGCCCTACATTTAGCAATTGGTATGGGTTTTCATGTTTTCATTTCTAGAACATTTCTAAGTTTTTACATTGTATCTGTATCTGAAGTTCTTCCTAAAATGTTATTTTTAAGCAAATACTACAGATCTAGTGAGACCTTCCAAGGTATCCCTTCCTGATACAAATCACTCTCTAGATCACTCTTTGTGATCTAACATAAAAGCAGAACCTAGAAACTATTATAAAAGTAGGGTATTCTTACATTTTAAAGTTTTATGTTGTATAGTCAATCTGATCTAAATGTGACGTTAATGTGCTTTGAGCAGGGAGCTGGACCAGGTGACTTCCAGAAGTCCCTGTCAAACTAAACTGTTCTATGGTTTCTACAAGTTCCTCTTCATACCTTTAATTTTAAGTCTGTTCAACTGTCTTGTGATACTTCTTAAAATCTTTTAACTAGGTATGAAGGCAAAGAGTCTATAATTTAACTTATGTCCCTCTACATTAGAGTAAGTTAGCCCAATGTTTATTTATTATACTGCTTTCTTAGGAAAAAAGCTAACCTGATTTTCAAACAACCAAGCCCAAAGCAGAACTTGCACAAACCACTCTGTAATCTGCAAATATTCCATATGCAATATTCTAACCTTCCCATTAGGTCCCATGTGAGAATTAGGCAGTGTATTAATACATTTCCCTGTGGTTCACTCTTACCTTGCATCACAAAGCAAACCATTAGACAAAGAAATGTTATCTATTTGTCAAAAACATCAAGTGGTAGGGAATTTTAGGACTTGTATTGCAATTTTCAGTGCACTTTTCTTTCAATGCAGTATATGTTAATTGATAAATACTGTCCAGGTAGGCCCAATAAAAGAAGCAGAAATACAGTATGAGAATGCTCTAGCAGCCTTCTAGCCCTCTAGCAGAGCTCAAAGAGCTCTGCCTGCTGCTCAGGTTTATTAGCTCTCCTAACCTGCAACTACTGCTGCTACCAAAGCCATGAGATTTACAGAACACAGTCTCTTTTGAACAAATACAGGCTCTAAAAAGTACAGTGATGTTACTTGACGAGGATGGTAGAATAATTAATCTGACAAGTAAAAAACAAAAGTTAGTCAGTAATTCAGAATGACACAGCACTCCTAATTTAGAAAGGTAAACACGCATTAAAATGTCAGTTGTCAATAGCAATTAGATAGAACTTTTAATAGAGTCATGCACTATTGTAAGGAACTATTACTATTTAGGGCCAGTCCTGCTCAACATAGCCGATCTGGATACAGCAGTTTAAAGCACCATTAGTAAGATGCTGATGATACCAAAACAGGAGGTGCCATTAACTCTATTGAAGGACAAGAGGCCTTGCAGAGAGATCTAAATTGGAGCACTGGTCCATCACCAAGGCCATGAAATTTAACAAGAAAAAATACCAGATTCTGCACCTATGATGGAGTAATAATGCCAGGTACAAATTGGAGAGCGGCCCTGCAGAAAGGGTGCTGGTCGGCAGCAGACTCTGTGAGTCAGCAGCATGCCCAGGTAGCCAACAGGGCAAACCTTGTCCTGGGGTGCATCAAACACAAGTGTTACTAGCCAGTGAAAAGAGGTGATTATCCTGCTGCATTCAACACTGTCGCAGCCTCACCTTGCTCACTGTGTACGGCACTGGGCCTCACAATTTAAGAAGGATGTGAAGGTCCTTAAATGCACCTCCAGAGGACAACAACAAAGCTGGAGAAAGGAATCTCCTATGGGAAGTGTCTGAGGATTTGGCCTTGTCTACTTTGGAGAAAAATCTCTACAGCTTCCTGAGGAGGGGACAATGAGAGGGAGGTGCTGATCTCTTCTCCCTAGGATATAGTGATAGGACACATGGAAATGGTTCAAAACTGCACCAGGACAGTTAGACTGGACATTAGGAGGCATTTCTCTACTAAGAGTGTGGTCAAACCTTGGTACAGGCTTTCTAGAGAGGTGTTCAATGCCCCAAGCCTATCAGTGTTTAAGAGGCATTTGGACAACGCCCTTAATAACTTGCTTCAACTTTTGGTCAGTACCGAAGTGGTCAGGCAGTTGGACTAGATGGTCACTGTAGGTCTCTTCCAACTGAAATAGTCTAATCTATTCTAGATATACATTTTGAAAATAAATTAACTGTCATTCCTTTCCTTTTTCTGAATATTTAAGATGCTAAACAATCACATGTAATGAACTGCATTTAATGATCTTACAAAATACAATTCTCTGCCTTTTGCTACAGAATTCCAAACCAAAATTTCTGGCATTTTCAGTGGAAGCATAAAACTGCGAAAAGCTCATACAACAGACAAAGTCAAGAATTAAATGAAATATAGTATAGTACCTGCAAGGTGGGATCCGTTGATTTGTATGGGGGTCACATTTTGGTACTAAGATCGTACAGGCAAAAAACATCAGGTACTTGTAGCAGTTGGTCTGAACCAAGGCTGGGAAAAGAGAAGACTCCCAGCTGATAGAGGCTTCCTTCTGCGTCCTATGGCCCAGGTAGTTTGGGTAGTAAGTATAGTTGTAGGGCAAGTTCATACAAAGTTCCAGAGTAATTGGTTCACACTGGCCTTTCACAGAAAGAAAACAAATAAAACCACAAATGGTGTGAGATTTATTAAATACAGCAGAAATAATTACATATGTATTTAACAAATTTATTAGTCAGGGGACTTCCTCTCAGGCATGAGAAACAAGTTCCAGAGCTCAAGACCCCATATGAGTTTTCATACCAGTAAAGGTGGGTTTGACTTCTGCCTACCTCACAAACTATTAAGAGATTGATATTTCCTTATTAATATGCATTAACTTCCTGAGCAACGTCTTAACTTGAATGTGGTACAATAAACCATCCTTTAAAGTAGATTTCTTCTTTTCAAATCAAAAAGATCAATAATCTTTTCTGATTATTTTCAAGAGTTCCTGTGGTTTATAGCAACACACTTCCTTCTGGTGCACTTACAATGCTATCATAACACACCTCATACTGACAGTGCAATTAACAAAATTATGAAGATAGGTATCATTGGATACTTGGGGTTGGAAAGGATCGCACAAAGTTTCTAGTCCAATGTCCTGCTCAAAGCTTGGTCAGCTCTGAGGACTAATCAGGTTTCTCAAGGCTTTATTCAGTCAAGTCTTGAAAAACCTCTAATGGCAGAGACTGCACAATTTCTCTGGATAGAAAACAGAATACAGGACTTGTTTTTTTAATTTTTTTTTTTTTGCATATCAAGATCTGAAGGAAGAATGGGGACAATTAGATTATGTATTCCACAAGCACTGAGCAAGAGACAGTCTACATGCTAATAATTTAATTCAGATGACATCATCAATAATAAAGAGAATGATAAGCAAAGGCAAAATGAATGCAACAGCTACAGGTCTATATGATTATAGAGACTATAGCTATATACAAAAATTGTCCAACTTACAGGGGTTTATCCCAACAAATATTGAACTGATCTAGTATTACGAATTTTAAAAATTGCACAGCTTTTGTCTTTCTTTTCAAATTGGAAGTCAGAAATGTAACTTCTCAATTTTCCACCACAACAGAAAACTATAGAATTTCAATTCAGACTGAAATTCAGCTTTTTATTTAACAATGAGACCAATTCGAAATTATTTAAATTTATTTAGTCTGAATATATGAGGAAATTTTCCATGAAAAAAGGTACTATTCAAAAGTCATTTGTTATCTAAAGACTGCATATACTTGCCTATTCTGGAAGAAAATATAATTTAACATGATTAATACATATTTGTTCTATTATCCTAAATATGTTGTAAATGCATTATAATGCCAGCCTAAACTGATCAGATATTATCACACATGGAGAACATCCATCATATGCAATACGGTGAAATGTAGCCATGCTTTGGAATTTTCCAACCAAATATTTATTTGGGCAAGAAAGTACTGGTTTGTCAAAACTGAAATTTTCCAGGAGAACTCTCACTTCTTACCAAAGATGAAATAATTCTGGTCAAAATACGAAGAACAAAAATAACATGAAAAAAGACAATAGTTCTTCTAGATTTTGTGCAAGAAAAATCTCTCCCAAATTGTCTTGCTGTTCCATTGTGTAAAAACAATTAAATATTTACTGGACCAGCAAGGGAGAAAGACAGATGATCCAGGAGACTAATTATGTGTTACTTTACGTTAAGAATTACAGATAGTTGCCCATAATGCGTTGAGGAAACATCTTCACTAAAAAGCTTTTGGGTTTCCCATGATATGGAATAGGAATGTTGTTTTAGAATTCAAATATCACATGTCAAAAATCATAGAATCATAGAGTAGTTTGGGCTGGAAGGGACGTTAAGGATCATCTTTAAGGGGAGATCTTATTGCTCTTAACAGCTACCTAATGGGAAGGTATCAAGCAGACAGAACCAGACTCTTAGAAGCGTTAAGGGATAGGATGAGAGGCAAGACATGAGTTGTGACACAGAGAATTACTGATATGGAAAATAGGCTTTTATGATGAGAGTGGCATAACACTGAAACAGATCTCTCAGAATGACTCTGTAATCTCTGGTCTTAGGGATACTCAAAGCTCAGCTGCAAAGGTCATGGGCCACATGATTCAATTGGTACTGACTTTATCAGGAGTTTGAGCTAGTTGACCAAAGGTGTAACCTAACTTCCTTCTAATGCTAAACATGATACTTAAGATTGTTCCTTTACAAAAACTTAGGCAAAGCATTGATAGAAGCATATGTAAAGCATTTATGTTTTATGAAGTATCTTATATCTTTATTTCAGAAGCATCTAAAGGCCCCAGCATGAATGGTGCCTGTCTCAAACAAACACTTGCAGGTGATAGAGACAACTCTAGAGAGACTATGGAGTTTTGACTAGTTGACTTTCCCATATCCATTCCATTCTAAATGGAATAACATTACCCGCACAAGCTACCATGTAGTACCAGACCATACCTTGCAGAGATAACTGCAGCACAAAGCAATCACAGCTACGCATTTGTATGTAAGTGAAGCCAAGCCTGCCCATGTGCCAAGGTGATCTGAATTGACGTGACTGAGTTAACACAACACCCAGTTTTAACTAGTTCTGAATAATTTTGAATACAGTTCTGCCCCAGTTTCAAAACTCTACAGTGGTATTTATCAGAAGAATTAATTTTGACAGTTTGAATATCAAAATGACTTCTTCATAAAGGGGCTAAAATCCTCCAGACCACTAAATACAGCAACATGTGGCTTTTTTTATATTTTCAAATTAAACCAGTAGGGCTCTGCTTTACACTTACACTATGTTGTTTACTTTATGTAGACACTGAATGTCATTAAATACTAAGAAAAAGTGCAACTGCAAACACCCATTAAAAACATATAAAAATTCACAGAAGGAAAAAACCTCAATGTCAAATGTTATATACTTATGATGACGCTTTTGTTTCGCTATTGCCCTTTTCAAAACTTAATCACTGCACATGCACATTAGCTAGTAAATTAGAGTATTACTCACTGTGTCCTACCCTGCATCCTCATTATAATCTAAAGCACCGTAAAACAGTGACATTATGAAGCACATGACCTACTTACTGCAGTTTGCCTGGCTGTTTCTCATCTCACAGAAAGAAGCTCCACAGGGATCAGGACAGGAAGAACACCTCTGGTCTCCCTCCTCACAGAGGGTTTGATCTGAGGGAAACAGAAATTTACTGTTCAAATTATTTACCAGACCAATAAAAATGACTGAAGTGTAGTAGTGAGAAAATACACTGTTTATGTAACAATTAAGTATCATTTCCTTTTAAGTATAATAATTTCCTAATAATTCCTATTAAGTATAATAATTTCCTTTATATAGTTGAATAAGTATCCTACAGCATTTCAAGCATAGTAAGGGTGTGTTGTAAGGAAGAAAGGTGTGCAGTACTGTCCAGATTTCACTTTTCTTTACACCTGTGTTCAATACAAAAATTTATATCCCAGTTTGTGAATAAGAGATATGGGTCTCTGAAAGACATTTATCATGACCCTCTAGCAGAGTATGAAAAGTAAGGTAAATCATATTTTTGAAAGAACAATACGTCCTAGCTGAAAGAGAATACCCTCTGAGAATTGTTCTTCAGTGCCATTCAGTTGATCTGCTTCTCATTTTCTAATTGTTTTGATTGACAGTACAAGACATCCTGAAGAAAGGTCATTAGAGCTGGAGCTTTATTGTCCTTCTTTGACTGGTTAAAAAACAAGCAACAAAAAGAAAACCAAAAAAGCCTATGGTCCTAAAGATGGTAAGCAGAAGAAGTAAAACCAGCATTTTATCAGAAGTTTCTGAGCACGCTACCTGGGTAGTTTATGTGACAATTCCCTGGACTTCTCTCTTTCTTATAGTGAGGCTAGCTCCTTTTCAAACCATTAAATTCTCTCTTTCATGTCCAAAATCAGTCATTTAATTTACTATTCTGTACAGAAAGACTGAATATATGTTATCATCTTATCCTGTTCAAAATGGTCTATTGCCACTATTGTTTAGTGTTTGTATTGCACTACTGTCCATGAATATTAATCATTCAGTTATGACATCCTGACATTGGGCATACAGAAGATGCTTAAGAAATACTTTATTTCAATGACCGTGGTAACAACCTTCTCAAAGAACTGACGATGTATCCATATCTACTCATAATTACGTGGATTTAGTTCCCTTCATCCATGTAATATATTGAAGCAATGGAGGCAATTTGTTTGCCATAGCAATTGACTGTCTTATTTTACAGGTACATCTCATTGCAAAAGGGAACCTGAAAGGTAGGCAAACTTCTAAAGCTATCCCAAATATTTACGTTAAAATTATTTTTTAAAGATTGCTCCAACTTCTTATCCCAAAATGGAAGAGTTTCTCCATCCTTTAAAAATTCATGTGCTACAATGAAGATTTTTTCGATCCTAGCACAGACAATGCTGAATTTCTATAAACACACTCTACTTCGTCTTTTGAAGGGATCACAGAACCACCTGTGAATACATCCGTATTAGATTTCTATTGTCACAAAATGAATGAGAGCAGTACTCTTAATAAATGCTATACCTTAGATTTCCTTAGGGTACGTGGTGAAGGAGAACAATTTTTTATTCAGATATAGATAAAGTAACGGCCATTTGTAATCTCTCTGTGTATACATTTGTGTTAGGACACAAGGTCCCTGTATCCTTATATAAGCAAGTGGCAAGTCACTACACCTTGACCTCAGATTTCTGTGCTGATTTCACATATTTACTGTGTTTGTAACAAAAACAAAACTCCAGATCACTTTAGGCCTTACTTCACAGACTCTGCTAGGCATATCTAATTTTTTTTATTTGGTTTGTAGAGCAGAGAAGTAGTAAGTGTATTTGTAGTAAGTGTATGTCCTAATATATTTACTGTAGTTGGTGAAAAAAACAAAATACATAAGAAATACAATAGTAAGTAAGTTGGGCACAAGAATTCTGTCTTCCTTTTACATGAACTTTGCAAGGAACTAAAGGTGAATGAAGTCCAAAGTCTGACAACACATTCCCATGCAAATTAGGATGGACGGAATGTGGTTGCATAAAGAATTTTGCTCTACACAATACTGCAAAATATTGGATAGAGCTTTTGCACATTGAAGAATGAATAACACAAACAAAGGAAAAATTTTATACTTTATAGTTTTGCAGTTTAATGCCAAGCAGAAAGATTCTTTAGCATGTGGCAAGATCACCACCTACATGATTATCACGCCATACTATTCCTTGAATCTTTTAATCTATACCTGTTCATCTTACCAAAAAAGATTTTTAAACAAAAGCAGTGAAAACAAAACGCACCACTGACTTCTAGACCAGATCATGCAAGAGAAATGGAGGATCAAGGAATTCGTAGTCTAAGACTCAGACTGGACATAAGGAAAGACAAAGAATAAAAACTGAACATTTTGTGAAAGTGCACAGTCAGAACTGAGGACAAAACTTGGTGTTGGGTTTTTAGATTGCCATAGTCAGAACTGTAAGAAATTTCATGTGAGACCTTTTTACAATTTCAACATAGCAAAGAAAAATAACTACATTATTTTCTGTGTTTCGTCTTCTCAGTTATTTTTTGGAATGGAGTTGTTTAAATTGGAGTAGGAAGATCTCAAGAACTTTATATGAACAAAAGGGATTGAGCAGAAATGTTTATGAAAGGATTCCTTCTAGACTGGTTTCCTAAAGAAATGAGGATTATATAATCACATTGTATATTTATCTTATGATAACAGGCCTGTTCTACTCTAATAAGTTTTAATTAGTTTGCCCTTTTACTACCACATCTGACCACACTAGCTTTCTAAATAAAATTAAATATTTTAATTTCTTTCAAATAAGGTTCGTAAGAGAAAGACTTCAATAATTCTTGCATTGAAGGAAAGGCTGCAATCTGAACCTATACCTTACCAGAAATAAGACAATTACATGTGAAAAATAATTTTAAATGCTGACATTCATCATAACATGACAACATTTGTTCCTGAGTGTCTTTTGGAAACCATGTTCTGAAGCTCGAGAAATTATGTGGTTTCCTCTTCTCTCATACAGTCCATCATAAGATAGTTATCAAGTAGCTGTGAAAACTTACATTCTCATATATTTTCCCTTAGTCACACTAAATCATTTGTTTACTTATGGAAACATGCTTTCTCTGATTCCCAAGTTATGATAAAAAAAGAATTTTCATGAGAAAATTCCTCCTCAAATGACACCAATTCCTGTGACAGTAGCTTCTGATTGCTCCAGACAATGTGAATACGCATTATTTCAAGTAACAACTGATCATGTCACATAATTAAATACTATGCTAAACATCACCTCAATTTCTTTAACTTTTTATATTTTTAAGTACTAATAAAAGTCTGCTTACAAATTCCTGTGTGAAAGCAGACACCAACCAGCCTTAGCAAGTGTTATTCGAAAGGCAAAGAAATTTGTCAGACAGCTTTAGCTAAAGATGCTTCAGAACATAGAAGTCAATGATAGGTTTGGTAAGAAAAGTAAAATGAGGCAAATCATTACTTTCACTGCAGTTTTCTTCATCACTTCCATCTTTACAATCATTATCTCCATCACACTGGAATGCACTAGGAATGCACTGCCCATTTCTGCACTCCACGAGACCTTGGCTGTGACATGCTAGAGATAAAAAAATAAAAAAAGACAACATCCTGATCAACTTAGGTTAAGGGAGGTCTGCATTATTTTTGAACATCATCTTGAAGTTATTTTAGGAGGAGCTGAGAACACTGCTCAGCACTGAACATCAGGAGACATTTTTCATTATGTTTTCGTTACCCTACAGCTGTGCTGATATTTAACTGCACAAACTGAAACTATGTGTCAGGTATTAGCAACAGGCTTATATGAAGGCTTAGCTTTTCCAAAAAAAAAAAAGAAAATAACATAATTTTTACTCATATAATGGGAACATTAAAACGAACAAAAAGCTAATTCTGTAATTAACAAGAAGCTAAACACAAAGCAGTGTACTTCTCAACAATGGCAACAAATGTTTAATTTGCTGCAGCTCTCTACCAAAATGGACATTTGTCAAGTCTGAACTTCTGAAATCAAATAAGTTTATAGTTTTGCCTGACAATTAAATACACTACTTATCCTAATTTTTTTAAATTTAATTTTAATTTAAATATTTTTTTATTTTTAAAGAAAGAAAAATAATTTAGATATTAAGGGAACTTACAGCAATTTATCTCATCTGATTTGTCTATACAGTCATGGTCACCATCACATACCCAATCAGCTGTTATACATCTTCCATCTCCACACTGATGATGTGTCACTGGATTACAATCTACATAAAATGCAAATTTGAAGAAAAAAAGGATGCAAAGTCACCATTTGTGTATTTTATATTTCTGATCAATTGCTCTATGCCTATTAGCTAATAAGGAGCCATTTTGCATTAGTAAATTACATCTTCTGTACCTGCAGATTTTTGTGCAGATGGTAGTTATATATGTTCTGAATTCTACTGCCTACATAGACAGTGATGCACTCCTTCCACCTCTCAGGTGCACAGCTGTTACCATTTGCAAATAAGGTTCTAACATTTGTTAAGCACATTAAAAGATCTTCTGGTTTATCATCTCATGGAATAATTTTCAGTTAGCCAACTTTTTCAGCTGATATCAGAGAAAATAATTCTGTACATTTACCTTTTTACTAAGACATTAAATAAAAAATAAATTCTTGACTTCAGAAACTATGTCTTTTGCATGCACTTGGAATTTTCCATAAGAATTATCTACAAAGAAATTATTCCAGTCTTTATCTTACTCTTTCTACCTGAATGCACAAATAAAGAAGAGTATTCTGTTGAGAAGGCTGACTTTACACCAAAATAAAAACAGAGCATAGACACAGTCCAGTCTTCCAAATCTGCTATGAAAACCACTTATAGACTGTACAAAAACTTAGATCATAAATTTTATATAGAAAAAACTATGTTAAGATAGGAATTATAGGAGTCAGATTAGTGTTTAGAAAACAAAAATCATCTTTAAACAAAGATGATTTACAAAAAAAAAACACCAAACAACCAAAATTGACAAAAGAGTAGTGAAAGATCCTAGAATGCACTTAATTTGGAGCAGAATTATAAAACAAATCTCAGGAGAAAAAAAAGGGCCTTGATTTTTAGTTTTTAAATTCTTTGTACTTTTCATTAGAAATTTAAAAGGAAAAAAGTACGAAGAAATATTTTAATTATTAAATAATTATTTTAGAAAACTTAATTTTTCTCAGGTGTAGTACCAGGAGCAAAAGTTAGTAAAAATAAGGCTTTCAAATTTTTCCAGTATTTACATGTGAAGATTACTCTTTTTTATGGCAAAACTTCATTGTTTCTCCTATTAAGTGTAGGTAGATAGATAAATATAATGAGTCAGAACATGCAAAGATGATTAAAAACAGAAATTGAAAGTAGTAGAATTTAAGAATTTCAAGTTCACTATGAAGCTTAAGTAAAAACAGTTCAGCCATAAAACAGTTGGCATCACCAGAGTGTAGCCATGGTTTGCTTTAATCTCAGTTAAATTCAGTCAAGCTAGCAAGGAAACAACCATAACATCTTTTGGAATTAGTTTAAAACAAATTCAAAATTATAATATTTCTTATAAATACCACTTCTTTCAAGATTTGGATTGACCCAGAACTTTCCTTTAAATCTTTTCAAATTGCATATAGAATTTGTGAGGTGTTTTCACTTTGTCCAAATAGAATAACAGGAGGATCTATTACTCTTGTAGTAGTTTAAGAGAAAAGATTAGGCAATCCTGATATCTTAAAGACTTTAGAAAAACATAAAACTTTCATTTACCACAGTTTTGTTCATCACTAAGGTCTCCGCAGTCATCATATCCATCACAAACAAAAGTATAATTTAGGCATTTTCCCGTGTTGCAACGAAATACATCATTACTGCAGTCTACAAAAACAAATTTTGTAAATGTTAAAATTACTTCGAAACATTCATATAAACACTATAATGTACTGACTAAAACAAGATCAGCTAAAGATATGCTACAAGGGTCTGAATTCATACTGGTGTGTATCAGTTTATGCTTCAGTAAAGCCCTCACAGATATTCTCTGAGAATATCCGAAATACTTGAATACTCTCAGGTTCAATATAAACGTGGACTCTATGCTGTAGTTAAGAAAGCAGGTAGAAGAGAAATCAGGGTTTGTGGTGTCTGGTCCCATTAGAAATAATTTTTGATTTCAAAGCACACAGTTGGGAAGTGAGTGACCTACTTTCACTGCCTTCCTCTAGGCTTCTCCTTCACATGTAGCTTTCCAGGGAGAAAGCCAGGATATAGAAGAGCTGGGAATCTCTTCTTCCTACTGAAGCTATGCCACTGGAACCAGGGAAGTCATTGTGCTTCTCTCCTCTTCGCATATGACTCCTGTGTTCATGATTGCACAGTGGTCCCACTTTGAAAGCAGGATGTCCTTCTAAGTGTATTACACACTAACATGTGCAAAACTCTCCCAGAAGGTGCAGTGGGGTTTCTAACCCTTAAGATCAATGTCAGCCAAGTTTTTCACCTCCTAGATGAATGCCCTAAGTTTCTCAAGATTTTGCCAACCTCAGCTCTGGAACTAGAACATGAATCACTTCTTCCCCTTCTCCCACAGAAGTATTCACATTTTCTAAAAGTTTCATGTCATCTTAGAAAGTCCAAACAGAATTTATAGCATAGTGTGCCTAAAATTAGAAAAATCGTGCATTGGTCTATTTCTCCTCAGCTCATTCTCCATAGAGCAGGTTAAGACATTTGACTCAGATAAAGTCACCTGCACAGGGAGAGACTATTCCATCCCCAATGCATGTAACTTTATAACTAAAAAACGGATATGTCTCTCCAAGCTGATAGCATCTAAGTTTTAGCATAAATTCTTCTAATATAAGAATTTTGGGATTGCAGATGTATCCTCCCTTTCTCAGGCAAAAGGCAGCAGTTTAAAGGAAAAGAGGGACTGGAAGCAAGTCCACACTTGAGGTGTCAGGTGAAACCCCTTCTTGCCCACCTCGCCTTCCCTGGTGCTTCTCTTTGTACAAAGGGTAGGAAGCTTTGGATGTGGAAGGCCAGTCAATGCTCACAAACTAGTGGGTTTCATTGACAGATGAGTTAGATCTTTAAGCTAGACTTGAGAGGGGAGGAGGATAGTATCAGGCTTGACTGTGACAAGCTGTGGAATGACACACCAAGGTTAGAGGGATGGGCTGCTCATGAGCTGAGTGAAGCAGTTGACACTCATGAAGGACACCATCCTTGGGTATACTTGTGGATGAAAAGCTGGACATGAGCCAGCAATGTGTGCTTGCAGCCCAGAAAGCCAAATACATCCTGGGCTGCATCAGAAGCGGAGTGACCTGTAGGTCAAGGGAGGTGATTCTGCTCCTCTACTCTGCTCTGATGAGACCTCACCTGGAGTGCTGCACCCAGCTCTGGCATCCTCAACACAGGAAAGACATGGACCTAGGCCACAAAAATGATCATAGGGATGGTACACCTCTCCTTTGAGGAAAGGCTGAGAGGGTAGGGGCTGTTTATCCTGGAGAAGGAGTTGTCTTTCAATACTTAATTAGGGCATATAAGAAAGATGGGGACAGACTTTTTAACAGGGTCTGTTGCGATAGGACAAGGGATAATGGTTTTAAACTAAAAGAGTGTAATTTTAGACTAGACATAAGGAATAATTCTTTTACAGTGAGGATGATGAAACACAGGGACAGTTTGTCCAGAGAAGTGGTAGGTGCCCTATCCCTAGAAACACTCAAGATCGGGTTGGATGGGACTCTGAGCAAACTATTCTATAACTTAATGAGGTGACTTAAGACTTTGAGAGGGGCAAGGACTGCAAGAAACACAGCATCTTTTATCAGACAAGCTTTCAGGAAAATAAGTCCTCCTTTAGTTTTGCTATTTCTGCTATGTAAGTCAAGAAAGACTTATGTGACCCCTCTCCTCAACTCTTTCCAAGTATCCTAATAAAAGACATCCTCTGCACATAAACCTTGTATCATTAAACAGACAGGCATTCTTTTAAAGGTAATCATAGCTTGCAATCTTAGCTCGCAATCTTAGTTCATTAAATTTATGCTTGTTTTTTCAAGACAAGTAATATATTTATTCTTTTGTTACTAATTTGTTATTTTTCCATTTCTAGTGGAACTTGAGAACCATAGTCTCATAGGCATTTTTAAATTTTTTAGCTTACACTAAATCTGAAGCTAATGCAGGAAAAATAAAAACATACAATACTTTTTACATAACAGATATTATCTCAACCTCCATTAAATGAAGGCTATTAAAGGAAAAGCAAACTCTAGTCTCATTCACATTGAGACCAGGAGGAAATTACTGCCATCATTTTTCCTTGGAGTATCCCAGATAAAATCTAGCAACAACTTCCTTAAAAGCAGCTTTGTCAGACTTGGAATGCTCAGGCTCTTAAATCACTAATAGGAACAAATCTTTTGAGATGAGTGTAAACTGCACAGTTTCCAAAGTCTGAATGAGCAACACTCTTTTGCAGCATCATGGCCTACTATAGTCATTATTTAATAATTTTCCCACATTTTCCTTTTCTCTTCCTTTTTTTTTTCCTCTTCTCATCATTTTCCTACCGTACATTTGCTCAGCTTTTCTAAAAGTGTTTGTAGTCCAAGAACATTTTTGTCCACACAGAAAAGCACATAGGAACTCTAAAGATGTGCGTTACCACAGACAGATAAATAAGAAATTAAGGTATGACACATGTACCTTCATTTTTCTTTTCTACTACACCATATACTGTGATTAATTTAAGTAAGTTTCATCCAGGGTTGAGAACTTTCTAAACAGATGGTTTTGCATCTACTCTAAAATCAATGGCAAGGACCAGGAAAAACCTACAACTAACAGTCTGCTGATTATCAGAAGCACTCCCTTATTGATCCATTTTAAAAAGAGCACCCAAACACTTCTAACTTCCACATAGCTGCTTGCAGAATAGCTGGCACAAAATTTGATAGATCAAAACCACGTGCTGTAGCCTCAGTGAGCAAAGGTAAACAGAATCAATGGCAACTGACGAGAGTCCAAATGTCAATATATGCAAATACTGTGCAAAGCTCCTATTCTGTACCAATAGCCTTCTTTAGGTTTCAGGTTTCCCTGAATGGATTCAATGCTTCAAAAGAACACTGCAAGGTGTAAGAAACTTACTGCAATGGACCTCATCACTCCAATCATCACAGTCATTGTAGCCGTTACACTGCAGTTTCCCTGGGATGCAGATCCCACTGGCACACAAGAAACTCTCCTCTCCTCCACACAGTGCTGCAAAAGAGAAGACAGAATGAGGAGAAAAATCATTATCATCAACACTACAAACTTAATGCTATTTTAAACTGATATTCAAGATTAAGCTGATAAACTGATATTCAAGATTTCCCACAGGGAGGAGAAACATCACTGAGTGCAAGAAGGTTAAGAAGGTCAAGACAAAAACCTGAAAGAAAAACCTCAATTTTTGAGATAGAACAAAGCCATTTAAAACTGCTATCAGTGAATTACCCATTTTAAAAGACCTTGACAGCAAGTCATGAAAAGACTATTAGACATGTTAAATCTGCCCTTGGGACTAAACAAGGAGCCTTTAACATGCCTACAAAAAAATAAAATAATTTCTGCTTAGGACTGTCTTACCGTTTAGCAGCATGATATTCTTCACAATTTGTCAAACTACTAGGTAAACAGTGGATGCTGTGAGGTACCACTTAGCACCAGACCTGCCTAAATATGTGTTTTTCAAAAATGACACGTAGCTTCAGCTTGCAAATGAAACTATTTATCTAGATTTTTAATTTTATTTGGGGTCCTAAAACAGCAGTCCTTTCTATCACAGTATGGAAATAGATATTCACACGCACACCCTCAGCTCCTTCATTACTACTTTTAACTTTTGTCAGCAGGAGATTATTTTTTTCCAACATATTTACATTCTTTTCTAAGCCTGAAATATTATTTTTTCATCCCCAAGCAACAGGGCAATCTTAAGACTTAATCAACTGAAACACACACCCTTTATGAAAAATTTGTTTGTAATAAAAACTCAGGAATAATTTCAAAATCTTTTCTATTACAGTCCCAGGGGTAGTCTCCACTTGGACAGCACATAGTTTTGATTTTGCAATACAAACATCATTTTCTTGTTGTGTAATGGGGCCATGTTTATTGCAGTGAAAGCTGCTTATGCAACGTATTTTCAAGGTTTCTAACTTTACAGAAAAGTGCCCAAAATACTAAGAGACTTTAAACCAGAAATTTTCAACCAGTTTGTTCTATTTAATCTTTGTGACTCTTAATCATGAGCAAGATAGGGCAAAACCACCAGCACCATCCTTTTGCACATCCTTGTGCTGTACTCCTCAGTAGGTTGCCTCACAACATACTGTGTGGTTGGACAGGTTTCCTGACTTCTAACCAAAGAGCTACAGTCTTACCTGTGTTCTACCCATTTTGGAAAGGTATTACAAACTGCAAAACATGATAGTCTTAAAACTAACATGAGATTCAATAGCACTCACAGTCTCATTTTACAGGGGACAAAAATGAGGCAGTGAGATATTAAAGTGACATTTATAATGAATAATAACTTAATTTGACCAATCTAAGAAATATTAGCATGTGTGATTTTTTTTTTCCTGGAGAGTAAAGACAGATGTTATTTTACATGTTCAAAGAATTCTTGCCTCTATTTGTAGCTGAAAGAGCATGTTTCAGTTGCAAACAAACTCCAGCTATACAAATGAAGAGTCCACTTCTATTCCAATGCCTTGCTGAACATGGTGACTGCAACGGTGACAGGGAAGAATCTCATTCCATGTGATAAAATCACACTTCCTTTATTATGAGCCAATCTTTGTGTTTCTCCAGTCTCCTGCCTTATGCACTGTACTTCCCAATTGCTGCAGTCAGTAAGCTCTTACAGGGACCCCTAGAAACAACAGACTTCTCAGTATGGGCTTTAGTTCCCTGGAGACCAGTGTTGATCCCTCAGACAATTATGTCAGGTAAAAATAGAATATGATAACATAATCAAAAGATTGTAATTTATCATACAAGAAAGCACCTTTGAGGTTGGAAAGGCAACTTTAACTGACTTGGTAATCTTACATTCTTATAACCTGGGCTTTTACACAGTTTCCTGCATGTTTGAAAAGGAAAACAGCATAAATAGCTCAAAAGGAACCATCTTGATTTGCTTACAGATCCCCATCAGTACAGAGCTTTACTGGTACTAAGCAACAGTAATGAACTTCTACCTCTTGTGTGAATATGCCAGTTTGGCCTGGGAGAACAAAAGTAAACAGGAAAGATATTTATGTGATCATTTTTCTTACATATCAGAAGAGCAAAGATTCTGGCGGTCCCATACTCATTTCTGGGCCACAAACAAAAGTGTGTTCTAGCATTTATAAGTCATTCTGACTCTGCCTCCTTAATGCATCCCTACCTCATTTTGCTCCTACACCCAACCACTTCTCTATTTCTTCATACCTACAGTCAGTATTTTCCTACTTGCTTTGTACGTTATACACAAAAAAAAAAAAGAGAGGAAGAATGAAATGACTATTTTTTCTCTCCATTTTAGCATATGGAAGCAATCTGAAGGAATTTTTAGAAACACTAATCTCACCTCTTGTAGTCTTCTACTAGGTGATGACTGGGTATGTTTGGTCCAGTCAGTGCAGTGTTCACAGCAAGGAGAGCATACACTTTGAACAGTATGTCCAATGAATTTAATTTCTGCTTTCTACCAAGCTTGTCCAAGAAGTTTTTAGTAGGTTGACAATTTGATCAGAATTTATTGGAAATTATAAAAGCCTTGTCAAATGCTGCAAAACAAACATTTTTGTTGAATATTGAATTTTGATATTTGATCTCAAACTTAGAGGATTTAGTTATGCAACCATTTGTAAGACTTTCTTGAACACAGGCAAATGGCTGCATATTCAGAAAAGCTGGGACTGCTTGAAACAAGGCAGCAGCAAGCAGCAGCAAAGGAAATAATGCCTGAAATAATTGTCTGAAGTAAGAGAAGTATCAACCATTTCACTCAAAATTACTAAAAATTGCAAGGGTTTTATTCTAAAGAAATGTGCTGGGAAATGTTAATTACTGATACCTCTGTAAATAATTGACACATTTATTAATAAAATCATGCAAATATATATGTGCCTGAACTGCTGAAGAAGAAGAAATATTAGATAAAAGAAGTCCAAAGAAAATGGAAGTAATTCTTGCTGACAGAGAAATTTCCTTGTTGTAGACCTTACCCAGAAAGATTTACAATCCAGAATAGCTTCCAAAATCCCTGACTAAACACCATGGGCAGCAAAGAGTGCTCTATTTTACCTGTATCTGGTATACTATCAAAGGTGGTTTTGAGGAGGCAAGACCATTTCTGTGCTGTACTTCCCAGCTAGATTACTGGAATGTCATCTAATAGAAGATTATGTGGGCAGGTCCCTGGAACACTGCAGACAGCACAGACTGAAATAAACATTATTTTGCCACCCTCAAGATATGCATTTCAAGGTATAACAACATATAAAGCATTCTACAACTGGGAAAATGACCATGGAAAACGATGCTAATTTTTTCTGAAGTGGAGACAACATTCACTATCTAATGCTATGAAAGAACTTAGGACGTATTAAAAAAATCAAAAGGTAATGCTTATCATACAATGCTTTGATAAGCTGTAACACATTGGAACACAAGACTGTGACGCTAAAACGTACATAGATCCATAAAACAAAGGGACACGGTAATAGAGTAAACATCTATGGTGGGTGAGAAATTACAGAAAAGTCCTTGAATCTCGAACAGATGGAAAATGCATGAGCATTTGGAAAAGTATTGTCACATCGTCTTGCCCTGTTCTCCTATTCTTCCCTGCACATTTGATTTTGTCAGCTTTTAGAGTCAGCATTATAAGATAGATGGACTCTTCATCTGCATCTGATCCAACATACAATAACACAGTGGGACACAGAGGAATCCCTGTATTCTCTTGCCTGCAAATTTTCATCTCCTGCTCCCTATACCACATGTACCCTGCAGTACAGTGTATTCATCTTGTTCCTGTCAATTCTAAAAAGTTTTGATAATAGGATCATGATCATGGAATTAGAAAAGCTGGCAACTCCTTACCCCCAGGAAATTGTTAATTTCTCTATTTCCTTATGACGCAAAACCCTGTGGGAGAAAGAAGACGAAAGACCTTTCTCTTTCACTCAAGTGATATGGCCTAAAAAGTCCACATAGAAAACCCCAAGCTGGAAAAGAAACAGGCAAAGAACAGGAATACAGGCAGAAATAAATGGTGGGGGAGGCAGAATGGGAGAATAAAAATCAAAGAACTTAAGAAAATGTAATGCAGGGTCAAAAGAAGTAAAGAATGAGTGCTCGCAGGAAATAGTTTTTAAACTGTGAATGCTTTCTCACATGAAAGACCACCACAATCCTGAAAAACCTTTTGTCTCCCTGAAAAATTATTCCACTATTCCTGTTTTTGCAGCTGGTCAGCATCAATATTACACATACACAGATCATCTCTCTGTTCTTTTCACTGCATTAGGTAAATATAAGGGCACAAAAGAAAGATAATGTCTTCCTGTTTTTAAAAGCTTCTTCTCAGAAAACCCTCAGTTGAATGTATTTAGCTTCACATTCCCTACAGAAAAATATATACCTGGTTGTAATCAGGTATTTCAATTATCTACTCAGAGTTATTCCTCTAAATTAACACCAGCGTGAACCTAGGAGTGACCTAATTGCAGCCTTCCCGTACCTGAAGGGAGCCTACAAGAAGTATGGAGAGGGACTTCTTGCAAGAGCATGTAGTGAAAAGATAAGAGGGAACGGCTTCAAACTGAAAGAGAGTAGGTTAGGACTAGATATTAGGAAAAAATTCTTTGCTGTGAGGGTGGTGAGGCACTGGAACAGGTTGCCCAAAGAAGTTGTGGATGCCTCATCCCTGGAAGTGTTCAAGGCCAGGTTGGATGGGGGTCTGAGCAACCTGGTCTAGAGGAGTGTGTCCCTGTCCTGGGGAGGGAATTGGAACAAGATGGTATTTAAGGTCGCTTCCAACTCTTATTATTCTATGATTCCGTAATTTGTTAAAAATGTCATGGCTATGAAGTGCAGTTCAGGCCACATGCATAATTTTTTAACAGAAACAGACTTTCATTCATAATGCCTGCTTAGTAAAAATACAAAAGTGAACATTTTCTGACAGTTCTATACTGTCATTTACACAGTTACGTTTTATAAACAGCAGAAGCATCATATTCACTGCTGCTTTTGAAAGCATTTTACCATTCAAATTACCCAAAAAAATAACTTCAGGGCTCTTGTGAGAGCTCCATGTTAATCTAAATCAGATCATTGTGTTGCTTTATTTCTTATTCAAGATACTATGTTTTTTTCCTCCAAGGTTTTAGCAGCATCAATTATGTTGGCTGGACAAATCAAGTCAGAGTTAACAGTGTCAGCTGAGAGAGAGAAAACAGAGCTGGAACGTTTCCGTGAGTAGGATACGAATAGCAGCCCTCAGAGGGTTTCTGAGATTTCTTCCCCCCAGAATGCATTATTGGTTTCATGGGGAATGAATGATTGATGATGCCTCCGTCTCACTTCCTTACATGTTTAAGAGGCATCTGGATCTAGTGATATGGTTTAGTGGTTTAAGGGTCACAGTGGTAGTGCTGGGTTGATGGTTGGACTGGATGGTCTTAAAGGTCTCTTTCAACCTTGATGATTCCATGATTCTATGATCAAAACTCATTAGACCTGTGAAACCAGTTCAGCCATCTTAAATCTCCACAGATGGATTCTTACAACTATTTTCAGAGTAGCTGATTTTCTTACCCACTGAGTATTCGCTTGTCACTTGTTTGAAAGGATATCAACCTCAATGGCATCAACCTGCAGCCCTACACCTCTTTCTCTGTGACTCATTTTGTACATTTGGATGGTTTTACTGTAATGGCACCCGGCTCAGATTTTCCAGTACAATCAGGACATCTATGGTCACACTAGGAATGTATTTCATAATAGATTCTCCACAGTGGTAACATGCACTCAATTTGCAGTGTTCGTGGAGGAAACTTCTAGACAAAGAGATAAATACCAGCCGTGACACATGAACCAGTAGGTATCCACTAGATAATCCCAATTCTAACTAATAAACGTTTTTCAGGAAAGTTGGTAATGGTTCCCAGGATAAATGTTCTGGACTCTATCTAGAACATGGCTCAAGCATATGTTCTCCAACAGAGATTAGAAAGGCATGTGAGGTTCAAGGATTTTTTGGAGAAGGGATAATCTTCAATTCAGAAAATGTGGAGGATATATTTAGCCATAATCAGACAAAAATAATTGAAAGAAAAATTTGTTTGGGATTGGGTTACACTGTACAAGTGTCTGTGGAACAAACAGGTATAACAGCCAGACCTTAGTTTTGATAAATACAAGAAATAACTAAAAACACAAAAGAGAATTACATCACCACACAGAACCAATTATATGCAAGGCATATGTGGGCAGGGATGGATTCACTGCATGTAATCCACATGCACCAATCTCCAAAAAACCCTGAAAACTTGAGAAATAAGCAGTCATATGCCAAGGACATGCTCTTAGAATTTCCAGGAACTGAACCCTGAGAAGACCATGAAGAGTGCTTTAGGCTGAGCACTGGATAAAAAGGGATCGGAGCACCGAACCAACACAGCTCTTTGGTTCTACTGTGGTCAGAGAAGTAAGTCCTTTCAAATATACAACTGCAGAAATAAATATTAAACAGTATAATTTATTTCTATAGGAGAAGCAAACTAGTGAGCCTGAACTCTCACCTTCTTCAGTCACAGAAGAATCACATTAGAACCATTCTTTTAAATTAAAAAAGGCAAAGTATTCTTTGTAGTTACAAAATCATAGAATCACAGAAGGGCTTGGGTTGGAAGAGACCTTGAAGATCATCTCTCTTCCAGTTCCTCATCACCCTCATCATAAGGAATTTCTTCCTAATGTCTAATCTAAACCTACTCTCTTACAGTTTGAAACCCTTCCCCCTTGTCCTATCACTACATGCTCTTGTAAATAATCCCTCTCCATCTTTCTTGTAGGCTCACTTCAGATACTGGAAGGCGGTTCATAGGTAGTCTCTCATTCTACATGAAAAGTATTCATATACAAGCATCATGCACAATAGTTTGTGAAAAAATTTATTCAAAAAAACCTTTTTGTTTTATTCAACAGGATTTCAGAATTGCCAATAAGCAGCCTGGGTTTCCACAATTTGCCAAGTAGGAGTACCAAATCTCACAACTGGCTCTACATATCTTCCCCTAATGAGAAAAAGCAAGATTTCACTGTGTATTTCTCTGTAATTTATGCAGTTCACTCACTATCAGACAAATACAAATCCTGCCATACAGATCATTAGCCACGCACTATCCTAATTAACTTTTTTTCTAGGAGTACTAAACATATTATTTTAGCCAGATGATATTCTGAAACTTGAAAGTTTCATAAGTCAGCAATCCCTTCTGGCTTGATCTAAGTTCATCTATCTAGATTTGGTAGGTCTTTTGAACACTTTGACTAGTCAAAAATTTTTTGACTAGTCAAAAATTTGTCAAAATTTAATAGGCATATTCATATTATAACTTCTATTCATTCAGTCTATACACCACACAGGCATGCAACCCAGGTCTCTAATATCATGTTGCTTTTTTAGAATTATACCTCATTCTCTGCCCAGTATGATCATGCTTATTTAATGATGTGAGTCACTCACTGCTCATGGATAGTTACTCTTACTGTTCAATGTATAATCCCTTACCATACTTACATGTTTATTTATGCTACAGCTTCTTACCTTAATTGTTATTTGAACTTGCCATGAAAAAACATTATAGTACTCCTTATTCCTATGATGTTCCCTGCCAGACCAAAGGCATAACCGAACACGGTTACAACAACCCTGTGAGCTAAAGGACAGCTTTATTCTCATTTTACAAAGGGGACTTGAGGTATGGAAAAAATTGCATTTTTATAATTACTAGCTTACAGTTCCCATTTGTAGAGATCCATTAGACTAAATTTTTTCAGCACATTTAGCATATTTTTATAGTATTTAGTCAAGGTACAGTTCTCAGTGGCTTTCACTATGGCAACTTGCACAAAATCCCATAGGAACCCAGGAAAACACTAATGGACAATGTTCAATCTTCCTGGAAATCATTCAACTGCCTTCAACAAGACACAACCTTTTGTATACTCCCCTACCTCAGCCATTACAAAAGTTCCCACAGGGGAAGGAAGGTATGGACAACAAACAGCCTCCTTGACTTTATGATCCCTCAAAACATGCCTTAACAGACAGAGAGAACCCAACCAGTAAAAAGACTTGGTCTAATAACTTAAGGCTATAGCATTATGCATAATCAGGAACTGCAAGGAGGTAACCCAGGATATACAACCTATATTAATTGTAGCATTAACTAAAATTGTAGCATTAACTAAAATTCAGAGATTGAACGTATAATCTCATTGATCTTTTAAGATAGTTTTGAAGTATAACTTCTCTGGTTTTTTTAACAAAATCAAACCACAATTTTCATCATATAATTTCTTATTGCTTATTGTCACTCAGAAGTCATCAACAACGTTAGAACCCACAGGCTGACTGTACAAGCCTCTGTCAGTTCAGTTCATGAGATGATGCCTCTCGACAGTAAAGTCTCAGATGGCAGCAAGGAACAGGCTCAGTGCTCTCAGGTGTGATCTCACCTAGACTTGGATCTAGAGAACACAGGAGCACCTCTGAGGGGATGGAAGTGCCTTGTTTTTAGAGAAAGGCTGGAAAGCTGCCCAGTGGAAAAGGACCTGGGGGTGCTGGTTGACAGCAGCTGAACATGAGCCAGCAGTGTGCCCAGGTGGCCAAGAAGGCCAATGGCATCTTGGCCTGTATCAGAAATAGTGTGGCCACTACAACCAGGGCAGTGATCATCCCCCTATAGTAAGCACTGGTGAGGCTACACCTTGAATCCTGCATTCAGTTTTGGGCTCCTCACTCAGAGATTGAGGTGCTGAAGTGAGTCTGGACAAGGGCAACAGAGCTGGTGAAGGGTCTGGAGCACAAGTCTTATGAGAAGTGGCTGAGGGAGCTGGGGGTGTTTAGCCTGGAGAAAAGGATGCTCAGGAGGAACCTTATCTCTCTCTACAACAACCTGAAAGGAGGTCATAGCAATGTGGAAGGTCAGCCTCTTCTCCGAAGTAACAAGCAACATGACAGGTGAAAATGGCCTCAAGTTGTACCAGGGGAGGCTTAGATTGGATATTAGGAAAATCTTCTTCACGAAAGGGTGGTAGTCAGTCATTGGAACAGGCTGCCCGGGGAAGTGGTGGAGTCACCACCCCTGAAGGTATTTAAAAGACGTGTAGACATGACACTGAAGGGCATGATTTAGTGGTGGACTTGGCAGTGCTGGGTTAACTGTTAGACTGGATGACCTTAAGATATTTTTCAGCCTAAATTATTCTGTGACTTTATGCATGGGCATATAAAGACCATGTCTTTTGAAAAGTCTACGTCTTGATCAGTTTGGGGCTCATTTTTACAGCAAGGAAAAAGGAGATACACTTGAAATTTGGTCTGAGTATCAGGTTCCTGCTCCAAATAGCAGACCTGTATTTACTAGAGCTTACAAAGAAAAACTCAGAAGAACAATTTCAAAGATTGTATTACTTTTCTCCTACCTTCATTCCTCAAAACAGCTTCAAATTTCTGATGCAAAACAAAAAAGCTTCAAATCAACACAAGTCTGAAAAAAATTCAGACTAAACAATTAAAGCACAGCAAAACTATAACCAACTGACAACCAGACTTTAATATGAAGGGAAATAACAATGTAACAGGAAATAATAATTTCAACACAGAGCTTTTCCTACACAGCAACAAAACTACATCATTAAATAAGAACTCATGAACATAGTGTAACAGTTAAGAATAGAAACATACAGTGCTTTCCTTTTTCTTGGTGTGGCGAGAAGCATACCCTTGTAGTGGTGTCATTTTCAGTTTTGTTTTGAAATTGAGAGCACTTCAGGAAATCTGGCCAAGAAGCGTTTACCATACCCAGGACTGGTTCACAGCCTTCTTTTGCTGCCTCACAAAATGTCCTGCAGGGCAAGAGGCCTCGACTGAAGAAAAGAGACAGAGAACAAAATTAAAAATTATTATTACTGTAGCAGATTGTAAAAACTCATTAAAAAGAGAAAAAATAATAATAAATAGTTTTCATAAATTTTGCATTCTACAAAGCCACTCCAAAAAGGTGCCAAATCTTTATTATTCTTTAGAGGTGACATTATCTCTTGACTTTCAGGCTAAATTTAAGACAAAATCAGGCCCAATGAGGCTCAGAACAGTTTCCCAGACTGCATCAATCCACCACAGACATGCACAGCACAGAAATAATTTAAAAATTACCAGTCTTCTAAAGCACAACTACAGAGTGATCTAAAAAGCCAAGCAGAATTTGCAGTCTCTAGAGAAGCTCTGACAAATGAGAAAACATTGCAGAAATTCCTGCAATATTTGGCCCAGTTTTAAAGTTCAGTCACGTGTGCTCCATAAATTAAGTATTTCTGGATAATGATCAAGTTTAGTATGGACATATTGCTTAATTTACTGAAAGGTGAAAATGTTATTAAAAATCTCCATCTTGATTAGTCTTATTTACAACTACTCAGAGACCATTAATTTTAAAAGGAAACTGGCAGGTCTGTGGCAATCTTATCAGAATTGATTTGGCACTAGTAGCATGCACAAAAGCAGGGTATAACATATTTGGGTGTGATTCTGCTCTTCCTGAAAATGGAGTTTGATGAAAGAACCAATATGTTACATATGTTTAACTCTGTGGTTGGTTCCCTCCCACTTAAAATTCATACTTCAGTTATTTCAACTGCATAGAAATACCCAAATTAAGAATTGTAGGACAACAGAAGAAATAAAAGTGTTTTTCACAGTTTACTAAAAAGTATATTAAGGGTAAAGAGAATAAATAAGGGTTATAAATTTGTATAAGGTATCTTTGGAGAAGCTATTTATCAAAAGAATTTTATATCAAATATTCATTGAAGTATATATACACAATACAGTATATACTCTAAAATTATTACGGTAAATGATTTTAAGTTTCCAAAGAGGCTACATACTGCCTGAGAGCAGATGATCTGACTTCCTCTTCACGAAAATCACTTAGAGTTCATTTAAATTGAAATTCAAATTGCTGATTATAATCCTATATGGATCTACTCCTTATCACTTACTTAAAGGCATTTTACATTTTTAGACTAATTCTTTTCAGAATTTACTCTTTCTGTAATACTGACTTCTCTTCTTTGCAATCACATTACCATGCATGGGGCTCATCAGTAGACTCTATTTCTTAAGTGTTTCTTTGACTACTAGAAATTATCAAAGAAATATTCTACAAGAAGCAGTAAAGAGAGAGAAGATCCTTTTGGCAACTGTTTTCCTCTTGCTGCAGAATTTAACACATTTTCTAAGGTTAGTTCAAGGTAGCTAAAGGGTCTGACCCTCAACCTCTGCAGCCACTGAGGGCACATCTCTTCTGGAAGCAGCAGCAGCGTGTGCAGCTCTTGTTCCCAAGTGCCTGTATCTGACTCTGTGCTGCTTTCAGTTTTGCTGTTTGTAACAGCTGTGGTATACCTGCCTACCTGTATCTGGCTGTATAGTAAGCCAGATCAAATAACTGATTCAGCTGAAGCGTAATGTGACAAATAAAAAAGCACTTTTTTTCTTGTCTGACAACTGAAGTGACTCCTCCAAAGGAATACAGACAAAGTAGGAATAAGTTGTCAGGAGAGGGAGAAGTAGACATTGCTAAAGTCAACAAAAGTTTTAAATAAAATATACAATTAACTGTCCTTTGGGACTCTCCATTCAACCTGGTAAATTTGATAATATATCTAGTGCTCGTTATTTTCTGTGGCATTTCTTTTGTGTCTTCACATTAGTATCTCCACTGGTAAAAACACTGTCACAGCCATGGCTATTGAGAAATTAATTACTGCAGGTTTACAGATTAAAACAATAGAGGATAAATAACTTCCATGCCAGAGCTGCAAATACAGCACAAAGATCACTCTGAGAACACACAGCTGTTGACTGCTCCTGTTAAAGGCCATGTTTGAGGTTCAATAGACAACCTGACTGAAGGCAGGCTGATGTACATTTTTAGCTACTGCTGGTCCTCGTTACTGTTCTTTCCCCAGCTTCATCCCTTCAGTTGTTCCAGGATACCTGTTCCTGTGGCCACACAATAAGCTATATTCATGGATTGAGCTGAGTTGAAAAAAACTGTAGGGTATTTTTCTGGATTATTTTTTCATCCAAATCTGTTTAAGGAAAAATTTAAATTGGCATGGCTGCCAGAGGACATATTAGTCATCCACAGCCATGCCACAGTGCACTGCGGGATAATCCACTGTATCATTCGTAGGCACATAGGGTAAGAATGGTGATAGATCTCAGGCCTGAGGCAAAATAAAGGAAGTGGTAATACAATTGTGAGAAACTGCTGGGGCAAGGGGGGTGGGTAAAAGAACAAAATGAAACATGAAAAAATTTATGGGAAGAAGAAAACTGAGGTTATTCTTTGTGTTTCTACAGCCTTGAAATCAAACAAGTTGAAGTGGTGAGCTGACACACCAGTCATTGTTAGTTCAATTGTTTTTACTAATTTTCAGGATTTTCTAACAATAGATACTTCCACAGAACATAAATGTAAGAAAAGAAGTTTCTACAGTAGAGCAAACACTCACACCCAGGATTACAGTTTTCTAGAGTAATAGTTCTTGTGAAATCTTCCTCAGTACCCTCTCACAGTACTCCAACATAAATAGCAGCACAGTCAGAGTCACTGAAAGCAAATTCACAAAACCCTCAGCATTGCTTTTCGATTCATGGATTTGTAAACAAATGGGCTCCTTAACATTTCACTTTCACATAATCCAGAAAATACGGTATTTTTGACTTTCACTGTTCAGTTTTCATCTTTGTCTGGCAAATTAATTGGAATTTTGCATTTTCTTATGTATTTTGTCTCTAGAGATGGGTTTAAATATGAAATTTCTTTCCTTACACAGTAATAAAATCTGAAAAGAAAGCAAGATTATTTTAGACTTTTGTGGTTATTTCACTTGACAAAATTATTTTGAATTGATATAGCAACATTTAAGGATGGCACCTCAGTTCCAGGTAACACTTTGTGGTACTCAATGCAGAGCTAGCTGCATGTTTCTTACTTCTCACCTCATTTTTAGTTCAAATGCATGGAATGTTTTCTAGAAGCAGGTTCCTATGTGTAAGTGTAAAGACACAAAATTAACCTGTAAAAGGACTACATAGCACCCACAGTATGAGAAACACCTAACACCTTAAAAGAGAACAAAAGGACTCAGAGGTGATCCTGGTAAAAGGCAGCAGCAGTGCAGTTCAGTTCAGTTCCCCTGAAGAATGATTCCAGCTGTCCAGACAAGATTAAGGCCTTGTATTAATTGGCTGAATTGCTGGTAGGTATCCATTCATCTGCCCTACAGGGACTGAATATAAGGATTTACAGCTAATGCAGAAAGCCAGTTCTCACTCATACGCTCATGAATGCTCCATCTGCTGTTGTGAAGCTGGCAATTACAGATGAGCCACAAGAGGAATGCCCTTTCCAGGAGACTGAAAAAAGCCTATTTTATACAATGAGAATGAAAAAGATGGATATACTGAATGGATTGCCTGGAGCATGGAAGAACATACAATCCGTTTAAAGCCTATGAGAACATGAAAGTCCCAAAACCAAATAAGATGAAAAAATTGGACTGCAATCCCTTCTGTGGGTCCATACAGATGCCTTTTATTTTTTCTCTAAAATTTACAGGTCCAATTAACTATTCCTTAATAGTTGCCATATCTTGTGGCAAGAGAAAAGAGCCAGCTAAAGAATTGTATTTGCAAAAGTCTTAGAAGAGATCTGATATCCAAGAGTACCATACTCAACAAAGAGCTCACACTGAAGTCTGAAGACTGTTCAGATAGAGGAAGGAAATATAAATTCCTGGTTTCAGGGAAAGTGGAACTGGGAACAAACCCAAACATACCATTAGATTAAAAGACTCTTCTTAACCATTCAAAAATGAATAAAGGAGGCAGCAACTACTGTTGAATTTCACATCTTCTACATCAGCTGCTGTTGTATTTAACATCTCTTTCAGGCCTAGCAATGTTTTTTGGACAACGTGGCCAAAATCAGCTGATAACCATAAGGATGGGCAGGTACAGTCTCTACAATGCAGGTTAGAATTTTTGGTCAGTGTAATTATTTATTTTTTAGAAAAAGCCCAGGTTTTGACCAAAGTAAGGAGTCACGACTGAGTCAGCAGTGCCCTGGCAGCCAGGAAGGCCAACCGTGTCCTGGGGGGCATCAGGCACAGCATCGCCAGCTGGTCAAGGGATTGTCCCACTCTGCTCTGTACTGGGGTGGCCTCACCTTGAATATTGTGTGCGGTTTTTGGCACCACAATATAAGAAAGACATTAACCTCTTAGAGAGTGTCCAAAGGAGGGCAACAAAGGTGGTGAAGGGCCTTGAGCAGAAGCCTTATGAGGAGTGACTGAAGTCACTTGGTCTGTTCAGCCTGGAGGAGACTGAGGGGAGACCTCATTGCAGTCTACAACTTCCTTGTGAGGGGAAGGGTAGGAACAGGCACTGATCTCTTCTCTGTGGTGACCACTGATATGACCCAAGGGAATGGCCTGAAGTTGTGTCTGGGGAGGTTTAAGTAGGATATAAGGAAAAGGCTCTTTCCCCACAGAGAAACAGGTTGGGTACTGGAACAGGCTCCCCAGCAAAGTGATCACAGCATGAAGACTGAGAGAGTTCAGGAAGCATTTGGACAATGTTCTCAGGCACATGGTGTGATATTTGGGGATGGTCCTGTGCAGGGCCAGGATTTGGACTTGATGATCCTGATGGGTCCCTTACAACTCAGGATATTCTATGATTCTATGAATCAGCAAAAAACATAAATTCAGAAATCCATTCTGACTCTTCAGTCACTTTCTCTATATGACAGAAACATATGTCACAACTGAGCTTCTAATACTGTAACAATCAGAAACACCTGAAGTATACCCTCTACAGCATAAGCACTTTTTTTGTTCTATCATACTTCAACAAAGTGCTACATAAATTTTGCCATATAGCATTGACCTTATTGCCACAAAAAAGCTATCAAAATGATTTAATGTGTTTTTTATGACGACCATAATCAATTGGGATGATCAGTCCTTACTAAAGCAGCCAGCCCTTCCAAACTTCTCTTAGTGACCCCATTCCTTGATTGAAACACGACAGTGAAAACAGGAGAGATGTAGTAAATGAATTCACTAGAGCTATAGTTCAGCCAGGAATCAGTTTAAATAAATATTATTAAGAGTATTGCTATAATTATGAGCTATTTTTACAGTCTTGTACCATCTGCCAGAACTTCTCCTAAACCAGGTCGAATTTCTGAAAATTCTTTATTTAATTCTAATATTTAAATGTTGTTTGCATGACATTCTTATGAAAATTATGTGATGCACACATTGTTTATTTGCTTTACTCTATAGGAATTTCTTCTGAAAAAAAAAAAAAAAGCAGCTCCTAATAGGCCTAAAAATCCAGGTTACAAGATCTTTTGATGTTAGTAACCAAAATTCACACTTGGGAAAGACAAGCTGTCACAGTGAAACAGAAGTCCTCTGAATCACACATGGGTATTTCAGCCACAGCATTGCTACAGAAATTCAGGATTAACAGTAATCATACACTGCACAGCTGCTCTAACTATTTGTATCATATGGATAATAAAGGTACCCAAAACAATATTGTGTCTAAAGGTCTGCCTCCCATTTCCACAGATCACTGTGGTAAGTACACACAAATAATTTCATGTAGCTTTCCAGAACTCATGCTTCCCTGTGCACTTCAGAGCATTGCCAAAGGGAAGACTTCAAGAATGAGCCTAAGTTAAAACTTTCTGAGCTGCATCTTGTCAGGAATGCTAAAGACAGACACACCTCTCACTCACTGACACTTTAGGCTCCTCTCTGTCGAGTAGAAAATCATTATTACCCATTATCCTACTACTTCAAGCTCACATTAAAGTTGTTTCACAAACACTTCAAGCTGGCAGAGGCATATGTCATTAATTGAAAGAAGCTGTCCTACCCCTCATAAGCCTGGCTCCAGAACCTCTCTCCACCTCTCTTCCTAACTTCTTTGTTCCAGCATGGCACTTCATGCTATTACACAATGGATCAGATCAGTCACTCCTGCTTTAATTCAGATTGGTTTCCAAATCCAATCTGTCATGGAGTTGCACAAATACTCCTGCTAGGACACAGCCGAGATGGGGAATAACAAGCAGGGGAATAGGATAATACTGATTGTTCAGCACCACTATCAAATTACACCAGCTTAAAATCTACCATGAAACACTGGCCTGGAAAATGTTCTCCAGAGAGGTTGTGGAACCTTAATAATCTTCTTACTGATCTTCTTCTTAATGATCTTCTAAACTCCTTAATGATCTTCCTTAACGATCTTCTAAACTCAATTGGAAACGGTCCTGAGGAGTCTCATCCATCTTTAACGCCGGTCCTGATCTGAGCAAGAATAGTTCCAGAGGTTCCTCCCCACCACACCTGTGATTCTAATTTGCCTATCCTGCTCAGTCTGTGAGCCTGGTGATTACCATCACAGTATCCAACGGGGCAACAATAACCTCACAGGAAAGACGAACTTGTGAGAGGTAATTATGTCTCACTAACTGAATCCTTATTAGGTTTTGACTGCAGATGGTTTAAAAGTTATTTGTTAATAAGCTGGTCACTAAAAGAGGCCAAACATGGGCTGAACAGCATATGAACTCTGGGAGAATCCTTTAACTACTATTCAATTCAGAACCTTTTTTTTACTAATTTCTGCACAAGAGGGTATACTAGTATCTAGTAGATAACTTCTACCAAATTTAGATAAGGTGTTACCTCATCTATATGTTTCTGGTTTGAGTCCAGGTGCACAAGTCTAATAGGAAACCACCAGTGTTGGTAGTCCCAAAATGTTGCAAGATTTTATTGAAAGTGCCTGTCTTACAATTATTGCAATTTATTAAATGAAATCAATCTCATTTTTTGAAAATTGAGAGTTTTTCTAGCAGATATATTAAATTAGCAAATAAACATTAACAAAAAGCCATGTTAATGTTAATATTTGTTGTAAACATTTATTTCAGTTACATAAATGATCAGTAGTTAGTTATAAGAAATAATATATTGCATATACAGAAGAATAACCTATGATCCGTAGTTAACATACCAACTTAGAAACCAGAAACCACAGTTTATAATAGATACTATGCACAACAAATCATTAAAACAACAGGGCTGGAGGCAATCAATCAGTAAAATATGCTTTTATGAAATAACCAGTCCTGATTTTCTTTTCTGCCTCCTTCACTCTGAGAAGCATTGTGAAATACGTTTTTGAACGGACATTCCCATGCCCAGATTGTTCTCAAAAATGTTTCTCTGTCTGATAACCTTTTAGCTCTGGTCTGTCCGTAATTCCTCCAACATGCACAGTTTGAAATTAGACCAGTGGAGAGACTGAAACACTGCATGAAAGTTTGACGCTGCCTGCTATGGCAAATGCTGGCTTCACATGCATTGGACCACATACATTCTGGCCAATGCAGAATGCCATTGCCTACATTTCTGTATTAGTTTTCTAACTTTTAATTTTTGTAATTAATCTCTTAAGCAATCCTTTCCTTCTTTACGTTGACTAATTTACAGATTATACATACCTGTAATTTTAAACAGCCTCTATTTGTGGGCAGGGAAAGAATAGTTCTCTGAAGGGGGAAAATAAAATCTTTCCAGCACCCTATTTCTCTGTCCTGCTTTCCCTATATTGTGCCTCTGGTTTGCCCTTTCCCTACACTGCACCTGCCATCTACTGGCACATTACTGTAAAAAGAGTTAGCATCAGAGAGTTAACTTCAAACCCTTTTGTGTAAGGGTCCGTGCCTTGATCCATTGCCACACCTAGCTATTGGGAGGGTCAGGGACATGAAGGTTCTTTAGGCCCACCCACACCAGCTGAGCCATGACAGTGATAGAAAAGCGTTCAGAGACTCCATAATTTTTCAGACATGTAAACTAAAAATTGGGTATAAACTTCTGCAGGCATATCCATAGGTACAATAAACTTTATAAACCCAAGTTCCCATAAAGTAAACATATTTTCTTTCTAATTCCCTTATCTTCCCCTTCTAAAAGCCATGATGAAGAGTGAGCTTACTAGAGCAACTTCCCTGCCAAATTTCAAGTTCCAGTCCTAAAACACTTGCATATATGACTAACTCTTGGTGACTAGAGAATGCTTTTTCATAAACAACCCATTTGTTTTTTCTGCTTTTGCCCAGGGCATTTAGTAGGCCCCCAAAAAAATTAAATAGTGCTTTTTTCTTTACCTCCTCCCCCTCAAAATTATATACATCTGGAGAAAGGGTCCTCCTTGAAAATACATTCATCAACTTTAAATCAAGGCATTTTGGCCCATGCCACATCATTACTTATACCCTCCCTAACACTCCTTGCAAAAGTCGACTTTATATTTGTTGCCTTTATACCATCTGAGCTTGGGACCAAGTAGTAGCGGCTCCTAAGGCGACGAGTATGACATACCGACTCCAAGATCTGAGTTCTGAGGAACAATGCAAAGTGTAATCTTCTCATTAGTACATTGTTTTCTGCTCTACGGGGAACAGTTACATAAGACTAGCAAGATCACTAATGAAGTATGAAATTATTAGTGAGTAATATGGGCTGCCTTGAGAAGAAAGATGTATCTTCAGAAATGCTACTTCACGACTGCTCTTTCTTCAAGTTTCTTCATTTGTCCCTTGGCAAAATGGTCCACTCCAATATTTCAGAAAAATGTGAGCATTCCTTTCTTTGAAGTCAGTTGTAAATCGGCTGTTTCTTAACTAAAGATCTCACTTGTGTCTCGTGAAGATCATGTTCTAGACATAGGACAGCAGAAGTAAAATTTTGTTTCCTGAAAAATTGTCTTTCCTCAGAGCAGGATTTGGGATTTGAGGATTATTTTTTTCTAGGTCCTTTCTCTGTGCAAATACTCTGTCACATTCTGAATCTGCAAATTTTAGATTTTCTTTGATGAATGTATCTATTTATTACTTTCTCAATTTTCCAATTTAAGTCTTCCTAATTTTACTCACTGATTCCTTATCTTTAGAAATTCAGGTCTGTTCAGCAGACATGGTTTAAATCATGAATTTGCATGTGACATCTGTCACTGTACATAAACACTCTCAAAAGTACACAGGAACTGTCTAGTGTTATTGTACAGATGTCTTAAGCAGATATTTTTGCTACTTTGAATCCCTTACCCAATGTATTACACTGGCAACCACTTCACTCTCTTGCTGTCAGTTAGTTCTGTTTCACCTTGAATTAGTGTGCTATCAATTTGATGGTAGATTGGAGCTGAAACTGAGTATTTACATTGTGTAAGAAAGACTTTTCAAAATGTTTCTCATGGCATGCTGACTATCTGCCCTTAGCAACTCTATTCTCAATGTTTTACTTAGCAAAAAATTAGACCATGCAATTTATTATTATAACTATCGATAAAATCACAGCTATTTGAAGGTTATTGACTGGTACAAAGGACACAATGAAAGAAAAAAGTATTCATTTTTTCTGCTTTTCTGGGCTTTTTCAAGTAACACAGACCCTGTGTATTCCTCATTTTTTCTACTAAACAGTAATATTCATGTCAATTCTCTTAGGAGAATGCTTCAAATCAACAATGAAAGACATAAAAATTCATAACTGGCAGATAGAGAATATATTTGTGTGGACAAGCATTCAAAACTTTATCATCCTCTCTTTGTCTCTAATTTTTGTTCTCCCTTTTGACAAGATCTGACTATATATTTTTTCATTAGCTAGATTTCCATGGTTGTGTGTTTCAAGTCACACTTGTGCCTACATGAACCACAACTCAATTTAAAAACTGAAGACTGGATTTTGACTCAGTTAGGTATCCAGAGACAGATTTTACAAATATGTTTTCTCATACATAACGAGTCTGCTGGATCCCAAAGGGCACAAAGCCAAGACATGGCAACATTTAAAACAAAAGGCATGTGATTTCAAACATTCTAGGTATAAAGCACTTCATCCACTGAACATCACCTCTTCTTTATTCATGATTAAAAAGTTGAAGTTTCTAATCTTCTGTATCTAGATAACCATTGCCAAAACTCCATCTGGAATAGCCTCTGTCAGTCATGTTAACTTACTTGGGCTAAAGAGGCACCATCAAAAAGAAAGCATATTAAGAGGAAGAAGCAACTCCCACAGGATGTGAAAAGGGAGACTGCAAACTCAGGAAACAACAGGTAGCCACTTCATAAACATGTCAAAGTAGACTTTGCATAATAGATATTGACTTAAACATATGCTGATAGCTTCCTGTTCAAAGTCTTAGAATAAAAATTCTCATTAGCTATGTAAACAGGATCTATGGGATCGGTCAACTTTCTGCAGTTCACAAAAGCAGTAAAAGGGAAAGAGCCACATCACTGATCTCATTCATGGGTTAGACTAATCATGACAGACAGATATCTCTTACTCTATGAACTTCAGTTCTTTTCTATTTTCTAAGAGGAAATTAACAAAATTGTCTTCCTCTCCTACTTTGTACCTCACCCTAAATTTTTTTCAAGCTGTTGTTGGCTTTTAATAAAAGATGGCACATATTTCTGGATTTGTTTTTTGGACCTACTATTTCATTAGTTTATGTCCACAATGAAACTGAGACTTTTTATTTTTTAACTTTTTATAAATTACAGAAAAAAGATCAAGACAATGAACCAGAAAAAGCCCACAGAATTGAATTTGCCACTATGAATCATAACAGAGCAGCTCTTCAAAAGATATTTGACTGCATACACAGTCACATATTCACAGCTTCTTAGAATCTATTTAGTATTAACCTAATTTTCACTAGTTAATTTTCCCCGCCCCAAACATACCATGTAGCCTTATTCTGACCTCTTCAGCCCTCTACAAGTCTTTACCTGGCTGCTGGTTTTTGTAGCATAGATACTACAGCACAACAAAGTATTTGTTACATATAGATATTAACATGACAAACTCCTTTGTAAGAAGGAGTCTGAAAATCAAAGAAAGCCTTTTTACCTTCATTATATTATTTTCCCCTATAGAATTAATCTAAGGGGGGAAAAAAAAAAGAAAAGTAAAAAGTCAAATTATGGCAGAGGGTTTTTTCCTTACATTCACTAGATGTTAGATCACAAGTAAGGTGAATAAATAATAATGAGTGAAAATAATTTTCAGACTTTAATCAAGAGGAAAAATAATGCTGTACCTGAAGACATTGGCTGTAAGTTTTACAGGTTCAGTTCTCTGCTCTACTGCAAATTTCTTGCTAAGTCTCAGCTTCTCTAGCTATTAATGTGACAATGTTAGTTTCTCTTCCTATCCTTTAGTGGTTTTCCTCATCTGGGCTATAAACTTTCAGAGGCAGGATGTTGCTCCTCAGTGCATGTTTGTACAGTATCGAACAGAAAAAGCCATAATCTCAGATGGACCCTTTGAGCCCTAACTGAAGACATGCCACTTTCCAACTCTATTTCAAAGATATTTGACATGAAAAAGACCATAGTGAGTAAAAAGATACATAAATGCAAGGTGCTTTGGAATTTTACCTTGGGAGCATATTACACCTTCTAATTTGTGTTGCCCTAATAGTATTTTCTAGGCGGAGATTAAACTCAGTTTGATCTCCAAAGATTTGAGACTCTGGGGACCTCTCAATAATAGGCATTTCCTCACCTTTCTGGAATACACTTCTACACAGAGGATTAATGGAAGTACTCAAGCTATTATTTCTGTTTTAGGAGGCAGCATGACAGCAAAGAGGTATTATGAAAATCCATAACCTTCAAATTCATTCCCAGCATAAAAAGTCAAAATAAACCATATACACAGGCCTTCAGGGTCTCACATAGCTTGCCTGTTTTATCAAGTCTTTTGATGAAACATGATTATTCACACAGGGCAAGAAATATTAGAAAGCGTCATTCAGTGAGTCTACTTGCATTATGCAGTTATAGGCTGACCCACTACGAACTTCTCTATTGATTCTGAATCTTTAAATTTTACACCAATTTTGGCTTTAAAAAACATCCTTTTTTTTCTTTTGAAAATGGGAAAAAATTGCACACTAATGTTTTTCAGATTTTTTAATCTTCTTGAACTTAGAATCCAATGCGAGTGAATTTCTATAAATAAACATTCACTACATTGCAGTAATTGACCTTTGGCCCACACTCAGTGAATTCCAGCAGTAAGGGAGAATTCACTAGATTACACCATTACTCTGAGGACAGATCTTTCTTATAACAAATAAAGTACCAGTTTTGCACTTGATGGTAAGAGGTTGCAAGCTACTACTACCCAAAACGACAAAGTTACTACCAGGAATGTTTTAGAAATCATTAGTTCAGCACTCCAACTAGTTTAAGGTGTTCCTGCACCACTGGTGTTACTTTTCAGGACTAAGTTGTGTTCTCTTAGCAGTGCTGCTGGACTGTGTCAAGACAGGTTTTTTTAAGCTGATTTTGGAGTCATATTGGAAAGATCTCATCCATTCACCCAAGAAGGTGGAAGCTGCATGATGCCCTTACTTAGTATACAAATTATGGAAAAGTAATAAGCAAGTACAAAGTCTTACTACACTTCAACTTTCCACGTTCCATTTTCACACAGGTTTTAGTTGTACTTTCAAACCTTATATTTACTGGAAAGCAGTATAAAAATACTGTTATATATTTTCATAAAAGAACAGAGCTAGCTGATTGTAGATCCAGTTGCTGACATTAAATTAAAAAATAATATATTTTACTGCCACACATGATTTTCACTGCAGTAAGATATAGAAGAACTTTTTCAAAGAGCAACAGTATTGTGGCATTATTCAGAAATCCCAGTACTTAACTTCACTGTGTGTTACATAAAAAGTGAATAAGCCCTCTGCCTAGAAACTTAACCTCCTTCAAGTGTTAATGAATACAATATTTATAAACACATGAAAAATAAATGGGAAACAGACATAAGTTTAAACATCAGAGAAAAGCTATGTAATAGCTCACTGGATGCAAAAGATTAGGGCTTGTAACTTCCCTTCTTGATGCTTCTTGTAATGCATAATTGCTTCCGTGGCTGCAAGCTGCCAGCCCAGACTCTCTCAACAATACCTAAGAATAGACATCTAAGCATCACAAGAGTTTCAGTTCTTCTATACTGTGTAAGCAGCTTTGGTCAAATTATGCTTTACATACATTAGAAACAATTGCTCCATAAAACAAAGACTTATTAATAGATGAAAAATTATGATCATATATGCACTGACATTACAATGAAACAACTGCAATTATCTGGAGGAATTGGTGACAATGCCAGTGACAACTGTTCACCATACTAGTGTATGTTTTGTGATACTGTATATTAAAAAACAAACATAATCTCAAAAAAGCTCTACAGCGTATGGACACATCTCCATTCATTATCATCAGACACTTTCCACAGTAACTCTTCTGCTTCTCCTTCAGTGTGTTTCTACTTACCCAATTACGCTATTCAACAAACCTGAAATAGGACGATGTCTTCCAGTTTTTGTATCTGCACCCAACATACACAAAGTAACTTGTCCCTGTTATGTCAAGAGCTTTTCTCTGGATCTCACTTCAGGAGTTATGGGGAGGAGTGAGAGAAGGGGAAGGGGCTGGGGTGAGAACAGAAGCTATTAAATCACTACTTTATGCAGATATGATGCTTCTTAAAGTCATTATTCTTGGCTTTGAAATACATCTGTTAGCCTGCAATAATTCAGTGCAAGAAAGACAGTAATCACAAAAATCACTTGGTTGCCTACAGAATAAAAGGTATCCTTCTTTAAAGAAGAGACCAGAAGTTAAACTAGGACAACTCGGGTTTGGCAGACTAGATTTAACTAACTAGCACACTGTCAATCCACTCTTCTGGTTCTTCTTGTGGTTGCCACTTCAACTGCATAGAGTGCATTCTCAAGTGACACCCATGGAACACTCTAGAGACATACTGTTACTAAAAGTGAAGTCAAATTCTAACATAAAACTGCATCATTGACAGTCTCACATTGGACAGTCTTCCCCAGTAAGTCTGCACTGGCCAGAACAGTTTCCACCAAAAGGATTTTTAAATAAATATAGAGGGAGCATTGTGATGTCCAGGACATAAAACAGGGCATGGAAATCCAGTTCCAGTTTTGACATTAAAAATTAATAGAATGTTGCTGCTGGGGAAAAAACAAACAAACAAACCAACACAAAAGAAAAACCCTGACTCTAGAATGTCAATATATTTTGGTTGCCACCAAAAAACAGAGCAAAAGCTTGCATGTTCCAAACATTAGTTAACTTCTATGCTCTTTAAATTAGCAAGGCATAATATAAACCATGTAAGAAACATGTCTTCAGGGAAGAAATGGAAAAGGAAAGGTACAAGACTTATCATTTCACCACTCTACTTATTTGATTGATTTATGAGCTTTGCACTTTAGACACGCACCATTCTCTCTCAAAAGGTTTGTGAAAGTCAAGTTCCAAACAAGGCAGAATAAGTGAAGCAACAGAGAAATGGCCTGTTTTGTTGCTGAACGTTTAAATGCGTCAATTTGTTACCTGAGACCATTTGTCTTATTTTGTTCAATGATTTCTAAGGACAGCAGCTAGTTTAAGGTTGTATGCTATCAGATTCCTTGACTGGAAAAATTGTAATAATGAATTGGAGTGTACTCCATTAAACAGGATTAATGCACTCAATTAAACAGGATTAATTGAAAATAGATTTTGGTAGGCTAACAAAGATATGCACACAGGTGAATTTGGATTAAACCATTCTGCCAGTCTAATGGTCAGTCTTGTTCCACTGTTAGCTGTGCTGCTTTTACTCCACTGTAATCCTGTTCATATACTCATCTGTACGCCTTTATTCTGGATTAATTTTCTGTCAGTTTAGTGAGTTTAATTGGCCAGTCCAGGAATCACTCTGATGCAATGGAAATGGCAGGCATATATTGCTTGGAATGAGACTGTACCTTTCATTGGCAACTGTATTTTAGACCAGTTCTCATAGAACCTTTTTCATAAACATCCTATTCCTTCTAAAGCACAGCTTTAGACTTCCTGGTCCTTGTTATGTTGTTTGAATCACGTATTCAATTGTCATACACTCTTCCACTGGTTTTCCCAGTGGAGAAACTGGAAATCAGGAAAAATGAAAATAAGGAGGAAGAAATCTACCCTCTCTCTTTCCCCCTCCAGAAATATCAAAGATTGTGTACATATATTAAAAAAAAAAAGGGGTTCATTTTTCTCTTTTGGTGCTGTGTTTTGATTTTAACACTATTAAACTCACTGATCCTTTTTTTTCAAATCAAACTCAATTAAAAAAGTGCATGCACATGCTGTAAAATTGTGTAAATGCAGAAAAAATACATGCTCCTTAAGCTTCCAGAATAGTTTATGTCCCTCTGAACATACTCTGCTAATCTAATACCATAAAACATATTTAAAACACTAACCTCTTTCAAGGAAAACACTAAACAAATTTGAAGCTTAACTAACAGCCATCCCACTTTATGCCAATACCAGACATTTCCAAGGCATTCATGTTGTTACAAAGCACTCCATTTCAGCACACTCAGATTGCAGAAATTAGGTACAAGAATCCTGGACAGCCTTCTCTAGGAAAATAATCCGGACTGCCCTAATATCACAGTGGCAATTTTTTTTCCAAGGGAAGTCAACTGCAGTTGGCTTATCACAGCAGAAACACTGCCAATAGTTTGACAGACAGGAACTGTGCAATGAGAAGGTCACAGGCTCCCTTGTCTGATCAGACAGAGAGTATTTTACCACAATTGGCTCTAGTCACTGACAGATTTTCATTCCCAAATACCTGTCATCGCCGTCACTGATGCATTCAGGAAGAGCAAGATTACAGCCAAACAGCATAATGTGTTGATAGCAGCTGAGACGACTGAGATAACTGAAGAACTTCAGGAACTTTTCCATTTCAATACTTTTGACAATGGAAAGAACTGAAGTTACAGTGGTGTAGTTATATGGCAGCATCTGGCACTGGCTGCTGGTGATATTTATGCAGGCACCTGTGAAATCAAAACAATATATTTAGAACAAAAGTATCACCATTTAATAGTTGGTTTAAAGCATATATTGAATTGACTAGTCAGTACATATAATATAGAAGCAATGCCTGTCTCTCACAATGAGATTACATTCCTTAATGCTATCATAATACTGTAAAAACAAAGCAAAACAAACAAAACAAAACAAAAATAAATAAACAAAACCTCAAACAAAAACAACAACAAAACAAAAAAAAAAACCAACACCAAAACTGGAGAAGCTTGAATTCTTAGCTTGGAAAACCAAATAAGCACTTAGATATTTTCTAATCCTCTGACTCTGTACAAAACTGGACTACAAATAACATAAAACCAATTTCTTTCTGACACAAGTTGGAGGAATACACCACAAGAATAGCCTGGATACAATCAAATTCAGATGAAGCTAAGAATGAAAGTCATGCAGAAAAGCATAAGGCTGATTGGGTTCTGAACTGCCCTGATTTCGGTGTTTCTATAAAGTTTCTTTTTCCTACCATTCTACTTCACAGCTGGCTTTCCTGACAAATCATAGACTTGGTTACATATTTTTCCCAAGGTGATGGTTCTACCTCCACAGTCTTTCTTCTCTACCCTATCAACATAAAACTATCTGATTTTACAGACTGAACACCTACCCTGTCTTAAACTGTTTTCCCACTTTTGACCTGTGAGAGCAACCCTTCTCTGCTATTGCCGTGTCACGAGCAGCAGGCTCTCTCAGCTGTGCATGATCAGTAGCTAACTGAGTACATGGAGTCCTTAGAAGCAAGCTTCACAAGCCATACACCAACTCAGAAACTATTAAATTACAGTATTTATGACAGTTTCCTAATTTGATGAAGGTCTTTCTAGGCCATCTAGTCAGGCTCCAGCAACATTTTATTCACACTCAGAGCATATCCACATTCTGCAGTAAGTAGTGTCCTCATCCCATTGTCAACACCAGACTCTGCAATTAATCATGCTGTAAACAAATCAAACTCATGCTAAATGACCATCCCAACACTAGCCTTCTAAAGAGGAAAAGCTTTTGAGGAGAATCAAGCCTTAGCACTTCTCATTATCTCACTTATCGTTAGGTAGATTCTTTCCCTCATGAGACATTTTGGAACTGGCTTGTTCCAAGAATTGTGTGGGTCAGTCACACGTGACCCACCAACTTTATGAAAGCTACGGATGTAAAGCACACGATGCAGATCTAAAGGTTCAGACAGTGTCCCTTACTCATCTTGCAGTCTAGACACAGTCTTCACTGTCTAAATGGAAAATTGTGGTATCCGTGGACTAATAAAACCTCACATCAGAGTAAGGAAACCAAAGCCTAATGAAGAAAGAATTCACTGTTTTTTTTCAAATTGCAATGTCTTTGAAAGGTTGGACAAAAAAGGTGGGTTTCAAATTTTATCTAGACTTGGTAAAAAACAATCCCTATTTTTACTGTGCCTGACAAATATATCCCTTTGTCTTCTCCCTCTCCAGAAATTTCAAGAAAAAACTAAGGAATTGAATCTTGCTCCACTGAAATAACAGCAAGTCTATCTTCTCATTATAATCAAGCTGAAACTATATTCTTAAGTGCCCATATTAAGATTTCCCTGAAAAACATAATATATTATATGAGAAAAGTATGTGGCCTGATTTTCATATCCCATGTCAAGTTTGCTTATGTTTCAATTAGAAAATAATATTTTTAATCAGAGGAATTTTTACAGAATGGAAAATGGAACTGTGTTCAATTTGCAGTAGTGATCACCACACACTTTGTTACAGACCTTGGCTTAGTACACCCTCAGCACTAATTGCACAGTGGCAGCCCATATATTCACTGGTAAAGCCTCTGTAAACCCAAGGAAAAATGACAACGTTAACCCAGCTCTTTTCCAGCAAAAATTCTACCAACATGGCATGAAATCTCATCTTTAATCCTAAAATGTCTTGAAAATTTCTAAGAATCCCATTTAAAAAAAATGAAACAAAACTCCTCCATTCTACTTTAAAAACATTTATAACTTGCTTATGGTAGCCATTTGCAGGCTTCTTGATAAGGGAATGACCATATCAAGCAAATCCATTTTTCCCAAATCCAAACTTGCCATTTTCTCCTGACCTTAAAACGATCTGGTGACTCTGCTTGATTCCACAATTTCATATGTAGGACATATGAACCTATATAAAGCCTTCTTTACCTCCTCTGTCCTATTGCTATTGAATATCTGGATTGTCATGGACTTCTCCTCCAGATTAAAGGAGCACAGCATTTCAAGTAGCATCTGGTCTTTTCAGCAAAGCTTGTTTCTGGAACTCATTACTGTCTTCAAGAATTTTAATACCTTTTTTAATTTACTATGACATTTTGCTAACTTTCTCATTTCCAATAAAACAGAATATGGACAGATTTTCTTGTCCCCTCTCCAGCTGTGAATTTCTCACGTACAGTACACTTGGGACTGACCATTTGATACTGCATTTCAGATGTTTTCTCTGTAACTCAGGAAAAACACCCCAATAAGTAATTTTCTTAGGATCCATCCAGCAGAGAAATCTACAAACTGTTTTCTCCTTAGTTCAAGTATTGGGAGTTAAAATCAACTACTTCACAACCAAATCACAGTCTCTGCAATTTTATCTCATGGATGCTAACTTGAAAACACGATTTCCACAATTCACATTTCCTGACACAAGGGATAGCCTGGCTGCTGAGTGTGTACGCCAGTTGACTGTTCTCTTCTAAACACATTCTCAGTTTCTTCCTGGCATTATTTCCATGTTCCTATTTGTTCCCTTCCAGGACACGTGATATGGAAATCATCAACGAATCCTTACAGAACAGCACACAGTCACATTGCACTATTGAAGAAAATAAAAAGGATACATACACATTCTGCAGGAAAAACCCCCAACATTTCTACAATTACGAAGAGTACTAGTGGGGTGCTCTTTAACCCCTTGGAAAAGTATACTTAAATGCAGGATAATGGATCTTAAGAAATTTCCGAAACTAACTGTATGATAATGGATTAATAAAATCAAAGTAGTAATGATGCCATACACTTTTAGTGATGCCATAAGCCTTAACACTACAAGAAAAGTAAGGCCTGAAGGAAAAGATATTTTTAATTACAACACCTGATACAGATAGCATAAAGTATTGTTAGCATTTCTGTCGAAGCAGAATTCAGCCAATAGATTGTAATGTCTTATGAGTGTCTTCTGGCCTTGATGGTTCCACCAATGGTTAAAATATATGACATTGCCCTGCAGATAAAAGCTTTCACTTTTATGTATCAATCACTGTTGCTCATCATTAAAATGAAATCTAGAGATAAGTTTTTCACTTTCTTTCTCTGGGTTTTGCTTCTTCTTACATGATTTAGGGTGAAACTTGCCTGTTTTTCTCAGCGTTCTCAGTATCAGGTGTAGGCGGCAATGCAGGTTCACAGGCTGGGGCTACCCCATGACAGACATGGACAGTTCCAGCCAGCACCAACAGATGACTGCAGGGCACAGCTGAGCCCCTCAGCCATGATGGCAGCACTTCTGGGAAAGTATGTTTAACAAAGAGCAAAATCCTGCACAGGAGAATGAGTGAGAAAATGTGTGAGAAATAATCCTGTGAACACTAAGGTGAGAGAAGGAGGGGAGAAGGTGCTTCTGAGACCAGAGCAAAGATTCCCGTGCAGCCCATGGAAGGGACCCGAGGTAGAACAAGTATCCACTCTGCAGCCCATGGATGGCTCTATGAAAGAGCAGGTGGCCATGTCCTGAGGGAACTGCAGCCTGTGAAGGACACATGCTGAAGCAGACTTATCCCGATGGGCTGCAGCCCTTGCAGAGATCCAGCACTGATACAGGGGAAATTGTGATGAGGAAGAAGCAGCAGAGTGGAACTGTTATGGACCGACCACAACCTCATCCCCCATCCCCCTGTGCTGCTCACATCAGGGAGGAGGTACAGGAGTTGGGAATGAAGGGGTTAAATTGAGCCTGGAAAAGAAGGATGGGGAGAGGTGTTTTAATGCTTCTATTTTTTTCTCACCATCCAACTCTGGTTTTAATTGTCAATAATTTAATTTAGTTGTCAATTAATTTTCCCCAAGTCTGTTTTGCACTTGATAGCAATTGGTAAATGATCTCTCTACCTTTCATTCAAAGTAAGAGATTTTTCATCTTGCTTCCTTCCTGCACTGTCCTGTTGAGGGGAGGAAGTGAGAGCACAGAGCAGATGGATGGATATCTGGCAGTCCACAGAGGGTAATCCACCATAGTCTAATAAAAATTTTCTTTTCATATTCAAGTAGCATGAAAGTATAATTGAAAACTTTAAAACAATTCTACAAAGTTAGTTTTGACTCATGCATTGCCGTACTTCTCTTCAAATATTTTATTTAACTAGCCCAGATCCCACTTAGCCATGTCAGATTTGGATAATTTTTATGTGCTTCTCACTGCAGGAAGGTGACCGCAGCAGGGAAGATAAACTCCATGCCAACCAAACAGAACTTAAATAGAGACACTGGACTCAGAGTTATGTGGAAAAAATTCAGTGATGCTGGAAGTCCAAGAGAAGGGGAAATTGTAGGCCATCTTTCTGTATGGAAGGCTAAACAGAAGCAAGAAAAAGACAGGGACACATCAGAGATGCAGTAACAGATTTAGATCATTTGGATAATTTCCACTATGGGATTGTCATAGGTTTCAAGTGTGCTAAAACTGGGCAGGAATTTTTCATCCCTTCTGCCTGCCTGCTGCTATGAGGGAGGTTGAATGGGCAATTAACAATATAAAGAAATTGGCCAAAGACCTGACATTCCAACTTGATGGCCCTTGGAAAGTGTGTGGGGAGGTGGGAGGAGTGTCTTTTGCTTTTTGGTTTTATCCCTCTCTGGGAGAGGAAGCGGTGAGGTTTTTGTTACGGGGGACAGAAGCAAGGTGTGGGTTGAAAAAGAAGCTCTGGAGTTTCTGTCTTTGCTCTCAACCTGATTACCTGGCTGCGGCTTCTTCTTGTGCACACCATCGAAAGAAGGGACAATTAT
>VZRE01001738.1:61955-81355 GCA_013396775.1 Cephalopterus ornatus
GGGGGAGCGGCGGGAGGAGCGGCGCGGGGCCGTCTCAGCGGCACGAAAGAATGAACGGATATTAAATATATATAGGCATGTGCACACCGCTGAGTGTAGGAAAACAAATCAGATATTAATACCTCTCGTCCCAGTGTATATTCCGTTCATTTACAGGATTTTTTTCTAGGAAGAATGTCAACCCTCGCTGGCTCTCCTCGTTCCTTGTCCCCTCAAATTTCGCAGTATTACAGAACCGGGTGTCTGCTTCATTTGAATGAAGTCTCCCACTTCACTGCCTAACTGCAGTCTCCTTTCGTTTCAAAGACATAGGAGTGCCAATAAAATTGTGCTAATACTTATCTTGGAAAAACATCCTTTATTCTTTACAATAATTACTATTTAATGTGGGGCTTTTTCCTGCTAAGCATTGACTGACAGATGGACAGAGTATACTGCATATACTTTTAAATTGCAAGAATAAACACTACTGAACCTACTGGGTTCACCTAAGGAACCTCTTGGTTCACCTAAGACTCTCTTCCTGATGTTTTTGCTATCAGAAAACTCTCCAATGAACCATTCTCGTGACCTAGGACCGTGGCTCATGCCTTCAGAAAACATTTAAACATGAAGTCACACAAAATCAAATGCCTCAACAGGAAAAACATATTCCTTCACTTGCTTTCCAACAGAGGTAACACAGGATACACTTAGCTCAGAGGCTGCCCTTTGATAGGGGCCAACATCGTATGTCCAAGAAAAATTCTAATAATACTGGGCAATAATAAGGAACAAACACCTAGGAGTGTAACAACAACTTCTGACAATGTAAAATCTTGAGCCTTCCCAAGTCAGAGGTTGCCACTGGACTATTTTGTCTAAAACCGCCAGTAGACCAACCCCTCATGAGGTTCTCCAAGTATTTTCATACTTTTGGGTTTTCTCATCATCCTGTGGCAAAGAGTTCCATGCTGTTTCCTTTTTCTTTTTTTAATTTACTGCCTGATAGGAAGAAAAAAAAAAGGGCAACTCCTGATATAATGAAAAACAGTGAGTAACTGTTCTATTTCACCAAGACAGACTCAAAGTGGTATGAATGTCTACCACAATCACTTACTCCTAAGCCAGCTGTTTTCCAGAAGGAGAACAGCATCTTCCTCCTATTTAGTGCCTCCCCACATCTAAGTAATTCCATGTCTCTACTGGTCTACGTGGCTGCTATTTGCCTTTTTTGATTCTACTATTATCTTTCTGAAGTTACACACTGATGTAGTGAGATTTTCTGTTTTGTTCTTTGTAGACGTCATGACAATGCCTAACGCTGTTTGCCTTCTTGACAGTCGTTGAGCCAGAATGGTGATTGCAGCAAATCATCAGGTCCCTTTTTTGGTGGCAACGCTAGCTGAGAGTCCAGCTTTGTATTCAATAGAGTTAGGGTTGTTCCCCACTCTTCAGCATTCTTTTGCATCTACACAAAGTCATCTACACATTTTATCAGTCACTGTCTCCCTATGAGACCTTTATGGGATTCCCAGCTATTCTTTTTAGACAGATGAATCTGTATTAGCAGAAATGTTGTTACTGTTTTGCCTGATCAGGAAACACTGTCTGTAAGACTCCATCAGTAGCCTTCATCACTATGAAGCCTAACCAGTCTTTCTTAATTTTCCTCCTGTCTTTTAATGAACATGTAGTGTGTGAGAAGTCCTTAAGACTTTTCAGTGAAGACTCTTGTTAACAGCATTTTGAAAAGACAAGTATGTTGTATTAACCAGCATTTTCACTGCCTCCTTTCTAATAAATTTGTGAGGCATTGCTTTCCCTTGTAAAATGAAAATAAACTTCTTAATCTCTTCCTTATTGTATCATTCATTCCTATTTACCCACTAACCTACTCTTTAGTAGTATTTCTGCCAAAGAACTTCCTTCTGCTTCAAGGACTTTTTAAATAATTGATGTCATATGTGCCAAATTTCATTCCTCTTCAGTTAGTAACTCAGCAATATCTTACTTGTGTCATTTTGAAGTCTTGACTGAATACCATATGGTCACAATATTGATCATTTCTCTTATTAATGTCTTTTATTGAAGCTGTGGCTCACCAGTAAAGCAAATCCAGTGCTAGGGATACTAGCATCAGACCAAAAACATAACAGTCACCAGTCCAAATGTGTTCAGAGAATTTTGTCTGGTTGGCTTTGCACTGGCAGTCTCTACGTTATATGACATATCATTTGTCTTTCAATATCCTGCATAAAATCAGCATAAAGTCCAAGTTATTCTTGCTTACTAAATCAATAGAAATGCATTCACTTCCCCACCTTTGAATCAGATGAAACTTGTACCGGTGGATGATTTGCTTATGTGCATTGATGAAAGAACATTGGCCTCACATTTCAGTTAGAGGTTAATTTCCTTATGAGATACACTTAAAAAGCTCAAACCTCTGTTTCACATGGGTTCAAAAGTGATTACCTCAATTCATGGGAGAATGCTTATTGGGACGCAGTGCAGATCACTGGAATCTGGTACCATGTAATGTTGAAGTGTCTCAGTACACTATACCTAGTTTATTCTTCTTCAGGCATGTGCTAATGTTCACAGTTGGATTCAGACACTAAGCAAGAGAGACTTAATTTGATCTACTACCACCATTCCCATGTGGTCTTTAAGTTTTACTTGTCCAAAAAAAAATCATTTTTACTCCAACAGACTATTCCAGTTTTGCTGGCTTATACCTCACCTCCCAGTTATACCTCATCTCCCTTCACATCAGAATACATAAGAACTTCCTACAGACATTAGACCATGTTCTCTGTTACCTTACGGTTCTCTCCAAGAAGTAAAGCTTAGAGGGAAAAGAGAGATCATAGAGACCAAAGATGAATATAAGGAGTTAATTTACAAAGGCCAAAACAAGAAAAGTAGTGAGGGTCACTATGTGCTAGTCAAAATCCCCTGCTTTCTAGTCCTCTATGCCTTGGACAGCCGTGGTAACACATAGTTACTCTCTATATATATAAACACATTTTTTTATGTATCTACACACAGAATTAGGATAGTGTCCACATGAATACAGATAAGCAAAACACTTGTAAGTGGAATCAAAGACTGAGAGGTTATTGATTAGTAACATACTAGTTCCTGATGTTTCTGATAGGCAAACAAAAACCTAACTTCAAGTATCTCAGTTTGGGATGCTTGGTTGGTTGGTGGTTGTTGTCATTCTGTGTTTTTTTAAGAAACCTGTGATATTTCAAATTTGTCTTTGAAAAGCTTTTATCCTTTTCTCTTTACACAGAAGAAAATACCTCACAATAGAATTCCAAGTAGTCACACTGACTGAATATACATGCAGTCATACTGCTGTTGGAATGTACTAAACATAACAAAAAAGAACACATACTGAGAAAGTCCTTCATAGGCTAAAAGTGCCTCTCTATATAATACCAAACCCCAAATATTTGAAAGGTTAGAAATCCAGACCTAAGGCTGTCCTAAACAACTGCAGCACTGTAGCACCATGTCAGCATTGTAGGAGGCAAAAACATCATGTCCCGTACACACACATATGCATATTACATATGCACATTATATCCATCTCAAAAGAGTTCATTCCAACACAGTAAAATAAGGGAAAAGAGCTTTACACTGTTACATCTATCTCAAATAGATAGCTCATATATGACAATGAAAATATCTGTAGTGTAGCTCACTATGCATTGTTGCTGTTGCTTGGCGCAATGATAATTAGCCTAGTTGCCAAAAAAGGTAAATAAATGAATCACTAATAGGATTCAAGTGTGCATTTATATATACTTGTTCTGTTTGGGGTGCAGGAGAGAAAAAGAGATAAATTTGTATAAGAAACATCACTCAGGAAACAGAACATACAGAAAGCCTACACCATTCAAATGGCCTGTGAAGTCGCTACAGTCTAGGGGACAGAAGAAACAACGGACAAATTAGTGATTTACAATAAGGTGGTTTTTTTAAAGCTAATTTTGGAGTAAGAAAATAAATATCACTCTAACACTTTCAAAAGTAATCTTTTCTGTGTAACAGGTTTTAAAAAAAGAAAGTCTTATTGAAAGGTTTTCCCTACTTTTATTTCACTCGAGATAGAACAAGAAAAAAGACAAAACTGAGCTGTTTCCCAACTTTTATCTGCCACATACATAGCTCTAAAGAAACACAGAAATTTCATCTACAAACTTAATACAGCCTGTGATAACTTATTTTCAGCCTTGTCAAGCATTAATTATTACCACCATTTGAAAAATATATTGTAATTTTTTATACATGAAAGAATTTACTGCATCTTCCTCAACAGCTCGATCAAAGGTTCTGATAAGAAACCAATGGCTTGCAATGTGCAATGTGCATGACAAATTATCAAAAGGGACACATCCTTTAGAACTCACAGGAACACACTGGAAAGCACGCCAACAGTATGCTCTGTAGTTTTTGAGTCAGAATTACGGAGCCAAATAAAATGTAAACTTACTTTTTTTCTGATACATTTTTTGTGATGCAGATGTACGGGTAGGACTTAATTCTGGTGGAGTTGTCATCCTCTCTATGTTGTTAAAGGATGCATCTGTAGACCACAAAGTCACCTCCTCTGCAGTGGCAAACAGCTGGGTGTTGTCTTCAGAGCCCTCTGACACAGCAGCATCATTTGTAGGCTGACGACTGAGCACTGTGGCTTGAGTTGGGAGACCAGATGAATTTTCCTGGAAAGATTCTCTAAACATGCTTGAGTTCTTGTTCATTTGGTCAATGTGGGATAAAAGTGTGATGGTCCTGGAAGAGGGCTGTGTGCCGAGATTCATTGTGGGATCAGTCTTGGAACTGTTTTCAACCACATTTGGCAAAAGATCATCATATGTTTCAAAGTCACCATTAACTGTGATGACCTCGGTTCCATTTGAATAAAAGCATGTTTTTTCTAACACCCCTAGAAGAAAGGAAAAAAGCACCAAAATTACCATCCATCAGCTGGAAGAACAAGTGTTACCAATCTGTTTTGACACGTTAATAAAAAATATAATGGCACAGATTTAAAAGTAAGATTCATTTACAAGTTAAAATTAAAGATAACTAAATTTAAGAGTGTAGCAAGAAAATAACAGTAGCCCATAAAATAAAAGCTATGGCTACTGTAGGATAAATAGAAAAACAAATGGTTCCATGAGCTTCAAATGTTTTAACCTTACTTATAGTAATTTACTTATAGAACTCTTACATGTTTAAAACTATAGAGTGCAATTTCAAGGAGCTCTAACATGCGTTCGTTCTATTATAGTGTTCACAAGACTGACAATACTATTTTTCTCTCTTTTTAAATTGAATCATCTCTTGTTTTCATAGTACCAACATCGTCAGAAATCTAATTCTCAAGCTTCAAGGGAACCAATACATTTTTAATATATTTTTTATTCACTAACTTTTAAAGTGGAAAGGGGTACTTTTTTCTCTATATCGAATTATGTAATTTAACTACCACTGGTAAACATAGGTCCCTGACTGTGAGTAAATCTTTATGGCTAACTTTACTGGAACAACCAAGGGTAACTTTATATATAAGTATATACACATTAAGGTTTCTGGGTTTCCACCAGTAAATGTTTCAAATAATTCATTGGGATTTGGAGGAATTTACTGTGTGTATTTTACAGAAGCAACTAAAAACCTTCCACCTGCAAATTATTTCAGCAGCAAGTTTTTTTGTTTGAGTCCTCTGGTCAGGCCAAATAGGAAGAATGAACGTGTTGCAGTTTCACAAATAAGGACCACTATTAATATGATTTGCTGAAGTCTAAGGAATTGTGAGTGGTTATGTTCAGAAATTGTGCTTACTTAAAAATGTAGCTTTTTTTGAATGCTTTCTTTCCAAATAAAACCTTGAATTTCTATAATTCAGAAGCCTACTTTGTTTCAGGTTTCAAACTTCACTAGATTTTTTGCAGTTTTCAGAAAGTTAAAACAAGCCTTTTTAACTCCTTTGACAAAGTGCACAATATTTTTGCATAACTTAAGAATAGCTGAAGGTATTTTTTTCACGTTCTCTCTGCTCCTCTCTGGACTCATCTCTTCTCCTCCACTCAGCATAAAAACAGAAAAAGTCTGTAAAACACTGGTCTCAAAGAGCTATTAATAATGATTTAAAATTAAAGTTAAAATTATTAGCTATTTCTATATCACTCAGAAAAATAGCAGACAATACATTTCAAGACAGGTAAACTCTTGAAAGAAATTTGAAAAAGCCCTTTGGTATAATATAGTGGACATATAAATACTGCAAAGCAAAATATTGAAACTACCCACCGGATTTAATACTCTCCTCACTCAGACTTATTTTATTCATTTTCTGGAACTACAAATAATAGCTATGTCTATCACTACCTATAAGGTCATCTCCTTCTTTCACTGAGATCCCCAAATGCTTGTTTGCTTCTTCAACCCATCTTTCCAACAAGGGCATTTTTTGTTCTATTTTCACAGTTTCCTAGTGATAACAACTATTCTTGACAGGTGGACCACACAATGAACCTCTTCTACACAAAACCCCTTCCTAATTGTATCATCTCAGCTGACAAAGCTAAGCCTAGCAGTTTTGCTAAAACGAACTTTTCCTGATGTTTATTCTGTGAAGGATCTTCATTTCCACCAGAGTTGACAGACCAAGAAATATTTAAAATACTACTTTTGCAAAATGCATAAATGCCTAACACTGTGCATAGATAAAAGGGTATGCTGCTTGCCTGAAAGGCAGGCTTATTTGATATGGTCCTGCAACATGATCATATGACCAAAAATTACGTCTGGACTGGAAAAGTCTGACGTAGATGAAACCGCTCTTTATGTGTGTCATAACACTTGTTCTGATTTCTGCAGAAAACAATAGACAAAGCATTAGTTGTGGATGGATATTGGCAGGAGGTAGAAGAAGACCATGTAAGTATGATTTGAGGACACCGATGTGAAGGAATGGGAGGAATGTGACATCTACCATGGAATGCATTTATCACTATAAAAATAAATATAACTGATTTTCCTCTATAGGACTGTAACTATAAAGCATTCTGTTTTCCCAGATAAATAAAATAACTGCAATGAGAAGCAATTATGGTTCAATTAAAAAAAGTTAATCTGATATAATGCTTACCAGCTGCAAAGGACTTTTTAAAAACAATGTTTTGAGTAGTTTAGAACACTTTCTCTCTGCAAGGATGAGAATGAAAATGCCAGAGGCTTTTCATTCTAACAAATATGCTAATTTTCTCCTTTGTAATATTTGCATACTATTCACTATTTAGGGATTTTTTTTCTTTTTTTTTTTTCGGCAAAATGAGATATAGACTACAGTTTGTAACACAATTTGAAGGGGATCGTATATCTCTCCATTTTCTAAAAACATTTATCTATTCAAACCATGCATTCAGTTATTGCTTGTTTTTCTGGAAAGTAATGAAATTATACTGTACTATTCTATACTATCCTATACTACACTAGCTAGTAGCTATAATCACTAGCTATAATCCCCATGAAAAAATTATGGACCAGTCTTATTAGAAGGCTCTTGATGTCTATAGGAGTCAGGTGTAATTGTAAGATATCAGTAATCTTAATCATGCATAATCTAGCCTTTTTTCCCCCTTCAATTTTATATAGCTGAGTTAAGGTCTGTAATGTTAGGTCTTTGACAATTCAAAGCAAGCACTACTCCTAGTTCATTCCGTCCTCTGATGTACTACAGGCTTTTGACAAATTACTATGGTCGTGGTCTAAAGGCTAGACTTCCTTCAAAGGAACTGGTAATGCCTCTACTTCCAATTGAAACAACATTCATTCCTTACAAAGCTTTCTCCTAGAGGTTGACTTCTGGTGAGAGACAACAGAGTATGCAGAGCCAGAATGCAAGTACTTAAGAGAAATCAAAACTAAACAACTCAAATTGCTATTTTCTTCTATGGACCTAAAAGTTTCTTGCATTTTTAGTCAAAATAATGTGTATCTCTACTGATAATTTGCTTTGTCCTTTCTTTGTAAACAGCTCTACAAGATTACTTTTTCAAGGGCTTTGGATCTTGAATACTTGGAAGGTAAAAAATTTTTACAAGATTGATTAATGTCATATTCTGAAAACAAGGCCCCATGACACCTCAAGTAGGATATTTTCCATTACTACAATATAACTGTACTGCTCTTCCTGTCTGCTTTCTCCCACACCAACTTTTCTGTTTCTTCAACATCAGAGGCTTGCAATGACATGCAGGCAACAAAAGAGATGTAAAGGAGAATTAATAGAAAAGTTCTCGGGTACATGCACATTTTTTCACCTGTATAAGCCTCATTTAATTAAAAAATATTACAGAAGTAAAAGAATAACTACCTACAAATTTACCACAGAAACAAAAAACTTTCTTTCTAAATATAAAAGAGACGTCTAATTGCCTGATGAATTAATTACCAAAGTTGAATCTAAAAAAGTTCTTAAGGTTCTACAGAATAGACTGGAGTTTTCTGTTTATGTTTTATGCACCGGTGAAAGATACTAGAATGGCAACCACAGATTCTAACTCCCGCATTTTTGGAAAAAAATGTAAGAGCATAATTTCCCATATATTAAATAATTTCTCTTAGCTGGTCAGGACTATTAACTTCTTACATACACTGTAAGACTTCATACCAATATTAGACTGTAACAGAATTCAGTTATTATTATCTGAAATTAATATGAAGTACTGTTCTGGATATAGTGTATTCTCAATAACTAAAACAGACTAAAGATGTCCACAGAATTTGTTCATTTAATTCTAGTCATCAAACATATTTACTTCTAACCTATCAATGCATAAAAAATGAAAGCTGCTGAGAAGAATACAAAGTTATATTAATTCAAAGGATGCTCCTGAAGGGAGCTTTGCCAGTTTCAGACTTGAGTTATAACACTAAGCCTTATTCTTCACCCTACAGTAATTACATTGAATTAAGAGGAGATAGTCCTGATTTTTGCTACGTGAGTAGGATCAGAACAGGTCCCATTTCCCAGAGGATTTCATACATTTTAATGAGTGTTATGTCAATACATGCCTCGGGAGAAGATTGAGTAGAGCTGACATAAATACACCTACTTTTTTATCTGCTTTCTCACCAAAGAATGAAAATCTAGGGCAGAGGATATGAAGGATACAAATGGAATGCTAAACATAAGGAAAGCAAATTGAATGGCATCATATTTCTTAATTGCCAGACTTGATCTTAATCTATTTCAGACTGTTCTTAGTTGAGAGATACAACCCAAGACTTACTTGTCAATCAAACATTGGAGGTTTTGGAGGTTTTTTTACTTCCTTAACTTAAACTAAATGAAAAGAACAGGCCCACAATGTCTTGCTGCAAATCCTTTACAGACTGAATTGAGAAAACAGATTTAAGTTGTCTTGATTTTGACAGTACAATTGAGATATGTTTCTTCCTGTGCTTGTTAACTGTTTGACTGTTTGTTGTGTATTGAAATTGGTGTATCTAAAACCGGAAAATAGATATATATTTGTATACTTCATACATTATCCCACTTGTTACAGGTGTGCTTCCGAAGTACTTACAGAAGCCCAACTAGAAAATATTCTCATTAACAAAAAAAAAAAAAGGCAATGCAGATTTTTTTTTTACTTGTTTTTCTCTAAAAAAGCAATGATTTAACTAAGTATTACTGTCTTTTTCATATTGTAGTTGAAGCAATTTAATGATATGTCAGCTTTCTCTAAAGGTAACGAAAGGAAGACTTTTTAAAAAATTTATTGTAAAAAATTAGCACCTTTTAATTGTGTAACAGACGCAGAATTACTTAACAGACTAAGCCATTATGAAATCTAGTATACCTGGAACCAGTTCCCACAAAACATGCTTGGGGTTCTGCATTAATACATATTCCATATTTAGAAGAAATGAACATAGTTTTCCTTAGTTAAACAGTAATATTTTGTAGAATAGATTCAGACAGATTTGTAGCTATTTCTAAATTATATTTCACTTGAAAATAAGAATCAGATTTGCATACAAAAGTATGACATAAAGGGATAAATATTCAATTCCAATGACAGTGATCTAAAGTTCTAACATAAATATCTTTTTGTACTTGTAAAATTACTTCTGAAAACTATCTACATGCTACATGTTCCTCAAAAGTCTACCTTGAGAAAATCAGAAACGGTTTCCTCATTGGTACTTTAAATATATTTTAAATATATAAATCTAAATAGTGTATTTATTTCTCTGCAACAAGCAGTCACTAGGTAGATTAATTTGTTAGGTAAATCTGCTAAGATACACGTCCACAGTTATATTAGCACTTGGGAATGTGGTCTTAGTTCTACTCTCCTTAATTTAAAAAGTGCAAATTTACTCCATTAGCACTCACCTACAAAGGTAAGCAGAATCACCAGCAAAAGGATAAGGGCACAGATGCAAGGAATCAGTATTAGGAGCAAAAGTCGAAGGAACTTGGCCGAAGCCAGTTTCTGAGAGCAACCATCCCCCATATTATCCTCATCTGTTCCTAAGACCTGAAAAACAAAAAAGCAATTTTATCATTGTGGTGTCCTGTGTTTTCAATAGCAGTCCTCCCTCCCTGTTACACAGAACAGCTACATGATTTAAATATATGCCATAAATGGCTTATAGATTCTTAATGACAAGTTGTACGTAAATTTTCTTTCTGGCAGACAGCCTAGTGTAATCCACGTAATTTAGTTAACTTTATCCAATATCCACAGACTTACAGCTTCATCGAAATTCCTATGCATTTCTGATGAACTGAAAGTTGGATAGGCATTTCATTTGAAACAAACAGAAAATACATAATAAATTTAAGCAATAAAGCTAAATACAGTTTAATTTACAATTAAAAGTAATCCATGACTAATTATTCAAAAGCTCCAGGTTCATAAGTTTCTTTTATTATGGAATTAAGGAACTATTACAATCTTTGTTTTAAGTGACAACAGAAGTGTTAAGGACCATTCCACTTACTATGCACAATAATGCTGATTTTTTTAAGTACAAAATTATAACTCATCACAGTATTCTGTAGATTTGCAGCTCATATTTTCTGTTCTATGAACACAACAAAGAAGAATAAAGAAAAATGATTTTCTGAATTCAATTGACCTGCACAAAGTACAAAAATTCAAACACTTGCAAAAGCCTAAACATGTATTTTATGTATTTTTTTTAAAACTCAACTGCAGTAAGACTATGATCTCATATACCAGAGAAATTTCATACTTTTTAAACAGAAACAAAAACAAAATTCCAAATTAATATTCAATAGCAAGACTGAAGCTGTTATGAGGTCAATACATTTTTATTTGAAATTGACTAAAAAATAAAGTTTTCCCTCTGATAAGGTGAAATTAGATGATAGGATTATTAATTCCAGACAATGCCTTCCCAAAGGATGACTAATAGTTTATCCTCTTTGTCAGGAAGATCAATCACATCAAAGTTGGTGGTGACAGGAACGAAGTGTAAATGCATCCATTACCCTGACAGCCTCTCACCAAAGAACCTCAAGAGACTGAGGCCTATAACAGACATAGTATAATATTAGTCGTGTAAATGGCAGTCTCCGTGTGTTATCTGGCCCTGCTGTGCGTGCCTTTCTGTGAAGAGCAGGTTATCAGACTGACCAGCACAAATGGAAGTTGAACTATTTCTTAAGGAATTGCTATTGAGTTCGACTCCCCCTTTGGCCTGAAGCAGTTAAAAATTAGATCTACAATTCAGCAGAATATCATAACCACATGAACATGAGGCAGAGCACACTATCCCTTGGAATCATGATATTCTGTAAGAAAGAACCCATTTCTGCTGGACCAGACAACAAGGAGCAGGACCATTGTTACACAACCCAGCAATTAGGGCATGCAGGAGCTGATTCTTAGTGTCTTCAAGACACACAAATATAAGATCCAGCTTATTTTCCTAAAGGAATAACTCCCAACCAAGTGCCCAACTCTACCTAGTGTAATACAAGGTAAGTTCAGACCTATGACTCCACAAAGAGTTTGTCTTAGGAGTAAGAACCGTATCAATAAATAACAAAATTACATCCATCATTACTTTTAGACTCTTTTTTGTGAGGAGAGGGTGATGTTGAATATTTTGGAGGTCCAAGAGATCTTAATAACCTCAAGCACAAGTGTGTAACTGAGAGCAGTGTTACCACCACTGATGCCTCAGAGTTAACCTACAAGAAACATTAAATGTGAGCCAATTAAAACAGTGAGCTTCTTGTGTTTATGTGAGAAATGTTTTCTAAAGTCTACTGGCATTGTGTATACTACTTATTTTACACCAATGTTCAATACTAAAAGAGAACATTGAATGTTTTCTATCTCGTCAACTCCTGGAAGCAACAATAAATCTCAATCTTTGCATTGACAACTTATTGCCCCAGATTTTGTATCCAAATTTGCTTTCAGTGACTGCTCAAGAAAAGAATGTTCCATTGTGATAGACATGTTTCTCTAAACACCATGAATTGCTAGTTCTGTAGAACAGCAAAGTAAATATTTATAGGCAACTAAACAGCATGTTGCATTTTTTCCTTCTACAAGAAAAACACTACACCTATTTAAAATCATCATCAGTGGCTTGGCAAATACAAGCTTAATTTTTCCAGTTTTCCAATTTTGCAAATTTTCCATTACTTGAAGACCTATATTAGTTTTTCCATCAATTTCTGTGATGATTATGAAAATAAAACTAGAGATGCTGCTATTGGTTCCTACACCTTCAATGAGAGTTTAATAAACATAAATGCATTAATTATACCTACTTTTTATATATTCCCTGATAGTGTTTCTTTTCCTCTGCACAAACTTCAGACATGCTCTGTTCTCTCAGTTCTAATAAATAATGGAATAGAGGCACAAATAATGGACTAAAGGCATAAGTAAGGGAATCTTCAGAGAAAAATGGGCCTGTAGAAGGAAATAGGAGTGCACCATGCTTATTCCCTTGGCTCACTTCAAGCTTCTGTGTTAGTGGCCGAGATAAGAAACCAGTCTCCCTCAACTCTCTCTGTAGTTTCTCTGACTCGTTCTCTAAGCCTGTAAGACTGAGGTGCTGGGTAGATACACATTTATCTCCCTTTCCAAGGGAAAGACAAGAAGACTTAGAAGCAGAATCCTTGTGGGCCCACTGAAAGAAATCAACTGTAAATGCTGGAGATTGTAGCATAAAATAGATTTAGCACAGCACTGGACCAAAACATACTCTCCATACTTGAAGAATACTGGTGCAAATCCTCTTTCTGCCACTGTTGTTAGAAAACTTGATTTAAGGAACGTTTTTCTGAATTTAATACTGTGAATACTATAGTTAAGAAATGCCAGCGTTTCATTTTTAAGGCAACAGGTCATTTGCTTTTAGTACAATCGTGTTTTGTATTAAACAAGAATATAGTTAGAATGCTTAAAAACATAATTTCTTTTGACAGCTATAAAGTTCTGTCCCTAATGAAAGTACAAAAACCACGCCTTAACTGAGTGCCATTCTTTCAATAATGACTGCAATAAAGGAAATAGACCATAAAGTAATAGTGAGATAATTTCAATGCAGATTTTTTTAAAACCCTAGGCTTAGCTAGGACTGCTGGATCAGACTGCTCACAGTTTATTTTCTAAGACTACAGAGGCAGAAAAAAATATGAGGTGGAAAAAAGTATGTAGTCCCATCTGACTACAGACACACAAAAAATTCACTGGATCAAAATTCACAGCTTATTTTCTGCAAGATGTGGGGAGAATTTGATCTCATGGCTGTCATTTCAATAACATGCCTATCATATTAATACAGAGAAATGACAGATTACATGAAGATTTACGGGCAAAAAGCCTATGGTAGCATGCAATCTTCCTTTTAGACGTGTAAAGTATATAAGTTACTAGTCTATAAAACAGCCTGAATCATGATATAAGCACTTGACAAAAATATCTCCTGCTGTTGTCACCAAAAACTTAACAGATGTTCTCCCAGTAAAGAAATATCATTAGGGCTAACTCCCTACTGTCAGTATCTTCTTGCATGATGGGCCTATATACAGAAATGTGGAAGACAACTGTTGTATCAGGAGCATTAAAATATCTCGAACAAGCAATACCAAAGTACTGTGTAGTGTTTATACTGGGAAGAAGTGGAAAGAAGACAAGTATGACCATGAAATGCAGAAAGAATGTCATTAGGGGGCAGTAAACGGGTGGCTTTGCAGAAGTCCTCATAATTCCATTGAGGCATTTGCTGCCCAGCCAAGCAATAGTTCATGGAAATATAAGTAAAATGTGTTAGATTATGAAAACTATCTTCAGTTCTTTCCGTATCTTTGATATTGTTCCCCTTCTAATATTGAAGCAGTACTCAGTTGTCAGCTCCTGTGATTTTATCAGCTCTCATGATGCTGGTCTTAAAGCTCTAGATACTGGATTCACATGACCACTACCAGCCATTACAGCTTTCCCTTCCCCATTAAGGGAAGATGGCTCCCACTTCTTATGGCTACAGAGTAAAAACTGAGCATGTGAAGTGTCAATGTTTGAGCACAAAACAGCGTATATATATAAATTTAACCATACTCATTGTTACAGCTTTTTTTGATGGTCTCATAATATTCAAATGCCTGGGAGTGAGTAAAAGAAGCTGCAAATGGTCTACATTTTTTACCAGTTCTGTCCTGTTCACATGAATATTATGAGTCAGCAATGCACCTTTGACTTTATAGTCAAAAAAAATAACATCATACTTTAGCAGTCACTGTAACAAGTAGAAAGTGTAAGATAAATCCTTCAAATGTACAAAGTCACATGCTAAAAACACAAACAGGCAAACAGTTGCATAATCTTTCATTTTCAGTACTACAGGAATCTGAAAGCCAAACTGAAATGGACCCCAAAGAATGAATGTTAAGACAGCAAAACAAATTGGATACTAAGCAGCTTTTGTCTGCAAATACAAATAGTACTCAAATTCCAGTGTATACAAACTTAAGTACAGAAGTGTCATAGTTATTCTGAAAGTAAATAGTGCCATTCAGAGGAAAAAACTTTTCATGCAGCAAAGAACAAAACCAAAACAAAACCTTCACACACAGTCAGGCAGAAAAATAAAACACAAACAACCCTCTTCATACAGCAAGGCAGCAAATATGAGAAGTATGTTATTACACAAATTGTAATTTGCACAATGAAATGCAAATTTTTCTTGATGGTCCAAGTAATTTCTTGGAATTCCATGTTGTCAGACAAATTACAAATTGCTGACGTGATTCATTCAAAGTTAATTTTGCTGATCAGACATCCTTTCCGTTTCATGAAAACAACCAATCTGAAATACACAGTATCGCAGTAAGGGAGATGTCATATAAAGTTGGGAACACCATTCCAGAAGAAATATTTGTCTGGTGCTAGATGCCTTGTCCAGCCAGATTGCTTTGCTGAAGCAGAAACCTGAAAGACATTTAACCTTCCTGACATACACTTTCAATTAAAGTAACGAAAGCGTAACTGTGTCAGTGATGTTTTATCTCTGTTAAAGAAGATGCAAGTGTAAAATAAGGTGATTTTTTTGCCTTTCAGACTACCATAAGGACCCACTGGCCACTTCTGTTCAGGTGACTTTTCAAGCTGTTAGACATCCAAGTTGAGACACAGTGCTGTAAAAATGCAAACCAGGCATCACCAGAAGCCTCCAATTCAGACTAATGAATACTGATGTGCTATTCTTCATCTCTGTTGCACAAATTTGTGGTTCTTGACTCCTGGCAATTTCAGCAGTTTGGTGAGCCATGAAGACAACTCTGGAACTGAGAAATTGTGGAGATAGGCAGGAGAAGCTCAGAAAAGACAAGGTGACATTCAGGTATGTCTCACCCAGCTCTGTGACAATTGTTCTGATGTCACTCCAGCTTCAGTTTGTGAAAGAGCCAGAGGTAAGTTTACTGAGACAAAATCCAAACACACCTATGGTGTTCCAGTTATCTGTGTGTTTGAGACTCTTCACCACCACTTTCTGGGCTACATCTCCTTTAGCGAGTGCCTACAGTGCTATCCAGTGTGACTGCAGATACCTCAGACATAACCCACCCTCACTTTGAATTTTGTACCTGAGGTACAACCAGCTATCAGAGCCACTGACACACTGAGATCCAAATCTGTTTTTATCCAGGATGACAGATGAATGCGTCTCTCAGAGGTGTTACCAGCATCCAAGTTACTACCTTACAGGGTATGCTCAATTTAAGAGAGCTTGCTTCTGGTGCAACTTCTCTTTCATAGTTCATTCTTTGCTTTCTGAAGGCTTTGAGGGAGGTGGAAATAAATTGATCACTGAGACATAGGCACTACAGCCAGGAGATTTGATGTTCTGAGGATTTTATTCTCATTCCATCTAGTTCTTTTGGGAAAGGCTCCACTGTTCTATCCTGGCAATGTAGTGGATTACAAAGGCACTTTGAAAACATCTATTTAACATCAAAATAAATAGAAATAAATAATGTAATAATTGGTCTCCATGAAAATATTTTATTTAGAAATCAGAAAGTTATTGACAAGCAAACTATTGACCTTGATTCTCCATTACAGGTGATCAGTGCTTAACATTTCATGTAAAAGGGTGCAAGTGGAAAAGAAAGAATCTTCTGGGATTCCATGTGTCAATAACATGACACCACTAACTGCTCTCCATCTCAATATAAATGAGAACTAAACACACCATTAACAAACCTATATGGTCAGTACCAATCACTTTTCAAAATTTTAATTAGAAGAGAGGGAAAAAAGGATATTTATCACTACTAGAGAACAGCAATATCACTGTTCAACACCAGTATGTTTAATCTCTTCCTTTTTAAAAAGAAGTGTTGCTGAATAATGACTGCTTTGGCATAAATTATGATGGTTTACATATATTGTATATATTTACAATTATTTATAATGTCACTGATATAAACTTGTAACTACTATGGGGATGCTTCCCACACTCACAATGGAACTTTGTTGAATTTTCAAGAATGTTCAGATTAGGAAATAGTACAGCTGATGGCAAATTTACTACAATTCTAAGCTGTCTCTTCTTCATTACTCAAAGCTGGTGGTAAAGATGTGTGATGCTGCCATGCCTCTTAAGATGAGCAAGATTCAGTAAACATATGGAAGATATCAAAGATTTTTCAAAAACTGAAGTGTGTATGGAAGGCATTAATTTTAAGAACTAGGCTATGGTTAGCATTATCTTATATTTCTCAACACCAGAACATGAACATCCATTCAGCCGACTTTAGCAGGCAGTGGGAAAGTATTTTGGGGAAAGTAATCTTTAATTAATGCAGAATTTAGGTTTTAGGAGTTATTAGTCTTCTTTAAGTTGCTAAGGCTTGCAAAAACTACTCATAAAAGTTTCTACAGTGCCATGCTGTTTTGCTGAACACACCCAGACACTACTCTAATGCTTTCCTGACTCCCCAGATGTTTATTGCATTGAGGTTTGCTAAGCACGTTCAACAGCAGTGGCAAGCCTCTGGCTACAAATTGCTGAGAACTACAACCCAGCAGGCAGGGAGTAACACAGTACTCACTTCAGGTTCCTGTTTTGCTGGGAATTCAGTGAGCAGATGTCTGGAGAAGAGCCATTAGCACCGGAAAGCAAAACTGAAAACCATAAAAAAACCTTAAAAAAATCCTAGTGGCCTAATTTGTGACAATAAAAAGATTTTGAAAAAAACTTGAACATTCTGAGGGGGAGGAGGCATAGAGTCAGAGGAAAACCTCCTCTTACAAGAAGCTTTCAAGGCTGGAAAACTAGAAGGAACAAAACGAAATCCTGCCTGTCCTGTGGCTCCCATTCAGTGTATCAATCACCCACCCCCTATGTAGAAATCCCGTCAGAATCCTCCTCCCACACAAGGCAATTAAACCTCATAATTGGACATACTCTTTTTTCACATTAATGCCTGATCAGTAGACTCAGTATTCTGAACTTGAAGGTGATCACTACATCATGTATGTTCCATGTGTATTGTTAATTATACAACTGTGTAACCTATTTAAAATTAAAAGTTTTCAATTACATTAATTTGATGCTAAACTAGAATACAAGCTAAAAAATGGCAGGAGTCTTCTTAGAAGCATTTGTCTCCTTCTGTTTCAAGCATTTCTTATTCATTTTTCACTAAAATGTGTAATTATTCTTACGCTATAAACATCTGTTAAGAAAAATTAAAAATTATTATTTGAATGCATAATGTTAATTTTACTGACTTTTTTCTGAATTGTGAATAAAAGGATACTAACCCTTGGACCAAGGATAAGACCAGCAGCAATATTAATCAAAGGAAAGAACATGATGCAGTGTCAAAGCAAAGTTTTATCTCTTCAACATAGCTGGATTTTTATTTGACCTCCTCCCAAAGATGAAAATGGACTTGCACAATGTCTCAAAGGTCAATAACCTACTACCTATGAAATTTAGAGGTGATTCATTCATTTTTCAATAGGATATCACTTTGTTCAGAAACATGCCATCTTTGAACATTTTGCTTCAGTAGAAGAAAATACAGACAGAGGAGGATATTTTTTGAAACTACCAGGACATCTTGACAGAAATAACCGGAGTGGTGACTAGAGATTAAACCTATTCATTATTGTTGAAAATATGAAAAAAGGAGCTGACACAGAAAACTCAAGATTAAGTGGGTTAACAAGGCACTTACACTGGTGTACACACTGGACAATGACTTTGATATAGTACTAAAGTTTTATGGATCACATAAGGATTTATGGGATAAAAACATCTAAGTCACTGAAACAATAACAATCTGGTGAATTATTTTGTCAAAGAAGAAAAATCCTACTGTATTTATGGCTAGGAATATTCAATTTGTCATCCCTAGAACAGATGCCAGGTTTCCTTCCATTTACATTTTTGTTGGAAATCTCCAAGAGTCACAGAATAATCCTATAGATGATGAGAAAAAAGCAAATGGAAACCATCTGGGTTCTTAGCCCTTCCGGACCACCATCAACACTATTTCATATCTTTGACTTTATAGGGAAAAAGAATTGTTAACAACTTTTAAACACATTCAGTCCTCACTTCAGACTTCCTTTCCATCCTTGTCTACATGCATCACAAATTATTTAAGCTTACTCCCTTAAAATGGCTGATCAAGGACAAACTAAAGCTTTAAAAAGGCACTTATTAGTTAATTCTTTTGTTACGTAGTTGCTACAAATGAAAAAACAAGGTGAGAGAAGAAGGAAAGGAAGGAAAGGAAGGAAAGGAAGGAAAGGAAGGAAAGGAAGGAAAGGAAGGAAAGGAAGGAAGCTAAGTTCTCTTACAGTGCATAAGATTCT